>JAQPZY010001608.1:1655000-2042500 GCA_029931535.1 Margaritifera margaritifera | reverse complement strand
CATCAGCGAGCAAGAACAGCACAGTGCTCAGTACTTGTTTTATACATACTATTACGCTCGGCAAGTGAAAAAAGTGCCCAACTTTACAACTAGCACAGCAGACACAAAGCTGGAAATTTGCCAAAGTTATGATTATATCCAACAGAAACATCGTCTGCTGAGATTATAATATATCTGTTGCGTGCGATCGTTAAACAAATAAACAGATACAGAAACAGAGTACAAAAATCACTCACTTGTGCGACCTGACCATAGTTACGTAAAAAAAGAGAACACACGTTGCGAATGACCAAGCACATTCATTTAATTTATTCGACTAAATGTCTTTATTTTGGGTAAAATAAACCACGCCCATGCCACACTCTCCCTTAAACCTTCTGCAAAAGAAACGTGACCGCAGTAATATAACGTAAGATTAATAAATAAGATTAACAAAGAAGAATGAGAATGGGGATGGGAGCTAATACTACTTCTACTACTACTACTACTAATAATAATAATGGATGTTCGAACTATTACACAAATACACCATCAACGTTGAGGTTTAAAAAGTGCATGGCGAACAAGGTAAAGAATATACACCTTTCCGGTGAAAAAGTACTCGTTATCAATCTTAATATATGAAAAAATCAATAAATATCAGAAGAAAAAAAAATGCAGAAAAGGTTAATTAAATTGCTCTCGGTGAGATTCCTGTTTACAAGAAATAAGTAACACAGTCGAACAAAGTTCGTTTATTTTGATACAGAAAATGTCACATACAATTCAGAAAAGAACCCACTATATAAACAATGTTAGCCTAATTACATTTCGCCAGCAAAAGAATATTAGATCTGTTAACTTGTGTATATTAACATTTTCACACTTCTTTTCTTAACAATAAAGAAAATATTTGTAAAAAATCAAACATTTTTACTAAAGCGACCTTACCTGTCACTGCAGCTGATGAAGTTAATCCATGAAATTATCCCCAGTTTATGAAAAGTTACTGGGTCAACTAGAGACGTAACATTGCATAAGGCACTGTAAATAAAGTCCGCTGGGAAATATTACAGTATCGCACAAAATATATACACAGTAGTAGTTTATGTTTACTCCAGTTGTGGTAACTCCGTCCCGTTGTAGTAAATCCGACGGGCTTCACCGCACTGTTAATATTCCGTGTTTATCTGCACATAGTAAATATATTCACAGTTAAGTATCTCACTATTACATTTTGCAACACGAGTCGCTCAGTGATCAATCAGATAATGATTTCCCGCAAAATTTTCCGAAGCAAATATGCCTTCTGTGTACGAGCTCAGTGGTATATGATGACATCACCTCGTTTAGGTCAACCAATCAAATGCCACCTCGCTTGTGACGTTTCTTGGCGTGAAATCGCCTTTGTTTGTAAACATTACCATGTGCACTGAAAAATAATGCATGTTGCAGCAATATTTTCATCAGATTTTGTTAAACAAATGTGCCATCGTTATCACTGCAATTCAGTCCAAGTTTTAAGCTTTTGACAACCACTTAGCAGACGTATCTAATTTAAGGTGATGACTTACAGATTAATGTTTATTCATGAAGGGCGTGGCGACTCTTGTCGTGGGAAAATCTGCGAGATGATGAAAACGAGGCTTATGCTGAAGGAAGAGCAGCGATGTATTCCGAATTGACACAGAGGAAGCATTTCTGTTTACGCGCGATACACGAATTTTATTTACTGAAATGGGAACGTTGAATGTACAGATATATCTTTTATAAACTATACTGACTGTCATGAAACTCCCTAGTCATGACATATACGGGTGCATTTACTTCACACATAAGGTACAGCAACATTTGGTGGAAATGAAATGTAAATGTTCTCGCTTTGTATCAAACCCAATTTTCGACAAGTCTGTAGGTCAGCTTAAAGGCTATTGGTAACGGACAATTAAGTACAGGTGGGTGGGGGAGGTACTCTGATTGTGAAGAAATGGCTAAACATTATGGTAATAGTGATGACCTATTTCTTTCAGTTAAGTATCGTGTAACATTTAGCAGTGAGTGTGTGAAAGAATAACTTTTAATAAAAACAATTCCATACCTTTTTGTCCACAGACTTTAATTATAGCGTACAGCAATATGTAGTCTGTATCCAGTGAAAAAGAAATGTCACTGACACTTATGAATAATCCATTTAGTGACCAGGAGAAGTGGATTTTGTATAAAACTTAGAGAAATTGAACATGAGCTGTTTTTCTGCATATACTGTTTGCAAATAAAATGGATTGTCAGTCCTGAACAACCTTGACAGTAGTTCCTAAAAAAAGGTAGGGAGGCCTGTACTGGCCTTAAGCAGCATTTTATGATGAAGTCAATGACAGAATTGTACATGTATTTTGGTAATAATAATAATGACACAATTTTCAGTCCCAAACATGATATGATAATCCCCAAAATGAATAGTATGGATTATTGTCATATTCTCCGCTCGCATGTCTTTCTGTACATACACATTGCTTATTCGACACACCGTAGAATCCACTGTAGAAAAGCACTTGGATATATACATGTATACATGTCATATTCACCATCACAAAGCATGTTGCTCAATACTTAGTTTAACATTCACGATTTTTGACAATCATAATGTCCAACAGAATTGAACAAAGTACCTTCTTCTAAAGTATGCAACTGCTCATATATCTTACCTGATCAGTTTGTAATTTTGTTAAAATTTGTCTTTTTCTCAATTTGAACCACTCTGGTTTTACTGGAAGTGCCTTCTCACACACTAATGGAAACACATACCACATTTACAATAGTTCTCATACTTACAAGCAAATTCAGTATATATCCCATTTATGCATACATATAAGGTTTATTTAGGATAATTAGCTAATGTCAATTACTTTTCATTATCTTTAGACGGGTATTATAAACGAAGGACTGATATTACCCGAAGATATAAACTTGGCAGATTAATATTTACAGAACTACATGCGGTGAAAGAAGAGAGGAAAAGAAGTAAAATGTAAACAAGCAAATAAGTCATGTCATAGTACGTATTTCAGGAATGTTTTGGAATTTTCTTCACTATTAACACAATCGACAAACAATACTGACTGCAATTGTACTTCAGTATGGAAAGTTTGATAGCCATCGGGTTGCAGGTATGCATGTAATATGACTGACAGGGTTGTCTGGAAGAAGACCAATATGGAAGCCCCTATTACATGGCATCATGATGTTTGCCACATGCATTGTGCGCGAGGCTCAGTGTATATGAAAAATGTAACACTTGTTGCATCTTGCTTAGTCTTCATGCAAAACGATAATTACAACGCAATAGCTCAATACTGTCTCAATGCAGAGATCTATTGCGCATAAAGTGCAATATCAAATTGCCTAATTTAGCTCGTATAAATATCTTTTCTGCAAAACAGATTGTACCTGCACATTTAAATGACAGTTTTTTAAGTTAATAATTTATAACTTGTAACTGATTACATGCTATGCGTGATATATGGCTATACAACACCCACCCACCCTGTTAAGCCTATTCGCATTACCAATAGCCCTTAATTAAGCAAAGGTGACAGTAGTATGCTTTTGTAGCATTTCAGATTATTATGTGTTGTTGATTTAGTTATACTATGTCTGTGTGGGGTTTATTATCCTTGAATTGTTTTTAATTACCACACGGTATATTCGCACATAGTTCCATACCTGCCAGCTATTACGGTTTTGGCATAATCATTCCACTTTTTTCACCTAATTACGTATTACACTCGCCTGTATATGGATTACGCTTTACTGGTACATTAAAAAAAATATAAAAATAAAGCAATAAAAAGTTGTGTTTGTCATTTTTATTATCATCTCTTTAATCCCACACATCATATAAATCTGAGAATATTCTTTAAAAAAGAAGACTGCTGCATAAGAATGACGTAAGAGTACATTTGTTACAGACCTCAGTGTACTTTCCTTATTTTCTGTTTATAGCAGCTGCATGTAACCCATTTCCAAGAAAACAGACGGGTTTCTTCAGGATACAAATTATTTCACATATTCATCACCCCGTATTTGCCGGCCTATAAGTCGATGCGGATATAAGTCGAATTCGCTAATTTCGTCAATTTTCAATCCTTCATCCATATATAAGTCGATGCGGAGTATAAGACGAAGCCAGATCAACACCTTGGCTTCGTCACTTTCGCTAGTAACTTCCGGTTTCATGAATATTAATGGTATCACTATGCTATTCCAGATTAATTGGGAAAATGATTAAGATGGTCTGTACACATTATTAATAGGTATTTATTGGTACATTGTATGCAATGATATGAACTCCTGTTGTCAAAAAATAAGTACAACTTATCTTAGAGCAACAGTAACCTCATTATCAAATTATATGTACAATAAAAACTAAAAAGAACTCGATTAAGACTTGTTGTTTTTAGTGAATGTGTGTCTGTGTGTTTGTGAGAGAGAGAGGATGAAACAACGCTATGTCAGTGTATAAGAACGTATGCATTCAGAGCAGTTTTTACTTGTAGCTTTTGGAGAGAGAGAGAGGTTACAGGACGATTGTAATATGTATTGTTGAGTTACCTGATGATTGTGATCTTACTCATGTACAGGAGCATTGCTGTATTCCATTATCAATTAATATCTCTGAATAAACAGTTCATTCTTGTTTTTATATCCATTATCATAAAGATCCAACTGGCTAATTAAATATGCCTACAGCTTTGGCCAGGTCATTTCAGTTGACAACTGCAGTAGATGTGATCAAATTAGTGAGGCCACCAATAGGGAAATGAGGCTACCCATAGGGTATTGTAATCGATCCTGTAAAGCATGTTAATGTATGCAGGACTGTGTAATGACATGTAATGCCAGGTGCTTGCTCATGTAAGTTTCTCAACCAGTGACATTTTTTGACCTCGCCGACAGAAGCCTCAGATCTTTGAATTCATGAGCAAAGATCAAACCAAAATGCCGCCTAACTACAGGAAGTGTACACGCACTTACTGATAAAGGGTAATTTTATTTCGGGGGAATATAGAGTTCATTGTATTTACAAAAAAAAAAAAAAAAAAAAAACACAGCATGCGAAATGGTCATCTTGGGATTTAAACTAAATGGAGTCTATATGAATATAAATATTGTGAATATTTAAATATAAATTATATATCTTTGAAACTGAAGGACTATGGTATGCATTGTTTTAATTTCCATTGACTATTTCATTACTGTTTTCTCTCTTTGACAAAAGCTTCAGCTAAAAGGGGTCAGTAAGGTACATTAAGCAAAATAGCATGAAGAAGGGCTGAAATCTGTCTGTCTGTCTCTCTTTTATTTCGATCACAAGATGCAATAAGAAAAATGTGCAATGGAATACACATGTCCATGTCATGGTTATCCGTTTTTTAACTTGTCTATTCTACTACAAACATATGTAAGCAAACTTAAACAACATATATTACTAGTGCATGCTGCTTTAGCACAATTACGTCTGATGCACATGAATTTAATACTGACAATCACGTAAATATTTCGGAATCCTTCTCCATGTTGGGTCCTATATTTTTTCGCACACGATCTCTTCCCCAAAATGATAATTATTTTTTTACACTATACTTTTCGTACTTTAATTTTTTTTTTTTTTTTTTTTTTTTTTACGGTAAAGCAATTTCAATGGCTTAATTCATATATATAAGTCGATTCGGAGTATAAGACGAAGCCCAGACTTCCAGGTCAAAAAGTATCGACGTATAGGCCGGCAAATACGGTATATTAATATACTGAATATGTTAGCAAACCAGTCTATACTTTTAAAAAATGGCGGCAGATGTTAAGTGAAACAGGCTTTATCGATGTGACTCTCGGATGTTATATATGACTGAAAAATGTTACAGAAGACGGATCTATTTAAACTTTAAAACATGTCGGATCAGAAAAAAGACAAATCAGTAGTGCTTTAAAAATTTAGAAAGATTAACATGAGAGGGGTAGTACAACACTCAGGTTGAGCACATGGTTATGATCATTGCAGAATTTGTGGAGTTGACTTTACGTTAACTCGGTGAAAGTTAGACACATGGACTAGTTAAAGTGAATGTTGTGTATATATAATTTGCCAGTATGTTTTGTGGTTTGTATTCTTATACCTCTGTAGGGGTTGGCAGGTATGTAGGAATTTGGACAAATAAAAAAAAACCATTGGTTGATTCATACAGGTTTCTTTATTACGCCAAAATTAGTTTAAACATTAGCATATTTTTCAATGTAGATGCATACAAAACATAGAGGATGCATACAATTTGTGCAAAATACACTACTGAGTAAATGTTCACTATTTGAAAATGAATCATGTACTTATGTTCTTGAATAATGGTGAACAGTTTCCAGTTTAATTTCAGACAAAAAGATGTTACAAATGCCAAAATTTCTTAAATGGGGTCAATTACTTTTGATGGTGAATTATTTCAGGGTTCAAATTCTTCAGTAGGAAAGTTAAAGGATGCTTCTGTTGTCCGCTCAATTAGATTGCAAAGTCACTGCTGACCGCTAGTGTAATATATTTTTAAAGTTTAGATTGATAGACTTGATTTTTGAAGGAAGAAACTTGCAGAAATAAATAATTTAGCATTTCTAGAGTTAATTATTAGTTTGAAAAGTAAATTTGATTCAGAGAAAGATGAAAATATAATTAAAGGACAGGTAAATGATTGGTGAAGACTAAAGTTAAATGGTCATGGACTAAAGTTAAATGGTTATGGACTAAAATTAAATGGTTATGGACAAAAGTTAAATGGTTATGGACTAAATTTAAATGAAAGCAAGATCTGGAATGGAAAATTCAATAGTGCTCACCTTCTTTTGTTAACCAAGTCATCAAACGTATAAATAATTTTCATGAAATCAAGTTTGGTGACCACTTGGAAAATTCTAGTCTCAACCTAGATATTCCCACACTAAGAAATGACCCTGGATAGTAATGTTAATGTGTGAAAACAAAATTTGTTAAAACCTTGTTTGCTCACTTTATAATTGTGTTATGGGATATCATATTGCAACTGAGAAGGCATTAATGAAAAATTTGACAAATATTTATTGGCAGATCATACTGGTTTATTCCATTTTTGTAATTCGTAATGATGTTAATTTAATGTTCTTAGTAAAAAGTCACTTGCTGTGTTCTGAAAGATAAAAGTCATATTGAGAAGAAAAGAATCATTGCAAACTTTATTTTGTTATCATCACTATTAATAAATCTTTATTTTATATTTCAAAAACATGTAAAGTGTGAATTTGGGAAAGGGCAGGTGAATTTTAACTTTGATAGCAGACTTTTCATTGTTAGCTCTTTGTTCATAAGGTGACTCCTTTTAAAAAGTTCAGGTCTCAGTTAAATTGATCCCTATTTATGCATTTAAGTTTATTTATTAATTGGACTAAAAAAGAAGGCTGACAATGGCCCCGTACATTGTTTACTTTGTGTAGTGTAATTATTCTTACACCACAATAGCATTTCGTAGCTAAATAATGATTCATGGTAATCCTGATTTTAGAATTGGTACTCCCAAGTTTTTTTCTTCATATGCGACTTTTTCCACATTGGGAGTCCTAGACTCCAGCTTTTAAAATCCTAGTGAACCCTGCTTCCTACATAAATAACATAGTGCTCTGTTACCCGAGATAAACTACCAGAGGCAGTGATCTCCATCTCATTTATATAACAACTTGTCATAACAATAAAATTTGAATGGAACAAAGAAAGGGAGTAATGTACAAACATATTTTAAGATTGTATATATATTCACTAAGAGTTTTGTATTATATTCAGTCGATATATATATATATATATATATATATATATATATATATATATATATATATATATATATATATCGCCATGGCTTGGACATCAGCTGCATATTTATGGTCATGCTCATCTAGTGTTCATTGGTGACCACATTTTGATCATGCCATAAACACCATCACTAAGTGCTGTAGGTGAGGGAAGCATGAATCTACAAGAATACTCCAGCTATTCGAAGTAAAGGTGTACTCCTTCTGTCCCGCTGCCCCTCCCTCCCCACCCCTGCCAATTTTCATATCTAAATATCCAGACCCATGTCATTACCTTTCTCCCTCCTCCCCTTTAACCTGCTTTTTGCCTTTTGGGTACAGATTTCTATAGATACAGTACACATTAAAATATTTTTTCTCTACTAATTTCACATGTAAGTTGGTGATTGACTTTGCCTGAAAAATATTGACATGTTCGATTATCTAGTGTACCAGAAAAGGGCTGCACTATGGAATTTTCTTTGCAGGATCCGGCTCATTAACCTTTATTAACTACTGGTAATATTTCTTTAATAATTCACCACTTTCTATGACATCGTTCTTTTCCAATATATAACAGCTTGATTTATTACAAGAAATTTAGTCCAATACATCATTTATAAAACCTCAAAAATGTGTTACACGAGGAGAAGTTGGCCATTTCAGAGCAACACAAGACAACAGCACAAGTCCCCAAATTTTCAATCACCAGATATTTAGTACTTACTAAAATAAACTGCTATCTTACAATTTTGATGACCATTGGCAATTTTGTCAGTTGCCACTGCCAACATAGCATATTTACTTTTCTTTAATTAGAAATATTGAATGGAATCTTTTTCATGTTCTGCTACCTGAAGATATATAAAATTTGGTGTTTTTGTGGATATCTTTAATGGCAAAAATGCCCTCTTTCTCTCCCCTTTTCTACCCATTTCTTTAAATTTCTTAACAGTTTGTCCAAGACCTCCATTCAATGTAGGATGCACACAGAAGTTTGCGATAATTATTAAAAGACTGGTTCAAATTCCATTTGGCTTACAAAGTCACACATCCCACCCAAGTTCTTATAAAACATTCTTCATAATTCCCAGGGTCAGTTAAATATGCTAAATATGATATGCCATAAACAAAGGTTTAAAATATTTTGCAGGTCCCGTAATGAGCACTTGAAGGTTGACCCACCAACTGTTCACATAGCAAGCTATGTAACCGGGGGTTTGAAGAGGCTCTATCAACGAATCCATTCAAACAGTGTACCCAAACTACATGGTAATTAACAATATTTAACCGCCATCATTTATTTGCAGATCACAAACCACACCAACCTGTCAGTCAGTCGCTGTTTATTTGACACTGTCATACATCACTGATCAATCTAAGAGTTGTCTTTGTGTAAATAATTATCAAATTTCACCTGTAGTTCAGCATTGATTCTACACCTGGGTGAGGTTCACTAAATGATATGCAGTGAAACTCCTCAAAACCGAAACCTCACTATACCGAAATCCCCTCAATTCCAAAATTTTTTTGGAGTCCCGAATTGTTCTATTTTTAATATCATCAATTTTTTCCCCCAGTAAACCAAATCCCATCAACTCCGAAACAAATTTCAATCAAGAATTTCAATTTTATGCTAAAAAACACCACATAAAACTGAAACTCACTTCAAAGTTGGAAATGAATTTTAGTTGCAAAATTCCTGACACGCGCTGGAACAGATTAATTACGGTTAGCAAGTACTGTATTAGGTTTGTCTGTGAGACAAAAGACCCGGAAAATGTCCCAAGGGCATGCGACATTGAAGCAATGCTTGACATGTGTGCCAATACAGATTAAGGCTGACAATAGGCTAATCTGAAGTCTTTGCACCATAAAAGAGAGCCAGCTTTTAAGGCAAACTATTAAAAACTAAATGCTTGTAAGTAAGCCATTTTAGAAAGATTATGTTTATCTGCTTATTATCTAATTGTGATTGATGCTGTTCATTTGTGTACATGATCACATGATCAATAGAACCTTTTTATGTTTATTTTAAAAAAGTATCAGGGCTTTATTATCCAGGCATGTGGTCTTGCTTTTGATGGTTTGCCGATGGAGACCAACAAACAGTTTAACAAGAATTAATTTTAAAACAACAGTGATGCAAACAAGCGTCATTTCAACAATGCCTGCAAATTTGACAAACTGAATGATCTTGTGTGGCAATGGTTTAACCATCCTAAGACCCAAAAGTATTCCAATCTCAGGCCCTATAATATATAATCTCTTTTCTCTGATCACATAGGCACTTAGAAAAAGAAAAAAGACATATTTTCACATGTGAAAACCTCAGTAAACTGAAAACTTCTAAAAACCAAATTTTTGGGGGGTCCCAAGGGTTTTTGGTTTTGAGGGGTTTCATTGTATGTACAGATTTATTTTGTTGTTACTGATACATTTCATATCCAATTTTCATAGAAATGTTCACTGTATAAGTGCACAACTGCACATATTGTACCATATATACTCGCATATAAGCTTATACCAACTGCAAACTGCATAGAGCCAGATCTGCCGTTGCATAATGTGCTGGCAGATCTGAGTCATGCAGTTTGTAAGGACTAATCAGTAGAACAAACAACACAGACCCTGATCTGCCGGCGCATTATGCGACGGCAGATCAGGGTCTATGTTGTTTGGATTTTGGACCTGGCTTATATGCGAGTACATATCGTAAATCACAGAATATTAGCAAGCATAACATGTTAGTGAATGTAACAAGTGAACTAATGTTTGCTAAAATTGAATTCATGTTAACAGCCAGCTCATTATCAAACCTCTGCTGAGCTGTCTATTTTTTTCTGTTATTTAAAACATTGCTTTTGTAGTTGCACATTGTTTAATTGTGATCTGCCTTTTATTTTTCAGTTTCAGCTTACTGCTATAAAAGATAATGAGAAGTCTGCATTAAAGTTTGTGAAAAAAGATCCTAATGTGGATGCTATAAAAGTTGATGACTATCTTTATGGATGGTTCATGAAACTTGGGTTAGATGTTAATAGCCTCCATTTTGTAAGCACCATGCTAACATAAGTGTAGATGGACTTTAGATGCTGTTCTTAAGAAATACTACAATTGATGTTTTCTCTGTAATTTTATTTGAACATCGCTGGTAGTCAGCAGCGATTCATGTTATTAGCAGTTTGATAATCCCCTTATGTTGGAATAATGTAATGTAATGCAATGGCTATGTGTGTGTATGTCTGTGTGAGTGTGCATTTGTTAAAGGTGCGAAATGGGACACCGGTGAAAACAAACACCAACCGACTGGGGATACACATTGAAACAGGGACATCCCTGTTTTGTAATAGCGGCTGAAATGGATTACCATGACCTAGTTAGTGATAAAAACCTTAAAATAAGTGTATATGAGCATGTCCTAGTTCGGTCAGTATTCTTGTCATACCATACAAAAAAACATTTTTTCACTCCTCAACACTTCATGTGCATAGGTTGGAAAACGGTGCCTGTTATCGCAGTCAAAATTATTGCAGCCAGCTTTGCTGCCTTCTCGTGCATTTTACTTCCGAATTACTCAGTCAAGATGGCATCAAGAAGATTTAACAGGATCTAAATCAGGTATGTTAACATAGACAAATATTTAATATATCTTTTCATTTAAACACATGAGGAAGAATCGATTATTTGTTTATTAACTGATAGCCCACCATTTATAACAGTTTCATCAAATTAGACAGGCACTTTTCTAAATGGCTGGAACACCACGTTTTTCCCCCAGTATGATGATAATATTCATGCAGATATTCTTTGGGAAAATTACAATGGCAAGGGACTTGAGACATTCAGCTCTGCTTGTACATTTTATATTTTATTTACATGTCAGCCATTTACAATTAAAAATGAAATACATTGCAAAATATGTACATAGATTTTAGTTAATTCAGATTTTGTTTGAATTGTGAATGTTCGTAAAAAGCTTAAATATGATTGTTGTAAAGTTGGTTATATTAAAGATTTTTGTTGTTCAGTTGGAAGCATATGTGCTATGATTTGAATTTTCATTAACAAAATGTAACAACAGTTATTATGTATATTTGGTAAAATATTAGCCTCCATGAAGATTATCCCCTACTACTACTATAGAATAACCTGTCTTGAATGACCACCCCATTCTGCCAAAAAATCATGGTCTCTCAAGACAGGTGGTCTCATGATAGGTTATAACACTATATAATCAACAAATTGGTGCACTGAGAATCTGGTCACTCAAGACAGGTGGTCTCATAGAGCTGGTCTTTCAAGACAGGTTTTACTGTACTACTGCAAATCATCATCATTGTTGAAAAGGAGCAAAAAGACATGTTTTTCCATAACAATGAATTGTCTGCATGGTAATCAAGTAAATAATTGTAACAGTTTGTTTCTTCCACATTAGTGCATTAGAGTTAAATCCAACAAGTTGATCTCGAGCAAACTGGGAAAGAAAAGGTTTTTGTAATAACTCCAGTCTCAATGTTATTTAAATCTGCAAGCATGCAGCAGTACAGATAATATAAAATGCAAAAATGTATGACTTCTGACTTGAAGTTAATTATAAAATATTTCGTTCTCCTTTTTCTTTTCTTGTTTTGTTCTGTTATTTCTCTCTTTCTTCCATTTAGTTGCTACTTTTTTAATATTTTCAACATTTTACCTTCTTTCTCACTATCTTTATTTCTTTGCTACTTTCTTCTTTCTAGCCTGCTTGTTTTCTTGTTTTCATACAAAATCCAGACACTTTTAAGAATGTCTAAAAATGTAAGCACAACTGAAATATTTGTTTTTTGGACAGTGTAATTACTAGGGGTGAGTATTGCCAGCTGAAATCATTGCAATATATTGTGATATAGGTGATTATATAGCAGTATGTATTGATGCTTCCATTTTGAAAACCAGAAAAAAACTGCCTGCTTGGTATCACACGCCTTGCATCTAATATTGTATGGTAATTATTTTAATGAATCCGTTGTTTGCGACAACACTGAAAGGTCTAAGGTCTTGTACATTGAAGCTAGCAATTGAACTTGTAATAGTGACTTGGTGAGGTGTTTTTGTATTTGACTTGTGATTGAAAGGCTTCATGTACTGTTAACTGCCAGTTAAAAGACTGGATTGGATTTTTGTAGAGTGGTTTGGATACAGCAGATGAACTGGTCATAGATGAACTGGGGCCAGTATTCACAGGTGGATGGTGGTGATGCATATGTGTTGCGAGATTAGTAGTCCCATACTAAGACAGGCATTTGACTGGTTACGCAAAAGTTCTTACTTCAATATAAGGTTTTGAATAAGTAAAGCTAGTTCCACTACTAGTGTTTCTTATATTTCAAGAAAAAGGTATCTCTTCCATGATTTTTAGCAAGTTTATTGTATGCAGCTGAATCATAGAAGTCTTTTTTCTCTTGTCACAGACGCTAAATCTGATTGATGTATATAGGAACAGTCGCCATGAGCTATTATTCTGTTATAATGAGGTCCGATTGTAAAACTCCCATGGTAATAATATACATGAGGTCGGTTGGTTGTTATGGGTTTAACGCCATTTTTCAGCACATGATAGGCTATATATGGCGGCCAGTATATCTGGTGGAGGAAGAACCCGAGAAAACTCCAGGTAGAACCACTGACCCACGGGAAGCTACTGGCAAGCTTTCTCACATACCCGCGTTGGCCGAGCCTGAGACTCGAACCCATGCGGACAGAGGTGAGTTGTCAGTGATCTGTAAAGGCGAGTGCCTTAGACCACTCAGCCACCTGGGGCCCCAATATACATGAGGTAAAAGTATACTTATGTGAACTGCCTTCTAGTAGCAGAAAATTCCGTCTTCTATTTCTACTTGAAGGAGCTGTCATTTCAGTAATTTGTTTATTTAACGGTACATGGCAATTACCATCTGTTCATATGATTCCTGCAAAGGCAGGATCTCGCAACAAAGTGTAAACATATGGCCCATGACACTCACCCCTCCCAAGATTAACATGTTTATATGACACTTTCACAAAGCATATATAAAAGAATGTGATATTTCTGGGTAAAATTTATGAAGCATTATTTTTCTTGAATGCCAGCTGTAAGGAGTGTATACATTATGTTATTATTTAATTTGTAATATATTTTGCTTAAGATAACAATAACTTTCATGTCCTATATTTATAAAAATAAACATTTTTGATAAGCATTTGATGCTAAAGAGGAAAAAAGAATTTTTAATGATACTAGTCTGAATGTAACCAATATGTATATCCAGATATTGCTTAACATTAATTAATAACTTATTCTCAAAGCCTTGACTTTATTTGTTTTAATTTTTAAATTGGAGAGAGAGAGACAGAGAGAGTCATTATCCTTGAAAAAGTTTGGCACATATATCAAAATTTGAAATGACTATATATATGTTGAGCATAATTTTTGTGTAGAATCAAGTATAACATAAAAAATAGCACCAAGCAGTGATATACTGAAAGGAGATGAGAATGAAAAATGCCACTTTGTTTGAAAGGAGATGAGAATGAAAAATGCACTTTTCCTTAGAAAAAATATTGAAACTGATATTCAAATTAATTTCGTAGTAGAGTCTAATATTTGCAGGATTTTTTAAAGCAGTAAATTCCTTTAGGATTTTGATACAATTTTGTCCAATAATCAAATGAATTTTTAAAATATAAATCTTTTTGGTCGGAACAATCATGTTTCAGGATGCTGTTGCATGAAATAAAAATCTAATGCACTATACAAAACAGTTTTTAGGTGAAATAGACAAAACACATAAAGCAAACTGTTGCTGGAACATGCCATATTGTCACGTATGCTAGGCAACAGTAGTGCCAGATTACATGTGAAAAAGACGAATATATAGGTAAGTTTTGTTCAGATATCCTTGATCTAGAAACATTATACTATCAGATTTAACTTAAAGTCCAAATATTTTTTCCATCGATTCAAGTTTCAAGGTCACATTAATTATTACTAAAATATATGTTGCCTATGCATTTAATTTCCAGGTGAGAACTTAGTTCTAGCAGTTTCAATGCAGCTTGGTACATGGATTTTCCATAGCCTTACAGAAAAGCCTATTAATCAGGGGTTAGCAACTCCAATGTCAGGTTTTCTATTACTAAAAATATATTTTGCCTTCACATTTCATTTCAGGACAAAAGCATAATTTGTAAAAAAAAAAAAAAAAAAAAAAGAGCCCTTTTGAATTTGGAGTCAGTACCTCTTGTGCCATTTGTACATATGAAAGTGGTGGGTTATCTCACTTTTATCATTACTGTCCCACTTTCCAAGGAAGAGTAGGTGAGATATCATATACATTTCTTGTATATGATGTACCTTTGGAGAATGAGGGGGTGGGGGTGAGGGAGGGGGATAGACTTAGATATTGTTTTTCATGTAAAATTAAGTATAGCTTTAGAGTATGGGCACATGTTTTAACTTACCCGGTATAAGAAATGGTCACTATCATTACCCAGTACTGGTCAGTGCCATCTTATGTGTATATTAGCAACATGTTAATATATACATGTACTAATACTAATTTAAAAGTGTGTATATAAAAATAAAGATCTGTATTTTCTTAGGTTCAGGTGTTATTACGGACAGAAAATTCAAAGAAGGAGAATATCTTCTAGAATATCAAGGTGATCAGATTTTGTACAGAGAAGCAAAAAGATCAGAAGAAATGTACGGTGCGTCTCAGGTGTGAAATTTCATGTTTTTTTCAGATACAGTGAAATAAACCTAATAGGTTGACTCTGTAATAGGTTGCATGGAATTGTTTTGTAACATTACCTATTCAGATCTTAATGTAATCTGTTGCTTATGATTTGAAATGAGATGTGAAAAATACATGGTTAAGATATAAATACAACTGTGTGAATTTTAAGGAAGATTTCCAATTACAAACTGCTAATGTGAGTTTACAAAGTTTACACATATACATGTATTGTTTACATGCATTACAGCTGTCTTAATAACGGGAAGTATTGTATTGTATTTTATTGTAACAAGTCTTGGAATGTATGGATTAGCTCCATGTCATATTCACTTTACACAGCTAGAAATTGTAATGCCATGAAACTCTTTATAATGTATGTTTTGTACGTCATTTCATTAAAAAATTTTTAAAAAATAAAGAGTGCTTGACTTGAAATAGCAGTCTTTGTTTGAGGACCTGAGATGTTATTGATGGTTTTATCACATCATGGGTAAAATTGAATTGGTGACAATAAAAACCACCATAAACATTCTTATGCCCTTCATTACAAAACTGCTGCCTCCTAGTTTCGTGTTGTGTTGTGTTGATCTTATTTTGATTTTGACTGACAATTTCAGTGTGGACACAACAAAGTGTATATTTTCTATGGGGAGGATGGTAAATGATTCAGCACCTGGTGATCCTATGGAAAATGTAACAAAATAAATTGTTGTTGTTGACAAATGTCTCCATCTTTGCATGTTTGATGCAAGAGATATACTAGTAACCAAAGGTTAAGAACTAAGATACAGTTATGGTGTGCCTGATTTACCTTGGTGACATAAGATACTAGTCAGAGAGTTGCATTGTTCATCCTCTATGATTTCCTGATTACATGAGATGTTTTCTTTTAACTTGTTCAGGCTACTTTCAGTTTTGTTATTTTGTACAATAGACATGAGTAACAAACATGCCAAATGATAATCAGAATCCAATTTGAAAACTATCTGTAACTTACTTTTGGGCAATTAAATAAAGAATCCAGACAAAATCATCAAATCCTTTCTAATATAGTTTTTAATGCATATATTTCAATCATCATTGCTTGCTGTAAGATTAAAAATTATTTTTTCTTTTCCCTGTATTTTAACGTAATTGTAAAAGTATTCATTAGTAATTCTTGTTTCAAGTAACCGAGATTGATGACAGTTACACACAAATGAATTATTTTTGGTGAAGAATGTTCCAATTCATGGTATAGGAGGAAGTAAATAATAGAGATTTAGTCAAACAATTGACACCTACTTGTGTTGCTGTGCTGTAAAGCACCAAACCAGGCCAAAACAAATCAATAAATGAAATAAATCTTGATATATTCAGGATGTTGTATTATCTCAGTGCCAGCAAAACAGCATCAATCAGATTTATTTTCATTTATTCCAGAAGATTCTGAATCTGATGAAGAAAATGATGACTGAGAAGAACAATATGTTGAAATTAGTGAATAGACAAATCATAGTAAGAAATATCCTACATGCAGTTCATGATCTTCAGTTTCGTGGGCTACCACTTTATGATTTAATCTATTTGAATGACAAATTATGTAAAATCTTTGTATATTTTTGTATATTATCTGTCCATAGTTCTTAAACACCCATGGTATTTATCGTGAACATGTATTATGACTGTCAAGTAAAAAAAGACAAAAGGTCATGTTATAATCCATTGCACTATTGGGTTGATCAAATGAGTTTTTAAATATGTCATTAAATCAATGACCTTTCTATATATTTTAATGGCAGCTAAGGATGACAATATCTGCATTTCCATATTTTAATTTGGTGACTAGTCAACAGTGTTTTTTCTTCTTCATGTCTTTTGACTAAATAAGTAAGTTATATAAGCGGCAGACAGATACGTTTGTAGTATTGCTATATCACAGAAAAGATGACAGAGCTACCTTAGTCATGTTTGGTATTGTAAAATCCCCTCAAGATCAAAGTTTTTATTTTGTCTCCAATTTTTCTTTTAATATCAGCATTTTTTTTCTCCATTAAACTGCAACCCCTCTACTCTGAAAACCAAAACAAATTTTGGGTCCCAAATTTTGAGTTTTACAGTGAAAGCAAAACCCAGAAACTGAAACTCATTTGAAATTGGAATTGAATTTTAGCTGCTAAATTCCATAAAACATTTATATTTGTGATCCTGTAGTCGTGCCTTAAGTGAAACACACCTGACACATGCTTGGCCAGATTATTTTCAGTTAGCAAATACTGTAGTAGACTTATCAGTGAGTCAATC
Source organism: Margaritifera margaritifera (assembly GCA_029931535.1). Lineage (NCBI taxonomy): Eukaryota > Metazoa > Mollusca > Bivalvia > Unionida > Margaritiferidae > Margaritifera > Margaritifera margaritifera. Next base: position 2,024,621 of record JAQPZY010001608.1, on the reverse strand, counting down.
ACTCGGAAATTCCCATGGGCACGCCGCGAGGTAAAAGCAATACTCAGCACGTGTGCTTTGTTCGTTAGTTGGATTAACGACGTGTGCGGCCATTTGGCCATTTACGCCGAGCATGTGTGCTGACACAAATTAGGGCAATAGGCTAATCCAAAGTCTTTGCATGTTAAACAAGAGCCAGCTCTTTAATGTAAATAGTTAATAACTAAATGCTTGTAGATAAGCCTATTAAGAAAGGTTTTGTGTTTATCTGCTTATTATCTAATCATGTTTGATGTTATTCCTTTCTATTACCGTATATACTTGCGTATAATCAAATACCAACTGCAAACTGCATAGACCCAGATCTGCCGTTGCATAATGCGCCGGCAGATCTGGGTCTATGCAGTTTGGAAGGATTAATCAGTAGAAAACAAACAACATAGACCCTGATCTGCCTGCACATTATGCAACGGCAGATCAGGGTCTATGTTGTTTGCATTTGGACCCGGTTTATACGTGAGTATATACGGTAATGATCAATAAAACTTTTTAAAAAAATTAAGTACCTGGCCTTTAATAACCAGGCCCACTGCCTCACTTTTGATACTTTGCCAATGGAGTCTGAGAAAACAGTATTCAGAAGGAATGTACGTTGTTCAACAAATATTTCATTAAATGATAAAAAAGCAAACAACTTTGTTTATTGTTTGTGCTGTTACATGCTCACAGACACATGTTGTCTCATAATTACATCTCTCTCTCTGGTCACATAAGGACTTCCCTATTTCACACACACATACACACACACACAAACACAAAGTACTCTTGCCGTCTTTCACAAATTATGTGAAAAAATTAATGTTATTTTGGTTTTAACCATTTTACGAGGTCATTTGTCTTGAAATTTAAACTGGTATCAATGATGATTTGTTTTTACATCTACTTATAAAAGGACATGTTATTTAACATCTGCGATACCCTCTGTAAACCAAAACCTTTCAGAACCGAAATTATATTTGGTCCCAAGGATTTTATATATATGTATATGCCAGACGTCTGGCAGGACCAATTGTAAAATGTCCTAGTCAATGAGACGTTGGGAGTTTCTGCTTAGAAATTCATATACAGATATGATAAATAATTGTTCTAACTGAAACTCATACACGGGTATTGACCTCATCTTGTACTATGATGTTCATTGCAACAGGTGTGAAACTGCCTTGGGGCTCTTGTAAAGGGTACAGTGACACCTCTACAAGGGGATTATATAGTTTCATGCCTCAACCAAGTTTGGGAGTAGACCATTTGATTTAATGAACAAAGAGAGAACTCAGATCTTCGAAAAGTCAGAAAATAAAAGGTGAAATAAAAACCTGTTCAAATATATAAGGTAGATAACTATAGCTTTGTACTTAATGCACAGCGAAATCATCAAATATCAAGTTTGGTTGTCACAGCAAACCCTTCCACCCTACAACTTAAATAGTTCTGTTCCTGAGTCAGTGTCCTCAATCTACATTAGTCTGTCTTAGTAGTACAATGCCCTTGTATGTCCTAGTAATTGAAAACTGATGTCTGCATTTCTAGCCACATTTTAAGAATATAAAAGAATGATTGTATTAGATTTTAAGGATATACAGTGTATTGGTAATTCCATTGCAATATAATGACTTAGAAATTTGAATAAAAGACAAATCTGCATATCTATACAAGAACTGACAATTTAGGGGGGAATTCCCCAGCCGATTGTACATTTGAAGTCTGATTTGGGCCTCTGGAATCAGTCATATATGCTAAACATGTCCAACAAAACTGTAAAATGCTCAAATCAGATATTTGGAGTTGCTGCTAAGAAAATTATTTTAATATCAGTCATATATAAGCTGTTGCTATTGCATAGTTTACTCTTTTCCGGACGGAAAAACACCCTCGAATGTGTGACGAGAATTCATCCTCCCATAGAGTGACTTCATAAAGATCAGAAGTCCAACATGTAGTAACCTTGCCCATGCACACTAATCATCATTCTTTTCTTCGAGTCAGCATGGTTCCGATGGAACTAAATCGCACTTCGTAGGGAATTGCCTTTGCTTTGAGCTTACATTGCCACTTATGTATTTTTCGTTACTTATATAGTTTTTTTTTAGTGATATATTACTGTCATTTATAGTATTATTCCCGTTTGGAATAAGCTGTTGAGAGTTTTTGGGAAATTACCCCCCCCCCCCCCCCCTCCCCAAGGGTTAGGGTTTATTGTCATTGAGAATTATTTTGTTATTCTTTTGTTTCTGGCTCCACTAGGACAGAGAGTGAGTCTGGGTACCCGCCCGTTAATAATTACCTGGGTAATAAAATGAGCCATAGGGTACCCGTTTAATTTATGTAAAAAGACACAGCTAAGTTCAGATCGACGATTGTATCTACCAGCGACCGTATCTGCTGGCCTACAAGTCGATACTTTTTGACCAGGAAGTCGATATGTAACCAAATGTTTTTTTTGCTGAAGGTACGAAAAATAATGTGTACAAAAATTAATTATCATTTTGGGGAAGAGATCGTGTATGAAAGGAGCCAACACTGTGAAGGATTTTAACTATTTACAATGACCTCTCCATTCCCAACAAATATGATTACCCTTCATCATAAAGTGCATGTAGTTGAGCAGCATTTAGTTTGATCTTTGCTCATGCTAGTTGTCAGTTTGAATTGCTCTGACACTTCTTTTGGCGAGATTTAAGAACATGTCACTGGTTGAAAAACTTACACGAGTAAGCACCTGGCATTAGTTATTCATTACGCAGTACCGTATTCAGAGAGGATAGTGCAGCAATTATCAACATTCAACAAACAGTTCAAGAACATTTGAAACATTTTTAGTTGTGACAACTTAAATATTTTAAAATTAATTTTTAGTTTTTGGAAGCATTACTAATTTTTTTATTTTATTTCAGTTTCTTAAACTGTTTGTTCGTTTTTTTTCCTTTCTATTATAAATACTAAATGAGCAATTCTTTTATTTACACTTCAATCACTGAAAAAATACACTTTTGCATGCTTTTCATGCCATCGTCAACCTACAACAAAGCAGTTCAGGTTTGTGCACATTTACTGTAATACAATTTTGATCGGGTACCCGGATAACCGATCATTAGGATCAACAGGTACCCGGTAGATGTTTACTAAAATTTTGACAGCTATGGCCACAGCTCAGTGTCAGCTGAGAGTGAGTTGCACACACCCCTAACCCCACATGAGAGTGGAGCAGCCATCTTTCAGCCCCCTGGTTGCGCACCCCCATGAGGGAAGAGCAGCAAGCTCTGAATTCTAGTAGGACAGAGTAAGTCGCACACACCCCCCACCCCCACCCCCTGTGATGAAGGAACATCACCTTCTAGGCCACAGGTCAGTGTCAGCTGAGAGTGAGTTGGCCCCCCCCCCCCCCCCCCCCCCCCCCCCCCCCCGCGCACCATTTCATCCCCTGGGGCTTGTTTTTGGTGATTGGATTGAGCCACCTGGTAAGAGGAGTGCTACGATATAAATCTAACAGATCTGAGGAATGGTCTTCCTTCAGATCAGAGTTGCCTGACAGGTCATTGACTGGGCACTGGTGACAATGCAGTAGTCACTAGTCACAGGTCTATGAGAACCAGTCACTGGTCATTGCAGCCCCTTCTGTATGGGGATAGGGATTGGGTTTAGACCCCTCTTCTCCTGCATGCCATTGAATCCAGCTCGGATTGGGAATCAGTATACAGATGCCAATCTAGGGAAGGGGATCGGATCGGTATAAGAAAGGGGGGCTTTCCTATGATCCCACTAAATCCCTTAGGAATGTGGGGCCTTCCACTGCAGGGAAGTGATTGGCTTTTTCCCCGCATGCAGCCATGGCCTTCAGGACCTTGGCCCCTTGGTAGAGAGGTCGATGCTGCAGAACGTGTACCAACATCTTCCTCTTATGAAGTGGGTGCAAAAGGAGGAAGGGGGGGGGGCAGACCTTCCCCCAATCATCCCAGGAGGGTTGAGAGTCACTCATCCTCCTGCTGAGTCTACCTCTAGAGTCAGCCCCTTCTCTCCATCAGAGGAGTTGCGGGTCCAGGTCCCCCACTTTCCCCGAAGTTACCCCAAAACAGAGAGACATTGAGTCACATAGTTTTGTCTACCAGGAGTGAGAGCAGGACGAAGACATCCTTTCTGTCCTCACAGATTCTAGCAAGTTTGATGCAGAGCAAGCTGAGGTGCCACCTCCTCCCAACCATCGGTCACAGCAGCAGAAGAAGAAGAGATCTGATCTTTTGACAAAGATGTTAACGAAGTTTACTGTCTTTTGCACCATGATCTGTGTCCCAAACCTTCATGCTCCCAGGAGATTAACTCTCTGGACCTGATCTCTTGTTGCTCCCTCACTCAGCTACAATTTAGGAGCTTTCCCAAAGGTTTAGTAAGGGCCAGGAGTTTGCTAGACAATGTAGAGGGTGGTCTATCCCCCGCTTTATGTTGAGACCTTTGGTTTCTGCTGCTAGTTATAGGGTTCCTTCTTGGCCCCTGAAACTACTCACCTTGGATGCTGTAGTGGCACAATTGGGCATTTCCTCAGGGACCTGGGCTCGACTAAAGGCTAGGTCATTAGTAACCATAGTCTTGCATGTCAACCTCTTTTCAGCAGCCTCTTTCAACCTACTGAAGGAGGAAACACTGTCGGCAACTGCCTTTCACCATTGGTTGGCATTATCAATGGAGCTTCCCCACCTCCGCAGGGATGTTGCTTTGGACACTTCCAAGGTCTTAGTGGAGCACAGCAAGAACATTCTGCCTGCTGCTCACCTGGAGGCAGAGACCCTTTTCGGAGAGCTCATTTCATTTGAGAGGTCAGCAATACCATTCCTTCTCACCAGCTCCTGCCTGTCAAAACCGGCTAAGAAGCGAAATCATCCTGACTGGCCTCAGGGTATGTCAGTGAAGTTCTTCAAAGTCCTGCAGCCCCAGTCAAATCAACAAACCCAATTCAGAGCTCCCCCTTGGCATTCAGGGCCCTAAAGGGGTGCCGCAAAAAGGCCCAGGAAGAAACTTCGTGGGTCCTTTCCCCTTTACTAGAGAAGAGGGGGGACAGACCTAGGGACTCGCTACCTCTCCTGCAGTGTGTGCCTCTTCTGTTGGCCCTTGTGGGTGTTAGACTAAACCTTTTTTCAGAGGTTTGGTCCGGCATCGCGGACAATGGCTGGGTCCTCTCTATAATAAATAGACAGACTGCACTTGCACCCTCACCAGTTTATCCTTCTGGCAAACTGAAAACCGCACATGGACCCTCTGAATGCTCAGATTTCCAACATGGTCTGAGTTGGTGCACAAATCGGGACCGGTTTCTGGTCAGAGTCCCCATGCATGCCCCTGAACACAACTCCTGTCTGTTCGCAGATGTGTCAGATTCTGGGTGGGGTGCTCATCTAGAGCTGGAAGGACTGATTCTTCAGGAGTGGTGGTATTGGAAAGAATCTACCCTGCACATCAACAATTTGGAGATGAGGGAAGTGTTCTTAGTCATTCAGGGGTGCATCAACAGATAAAGGGGTCACTGCATGATGGTCTCCTCCGACAACATGTCAGTGGTAGTGTACCTCATGTGACAAGGAGGCACTCATGTACCTTCTCTCTGCATGGAGTTTTTTTATCCTCCTTTGCAGGGCAACCATCAGAAGGCATTGCCATCTGAGTTCACCATATTCCTGACAAAAAGAATATTTTGATCGGCAGTCTGACCAGGAGGGGAAAGATAATCCTCGCAGATTGGTCCTTTGCACTAATCCATAGCAGATTCCCTGTTTGGACTTTGGGGGAGACCCTTAGTGGACTTGTTTGCGACAAGGCTAAACAACAAGCTTCCCTTTTACGTTTCCTCAGTCCCCGATCAGACGACCTGGGCAGTGGATGCTTTGAGCCTAAAGTGGGATTATCTGTTCACTTATGCCTTCCCACCCTTCAGGATGATCCCACAATTACTTCACAAAGTAAGGAACTCCACTGCTTAACTCAGTTTGATAGCTCCTCTGTGGCCCCAACGATCATGGTTTAACGATCTTCGTGACTTGCTAATCGATTAGCCCAGGACATTACCCCAGAGGAGGGACCTTCTGTCACAGCCTAGGGGCTCTCCTACACAACAGCCTGCAGAATATCCACCTTCACGCTTGGCTCATCTCAAAAGATCTTTCCGCCAGGACAAGTTTTCGAACAAAGTTGCTAAGTGTATCATTCAGTTCAGGAGACAATCTACTTCCAAGGTGTATAATGCCAAGTGGAGAATCTTTTGTGATTGGTGCAGTAGAAAACGCGGTAATCCTAGCTGTCCCTCTATAAGCACAGCAGCTGATTTTCTTCTCTTCATTTTTGAAGAGAAATGTTGCTCTGTTTCTTCTATCAAGGGCTATAGGGCAGCCCTTTCCAACACAAATTTTAGAAGGGCGGGGCCATTGGTGTGGACTCGCCATTGGTGTGGACTCGCACATAGCAAACCTGATTAGGTATTTCGAGGTGCAGTGACAGGTGTCTCGCACGCTAATGCCTGGATGGAATCTCTTGTGTGTCTTGTGGTCTCTAACTAAAACCCCGTATGAACCTTGAGTGAAGCTTCTTTTGAGAACCTTACCCTCAAGACTGTTTTCATGCTCTCCTTAGCATCCACGAGATGAAGGAGTAAGCTTCATGCCCTATCCATAGAACCAGGCAGTCTGAGGTTCAGTGGAAATCAAGAGTCAGTTTCTCTCCTTTGCCAATCAGGTTTCCTAGCAAAGAACCAGTTTCCAGTTGCTCCACTCCCGATTGAAATCCCCATTCTCAGTCGTATCTGTTCTGGGGATGATCAAGATAGACTTTTATGTCCAGTCAGAGCTTTACGTTTTTATTTGGCAGCTTCTAAAGGGAGACAGAAGAGTTGGAAGCATCTTTTCCTTCCTGTAAGGGCTCAACTGATATTTCAGCTTCTGCCACTTCAAGGTGGATTACTTTAACTATCAAGAGAGCTTATCAGTCCCTTACCAAGAGGGACCTTTCATTCATGAAGATTAAAGCCCATGAAGGTCAAACCATTGCTACCTCATGGGCCTATCTAACTCATTCGTCTCTGGAGGTTGTGATGAAAGCCGTATTTTGGCGATCTCACACGACCTTCTTCTCCTTTTACTTCACTCTTTAGCTCACAAAGCAATATTTTCTTTGGGGCCGATAGTCATAGCTCAAAAGTGGTACATGTGGATACCATCCAGCAGTAGTATACATTTCTACAGTAAGGGTGAATATTCCTTTCAGTTTTTCTTCACTAGTTGTGGGATAATCAGCCTCCACTGAACTGACAAATTCAGCTATGCAGTAGCAACAGGTTATGATCTTAAAATGTATTATTTTTTTTGGGGGGGGGGGGGGTAAAATTTTTATGATGTAATTCTTACCTGTTGCTATTGCCAGATTCCCTCCTCCCACCCCTCACTAACATCCCACTAGTTCAGGCTTTGTCTTTGAAAAGAATGACGATTAGTGAGCATGGGTAAGGTTACTAAGGGTTGGACTTTTGATCTTTATGAAGTCACTCTATGGGAGGATGAATTCTCATCACATGTTCGAGGGTGTTTTTTTGTCTGGAAAAGACTAAGCTGTGCAATAGTAACAGGTGAGTATTACATCATTAAAATTAGTTTGACACCCACAAAAAACTGTTTTCAGACTTGATAAATAATTCTTCTAACTGAAATGTGTATGGGTATTGACCTCATATTGTACTTAAAATGTACATTGCAACAGGTGTGAAATGGCCTTAGGGTCATAGTCAACGACCTTGGTTTTGGTGTGCACCAGATTTCCAAGAAGTTTGTAAGAAACAAAATGGGATTGCAAACTGCACAAAGATTATATAATGACACAAAATTTGGAAAATGGCATGGGGAAAATAATAAAGTTTCCCTACATTTCAACCTAAGTAAAGTCTTCCTCAGAGGACAATAAAGAGCATCATACACAAAGACACACACCAACACATAAAGAGTGACACTCGTCGAACAATAAATATTTGCATTTTGGCAAAGAGAAGTAAACTGTCCAGAATAATAAAGTAGTCTAAGCTAAAGAAAAGAACAAAATAACAAGAAATAACTATATATACATTATTTTATCAATAAATAAGTTAACAAGTTTGGATGCAAGCCATAGGCACTACAGTGCTATACTGCATGGCATGACCTTGTTATCTAGGTAACTGTGAGGAGATATGGTTTCATAAGGCACCATCTGTATCAGTGCATTATTTTTCGCATCTAGCTTTACATCCTGGATATAATTTCCACCATGAGAAACAGAGATATGGATATATTTACAAGTGAAGGTGTTGGAAAGATGTAATTATAATAATAATAATAATAATAATAATAACTTGATGTTACTTGAGAATGAAATTGTGTAAACTGACAGGAAAACAAAAATGATGCATGTTGCTTAAACAGAGCGTTTGTTATTTATTTTGTTCTTTTTCGTTAGATCTCTTCATTGTTCTGAATAGTTTACTTCTCTGTGCCAAATAATAGTAGTGAATATTTATTATTCCAAAAGGGTCTGTGTCTTTTAGTGAGTTCTTTATTGTCCTCATAGGGAGACCTTGCTCTTGGTCAAAATGTAGGGAACTTTATTTTCCCTGTGCCATTTTACAATTTTTATGTAATTATATATATATATTGTCTGTATTTGCCCATCTCGATGGAAGCTGGACATAATGAACACTTTGGCATCCTTGTGTGTGTCCATCCATACTTTCATTCATGAAAATGCCTACTGGTGGCAACACTGTAAGAAATAAATACCAATTAAAGAAGCATTGTCAAGTGAAATTCGTGTTTTAATTTGTAGCTCGTCTCTCATGTGTCATCTGTCCATCAACAATTGTTTGTTACCACTCTGGAGTCCATATTTGTCATATGATTTCAATTACAGTAGGAATATGGGTTTATATCATCTAGATCTTGGACAAGTTCGATAATGAGCTATATCTATGCATTTTAATGAGGGGATCTTGCACCTAATTGGCTAACCTTGTCACCACTCCAGAGACCACATTTATGATCCAGTTTTGATCAAGCTTTTAATATATGCTTATATAATTAAGTTCAATAATAAGCAAGATACACACATTCTAAATAGGTGTTCTTGCATCTGATTGGCTGAGCTTGTGACCATTCTGATCAGATTTGATCAAAACTGAAATATTGGCTTATATCATCAAGATCTTGGACGAGTTCAAAATAATGAGCGAGATCCATGCATATTAATGAGGTGATCTTATTGGCTGACCTTATTACTATTCTGTAGGCTGTATTTCTGATCTGATTTTGATCAAACTTGAAATATATGCTTAATTTGATCAAGATCTCAGATGAATTTGATAATGGGTGAGATGCATGCATATTAATGAGGTGATCTTGCAGCTGATTGCCTGAGTTTGATACATGTACCACTTTGGAGGCCATATTTCTGATCCGATTTTGATCAGACTTGGAATATAGGCTTATATCATCAAAGTCCTGTACAAGTATGATAATAAATGAGATGCATGCATATTATTGAGTGGATCTTGCAATTGGTTGGCTGAGCTTTTTACCCCTTTGGAAGCCATATTTGTAATCTGATTTTGATCAAACTTGAAATATATGCTTATATCATCAAGATCTTGGACTCTTTCAGTAATGAATGAGATGCATGCATATTTATGAGGTGATCTTGCATGTGATTGGCTGAGCTTATTACCATTCTGGAAATCATAATTCTGATCCGATTTGATCAAAATTGAAATATAGGCATATATCATCGTGATCTTGGACAATATCAAAAGTGGCATCAGGCTGGCAGAGCTTGTTACCACTCTTGAAGCGATATTTTTGATCTTTTTGGTTTATTATCATCGGATTGTGGATGTCTTAAGTTATGAGCAAGAGACTGGATTCTAATTATGCCTTTATCTTTGGAAATAATATTTATGGAGGTATAGTGAAATAGTTGATCATGAGCAAGAGACTGCATATTAATTATGCCTTTATCTTTAACAAGAAATTTTATTAAGATTGTGTAAAATAGGTAAAATCAACATGATATAAAGTTTGGGAGATAGGTTTACAAAGGATGAGTTCTTACGATACTACATAAGGTTGCTAAGTAAAATTTTCATCTGTTAAGTAATCTCAACCTTGTGAGTGATATCTGGCCAACTTTGGCCTCTTGTTTAATTCAGTTTCAACATAATCATTAAAATGTGATATGCCCTCTATTCAAGTGAGAAATGAGTCATTGGACTGTTTTGGCAATATCCATGGGCACTTAAATGGGAACCAAAGTGCTTACTTACTGGCTAAGCTGGATTTATTTTGACAACTGTTGAGAACTTAGTGGTCAGTTGGCACAATGACACAAGCTAATTAACAGATTAATTGTCTCAGCCAGTTACAATATGTGAAAGGTGATGACATCACAGTGACATGTGTGTAGGTTCAGCCTACTTCTTGTAAGTTGTTGCCTTTCGAAAATCTGGATTCTTCAGAATTTGCAGTGATACATTTTAAAATAACTTGCAGGTTCTAATAAAATGCAAAAATGTTTGTCTTTTCTCTTTCTGTTCTGTTTTTTTTTTATAACTGCTGATTATAGGTCAGAAGAGCTTATGAGGTTACCTGCTGTCTGTCATCTGTCCACTTGTTAGCACAAGTTTGTTATTGCTACTCCACCTAAACTACTTGGAGGATTGGCATGAAACTTTAGACACACATTTATCCCAATGTCTAGTTGGTCCTCAATGAAAATGGTGCCATTCGGACATCCATTCTTGAACATCTTTAAATTGTTATTGCTAATACACCTGAATGGTCATATCAACATGTGGTTTTCACTTGAAGACTTCTTATGAAGGTCCAAAAATGAAAATAGTACCGATCTGACAACCTTGAAAATCTTGTTGCTGTTATTTTTCCTGAGAAAAAGTTCATATTGGCATATAGTTTTCACCAGAAGACTTCTTATGATGTTTGGTTGGTCCTAAATGAAAATGATGCTGATCTGACCTCTGATATGGCCATTATGGTGGCCATCTTGAAAATCTTGTTAACACAACTCCTACTAGATGTATGACCATACTGACATGGGTTTTATACCAAAAGACTTCTTATGATGTCTTGTTGATCCTAATTGAAAATGGTGCCAATCTGACATCAAAGTTTTCCCACAATGATAACCATCCTGAAAATCATATTATAGATACTTCTAAATAAAAGTCATATTAACATGGGGTTTTCACCAGAAGGCTTCTTATAATGGCTATTTGGTCTTAAATGAAAATGGTGCCGATCTGACCTCCAATATTGCAACTGTGGTGGGCATCTTGAAAATCTTATCACTACTTCTCCTAGATGGATGGTCATATTGACATGGGGTTTTCACCAAAAGACTTTTTATTATGTTTAGTTGATCCTAAATGAAAATGGTGCCAATCTGACATCCAATGTTGCCACCATGGCAGCCATCTTGAAACTTGCTACTCCTATATGGAGAAACATAGTGACATTGGGGTTTTCACCAGAGGACATCTTGGGGTGTCTTGTTGTTCCTAAGTTAAATTATACTGATCTTAACAACTAATTTGGCCAACAATGCGGCCTTCCTCAAACTCTTATTGCTCCTCCTCATGAATGGATGTCTTATTGACATGGGGTTTTCACCAAAAGACTTCTGGTTGGTACTAAATAAAAATGGTGCTGATTACATCTGATATGGTTGCCATAGCAGCCAATTTGAAAATCTTGTGATAGTCCAAGCATATCAGAGATAACGGGTAGTTAAAAACAATGGTCTTATCTTGGATTCCAGGAAATTTTTTCAGATTGTAGACTGTCAGTCCCTTTGAGGGACTTTTGTTTTCTTTGTCTGGAATCTAGTGTTCAAGGACTGTGCAATTGCTGTGTGCCGACTGTTTATATTACTGCAAACAATATTGTGTTGTACATTACTGCGTGCTATTGACGAAAAGGTGTATGGTGACATTTAAGATCTCTATCTTGAGGAATTAAACAGTGCAAACATATTGACTCCAGTGGTTTATGTAATTCTAGCAATGAAGCTTTTGTTTGTTAGTGTTTGCTTTGGATACATGTGGTCTGACCTTACAAGGGATGCAACTCCAATTTTATTGATATTCAAATTTGTGAGTACTGCATGCCAGCTTGATCTATATTAAAAGTCTGTCATCAATTATTGACTTTGCCTTTAAATCTAAAATCCACAAATATTAAAATCCACCAGATGAATATTTGTTCAAGACAATGGAGATTATAATTCTCTTGTATCAACAAAAAAAACTGCTTGAACCCCCCCTTTCCCCCAACTGTTAACCACAATTTGAGTCTCCCTTGCTATTTTGTGCCCTTGCCTATTCTGCAGTTGATGTTTTAATAGCAGCAATAACTTACCCGTTGCTATTGCATAACTTGTTACTTTTTCTTGTCAAAAAAACGTGTCCATTCGATGTGAATACATCCTCCCACAGAGTGGAGAATTGTCAATAAGACACAGTCCACTTGTGCACCTTGCATGCCCATGCGCAGAACAGTATTCTTTTTCAAGGATGCCATGTTATTGGATGTGTGTCAAATCTGTGACCAGAGAAAATTTTCTGATGTTGCTAGTGCTTCACAACATTGCGGTCTCCCTTCAAGAAATATTCTCTTGGTGTTACATGTATCCTCTCAGTATACTATTTACATGCCGGTAACCTCAGCTCCTTTTCAGAATTTGGTTCTTTAAGGGACCTGTTAGGTTACCACGCTGTATCCCACCCCTTAGGGGTTAGGGTACACTTATATTCATTATCAGTTACACTGGTTATGGGTAAATCTTTTGTGTTGAGGAAATAACGCAGCAGAGGCCCTTCCCTATCATACAGGAATTACAAATTCCTCATTTTTAATCAATTGTCTAAACACCAAATTTGTTTGTTTTTTACCTTTGTATATTGATAATTGTTCTCATGACTCACATCACATTGTTTTTGTAGTGTGTGTTTGCAATTGCTCCTCAATAAAGATTAACAATTGAATGTCTTACTTTAATATTAGAAAAGACAGGTAACTTCTGATTGTTTACCTTGTGCACAGGTGAGTTCATGCACTGGAGCATGTATAGCACACACCCTAGAAATAACAGGTGAGTTCACATATTGTCATTATTCATTGTTATCTTCGAGGAATTTTTATTTCAGAAAACAATGTTGATACAGTCTGTGGCAAAATGTGGCCACAAGAAGGGCCCATTGGACACTCACCCAGGCCACCTTACTTGTTCAAAATCTACACGAAGAATCGCTATGCGTTTTGTAAATTATAGTGAACTGAAATCTGGCCAATTCCAGACGTACTTACATAGTGTGGAGGAAACGTAAATCGCCCTCATCATCTGATTTTTCAGGTTCTCTCCTTGCAGAGCCACTAGGGGCCCACAGCAAGATGACTAGTTCAGTTTGGAAGAACACTCCCTGGTCCCAGGAGCTTATGGGACCAGTCTCTTTGGAGACAGGTGAGGCCCCTCTGGTCAGATTGTACCAGTCACTGGTCACCAGCCACCAGTTGTCTCATACTTTTTGCCGAATTTCCACTGGTCATCACTCAGAGGCCTCATAGTACTGGGATAAGGATCAGACCGAGTTCCCCCCTTTCTCCACTCTACCATCACACCCTGTACAGGATTAGGAGTCTGTTCACAGGGTTCCGACTAGGGAAGGGGATCGGATCGATATCCGCCCCCCTTTCCTATTATCCCAATGAATCCTTACAGGATGTTGGACCCTCCACCTCAGAGTAATTGGTCCCTTTTGCATCCTTGGGCTACAGGACTTAGAGGTGATGCTGCGGCTTGTGTCCTGCCATAACCTCCTCATCAGGTGGCAGCCACCAGGAAGACTGTAGGCGTAACATCATCCAGGAAAGACAAGGGGTCTCATGTTCCTCCTGGAACTTCTAGCATACATAGAGCCCCTACTCACCATGATGAGATACAGGAAATGGTGCAGAGTGCTCCTATGTCACTTCCACCGAAGGACATAGTGATGCCCAGCCAGACTCCTGCTCGGAGTGTACTAGATAATGATGCCCTATCTATCCTCGTTTACCCCAGTGAGTTCAAGGTAGAAACAGCTCATTTGACGCCCCCCATCAGGTCCATCAGCTCCTCTCAGTTGGATGACGAGGAGGAGATATGGTCCTTTGATAAGGTGGTAATTGAAGTTTACCACCTCTTAACCACAGACTTGTGCCTGAAACCATCTAGCGCACAGTCCAAGAAGATTCTTTCCATTTTGGAAAAGATCTCCAAGGCTCAACCACAACCAGATCTCATGCTTCTTCCTTATTACCTCCTGTTACTGGGAACCCCAATTCTCCAGTATTTCGATGACTGGCTGATAAACAATGTTGAAGTTCAGTCCTTCCATCATGATATGTTCCGTTGTTGGTCCACAATAACTCGGTTGGGTCCTTTGCCCAACCTCAAAAAGTCAGAGCTCATTCCATCTCAGGACTTCATTTATGTGGGGATGAACTTTCTCATGAATCAGAATTTAGTCCAGGGTCCCACAGGATCAGATAGATCAAATCCTAGCACTTCTAGAGGAACTACAAGCAAAAACATTGTTGTCTGCTCGCCTTTATCCATCCCTATTGGGAACCTTGAATGTTGCTGCAGATCTGGTCGCTTTAGGACGTCTCCATATGTGTCCTCTACAGTTTCTCCTTCTTGCTAGGTGGAAATCACACAGAGATTATCTATCAGCTCTGATTCCTCTAGGACCAGATTTTCATCACCATTTGTGCTGGTGGATGAATTGGGACAGATTCCTGACTGGGGTCACCATGCATGCACCTGATCCCCACTACTATCTGTTCGCCGACGCATCAGATTCCAGCTAGGGTATTAATTAGAGCCAGAGGGCATAATTCTCCAGGGTCATTGGACTCTGGACGAATCATCCCTCCACATCAACAATCTAGAAATGGAAGCCATATTTCTAGCTTTGCAAGGGCGCACTGACACAGAGTAAGGGGTCAATGTGCCATGGTCTCCTCAGACAACACATCTGTCATCGCACATCTCTGACGTCAAGGAGGCACACATGCCCCTTCTTTTTGTGTGGAGGTCTGGAACCTCTGCTGGGCCACCTCAGAGAACATCACCCTCCGAGTTTGCCATATTCTGGGGAAGAAGAATGTATTAGTGGACAGTCTGCCCAGGACAGGCAAAGCAGTCCTCACAGAATGGTCTCTTCACTACAAAACACCATCCCTTTTCCTTACTGCGGGAACAGCTTTTGGTGGACTTGCTTGTGACCAGGCTCAACAACAGACTTCCCTTCTACGTTTCTCCAGTCCCAGACTAGAGAGCATGGGCAGTGGACACATTCAGCTTCCAGTGTGATTGTCTGTTCGTGTATGCCTTCCCACCATTCCAACTGCTACCTCGAGTTCTATAAAAGTCAGAACTTCCACTACTCATATCATTCTTATTGTCCCACTGTGGCCCCATCGATTGTGGTTCAACAATATTCTAGTACTGGTGATAGATCAACCCAGGTCTCTACCTTACAGGAAGGATCTGCTGTCACAACACAGGGGCTCTCTCCTACACAACAACCCACACATTCTCCACCTTCACACTTGGCTCATCTCAGGTGATCTATCCATCAGAACAAGTTTTGGGCTGGGTTGCCAGTTGCATCATTCAGGCCAGGAGAGTTTTGACATCCAAGGTGCAGTATGAAACATGTTGATACTAGCTGTGCCTCTGACTTCTGTTGCTGGTTTCCTTTTGTTCCTTTTCGAGAACAAAAGATGTTCAGTATCAGCTATCAAGGGCTATAGAGCTGCCATTTCCAACACACTTAAATTCCCACATGGCTCAGAAATTGGTCCAGATATGCACCTTGCTGATCTCATTAAGTATTTTGAGCTGCAGAGTCCTATCTCCTGCTCTCTTACGCCCAGATGGAATCTATCCTGTGTTTTAGGGTCTTTAACCAAAACTCCCAGTGAACCATGAGAGAGGCTTCCCTTCAGGACCTCACACTCAAGACTTTTTTTGCTTGCTTGGCATCAGCAAAAAGACGCCGTGAGATTCATGCATTGTCTGTTGACACTGGCTGTCTCTGGTTTAATGGCAGTTATGAATCTATTTCTCTCCTTTGTGAACCAGGATTTTAGAAAAAAAATCGGTTACCTTCGGTAGCTCCACTACCTGTAGAGATCCCCAGTGTCAGTTGAATCTGTGCAGGAGTCGATCAAGATAGGCTTTTATGCCTAGTTTGGGCACAGCATTTCTATCTAAATGCCTTGAAGGGAAAAGGAAGGTAAGGAAACATCTTTGCATTCCTCTTAAGGGCTCCATGGATATTTTGGCTTCCACTATCTCACGGTGGATTGTCACCACAATCAAAAGAGCTTATCAGTCCCATGCCAATAGAGACCTTTCTTTTATGAAACTAAAAGCCCATGAATTCGAGCTGTCACTGCTTTGTGGGCCTATCAAAATCATTTTTCCTTGGAGGACGTCAAGAAAAGGCAGCATTTTGGTGAACCCATACTACCTTCTTTTACCTATGCTTGTTAGCACCACAAGCAAAAGCATTGTTTCTCTGGGACCCATAGTTGTGGAACAACATGTGGCCTGGAGGGACACCAACATTCTGTAAGTGGATCTCTCCGTCTTATGTGAGTACCGTATTTGCCGGCCTATAAGTTGATAATTTTTGACCTGGAAGTCTTGGCTTCGTCTTATACTCCGAATCGACTTACATATGAATTATGTCATTGAAATTGCTTTACCGTAAAAAAAAAAAAAAAAAAAATTTAAAGTACGAAAAGTATAGTGTAAAAAAATAATTATCATTTTGGGGAAGAGATCGTGTGCGAAAAAATATAGGACCCAACATGGAGAAGGATTCCGAAATATTTACGTGATTGTCAGTATTAAATTCACGTGCATCAGACGTAATTGCGCTAAAGCAGCATGCACTAGTAATATATGTTGTTTAAGTTTGCTTACATATGTTTGTAGTAGAATAGACAAGTTAGAAAACGGATAACCATGACATGGACATGTGTATTCCATTGCACATTTTTCTTATTGCATCTTGTGATCGAAATAAAAGAGAGACAGACAGACAGATTTCAGCCCTTCTTCATGCTATTTTGCTTAATGTACCTTACTGACCCCTTTTAGCTGAAGCTTTTGTCAAAGAGAGAAAACAGTAATGAAATAGTCAATGGAAATTAAAACAATGCATACCATAGTCCTTCAGTTTCAAAGATATATAATTTATATTTAAATATTCACAATATTTATATTCATATAGACTTCATTTAGTTTAAATCCCAAGATGACCATTTCGCATGCTGTGTTGTTTTTTTTTTTGTTGTTGCAAATACAATGAACTCTATATTCCCCGAAATAAAATTACCCTTTATCAGTAAGTGCATGTACACTTCCTGTAGTTAGGCGGCATTTTGGTTTGATCTTTGCTCATGAATTCAAAGCTCTGAGGCTTCTGTCGGCGAGATCAAAAGATGTCACTGGTTGAGAAACTTACATGAGCAAGCACCTGGCATTACATGTCATTACACAGTCCTGCATACATTAACATGCTTTACAGGATCGATTACAATACCCTATGGGTAGCCTCATTTCCCTATTGGTACCCTCACTACTTTGATCACATCTACTGCAGGTGTCAACTGGAATGACCTGGCCAAAGCTGTAGGCATATTTAATTAGCCAGTTGGATCTTTATGATAATGGATATAAAAACAAGAATGAACTGTTTATTCAGAGATATTAATTGATAATGGAATACAGCAATGCTCCTGTACATGAGTAAGATCACAATCATCAGGTAACTCAACAATACATATTACAATCGTCCTGTAACCTCTCTCTCTCTCTCTCTCTCTCTCTCTCCAAAAGCTACAAGTAAAAACTGCTCTGAATGCATACGTTCTTATACACTGACATAGCGTTGTTTCATCCTCTCTCTCTCTCTCACACACAGACACATACACGCATTCACTAAAAACAAGTCTTAATCGAGTTCTTTTTAGTTTTTATTGTACATATAATTTGATAATGAGGTTACTGTTGCTCTAAGATAAGTTGTACTTATTTTTTGACAACAGGAGTTCATATCATTGCATACAATGTACCAATAAATAATACCTATAAATAATGTGTACAGACCATCTTAATCATTTTCCCAATTAATCTGGAATAGCATAGTGATACCATTAATATTCATGAAACCGGAAGTTACTAGCGAAAGTGACGAAGCCAAGGTGTTGATCTGGCTTCGTCTTATACTCCGCATCGACTTATATATGGATGAAAGATTGAAAATTGACGAAATTAGCGAATTCGACTTATACTCCGCATCGACTTATAGGCCGGCAAATACCTTTTTTTTCCCATTTATTTTCCATTTTTTCTCTGTTTTTGATCAGTTTAACACATCAGCCTACCCACCTAACTGACAAATTCAGCTATGCAATAGCAACGGGTAAGTTATTGCTGCTATTAAAATGTAGTTTTTGGGGGATAAAACTAATTTTAATAATAAAATACTTACCTGTTGCTATTGTCGAATACCCTCCTCCCACCCCGCTTTGATGTCCTGGCATAATCGTCGTCTATGAAAAAGATGACTGTTTTGTGCATGGGCATGCGAGGCGCACGAGTGGACCATGTCTTATTGACAACCCTCCACTCTGGGAGGATGCATTCACATCGAACAGACGAGGTTTTTTAACACGAAAAAGTTAAAAGCTACACAATAGCGATGGGTAAGTATTGCATAATTAAAATTAGTTTTACCCCTCCCCCCCAAAAAAAACTACATTTATGGACCCTGTCTCTCACGAGTTATCAAGGAAGAGATGTATATTCATTCACGGTTCCCACTAGCATTAGATCTAGCTTGATTCACTGCCATATATATTCCAGAGTCTTGCATTGTTGGGCATGTAGTAATTGTTCAATTGTTCAGACACATAACCATATCCAGTGCTATCATTGAGGTCTAGTCCTTGTCAGAATTAGAGATGTACTTTTACTTGATTATATATGGTATGAAACTGTCATCTGCTTTTCTGAGCAAGCCAGTCTCTGCAGGCCAAGTAGAAAAGTGAGAATTTTGATCTTCACCGCAATATCATCTGATCATTGTAAAGTGAGTGAATCAGATTTTCTCTTTGAATGGAGAAGAGGTTGTTTCCGTTATTGTAAAGGAGTTTATTTCATTGGCTCATATTTTTTGTTTATTGGTTTATGCATATTTGAGAAATAAAGAAATCTTGTCACATGTGTTCAAGAGAGAGTGTAGTGGATTTTCATCCATGGCTTGCAATGATGTCATCCTAAGTGAGACTGAGATGTACTTAACAGTGCCACTGACAAGAAGCTCAAGGTCATTTTCAGATTTTGGGCAGGTATTCTTTCAAGTCCTCAGCTGAGAAAGATTATTTTACATACTAGCTGTAAATTAGTCAGAATCATGAACATTTTCACATATTAAGAATGAACATGCATTAGTCAAGAACCTGGAGCAGAATTTTCATTAGCCTGATGAAAAATTTTACTTTTCTTGGGCATCTGGCAATGGGATTTGATCAGTCATGTATTTATTTTTGTGTTCAGTTGATTATAGACATTATTGCAGGGCTTTACAAATTCACTTGCCTGACTCCTGGGACAAGCTCAAAGTCGGCTCAGGCAAGCTTATGTTGGCAAAGTACTTGCCTGTGAGCATATCCAAACTTTGAGAGAGATTGAGATCATTTTCAGTTCTTAATGCTTTATGTTCTGCAAGTTTGATACACTGCGATCTCGACATAGTACATATCACAGCACCTTTATTTCATGTTTATATGTACCACATTCTTCAAAGACATAACTGCCTAGTTTTTTCATCTATCAAACCTTTATTTCACACAATATACTGACAGTTTATCATTTCATAGTAGTTGATGTCAAGGTCAGTCTCGTATATTCTCGAGAAGACATGATAATATGAATGTATTATTTAAGCAGGTTTTGACAAATGGGAAATAACTATTCATATTTTAACTTATCAGATATATTATAATTGTAATATTTGTACGTATACATGATTTGCCAACTTTCAAGTCCTAACTTAGCCACAGGCAGTTTGTGAATGTGAGCTCTGAATGTGCCAAGATTGCAGACTCTAAACAATCGGTGTGTCAGAGATTCTTTTGATGCATGTTGCCGATTTCAAGGTGACTAGGTGATAATGGTTAATAATACATGTATAACCCCATGAGATTTCTTTGACAGGTGTGTTTGAAAATAAAAGGTACTCATCTCGAACGATTAGCCACATGAAAATCTATCATCCACAAGTGGTGTTTATGATCTGTTGTTTACATGATTATGACAGGAGACTGATACATGCTTATTTTTTGGACAATAATTAATACAAATAAGTGTTTTCAAATCATTCTCAAAAGACGGCTTGTCAGAGAATGTTTGGATGCTTGTTGCCAATTTCAAGATGAAAATTGGAAGCAGTAGCAAACATGTGAGTGAATACAACACTCCCCAGAAAAAAGCAGAGTGATTTAATTGACACGAGAATATTTAAGTGAGGGACTTGGTTTTACCTTCTTTTCTTACTGGATTTGATACAAAAATCTGCATGATCAATTGAACTTTAAGTGGAAAAGTAGATAAAGAAAAATGTTATGATGTATTACAACATGATTAAAATTAAGTTGACACAGTTCTGTTCTTGGCTGTTTAATTTTTCAGTTTAAGGTCTTTTACATAAACATCACTCTTAAAAATCTAGCCATTTCCAAAAACCTTATCTCTCGTTTCATTTATCTGTTTTTATACATGTATATGTCTGTCGTTGCTCTACTAACCGTATCTGCATTATAACCCTTCCATTCTTTCATCTACATATCTATTGACATGTACTATTTACATATATCTTTGTTGATAACTTTAATTATTTACATATTGTTTTAAGGTGAAAAATATATGAAAAGAAGACAAAAGTTCTATATTTGTAAAATAAATATAATGTGATTTCCTTAAAACAGCCTATACTTTATTTTACAATATTTTGTTTTCTTTAGTTGTGATATTTTGTTGTCATATTTTGGGGCAAGCTGAAATTCCCCTAATGGCAAGTTCAGTTTTTCAGTCATCTTACCCAGGGCAAGCTGACTTTTATAAAATGTGTAAAGCCCATGGAAATATTGTCATAATCTTAATTATTGAGTATTAGTTTTAAAATTCAGCATGACTGGCATGGAGCTGAAGATAATGGAAAAGCCTCCTGAAAAATGCTCCGAATTTTTCAAAAGTAAATGGGCTTTGGATCTATGGTTACCTCAGTATCAAAAGGCATATTTATTATCTTTCCAAAAAAAAAGGTGGCTGAAAAAATTTTTTTTTTTTTAATTGGGGTTGGGGGAATTGGGGGTGGGAGGAGTCAGTCTCAAAATGTGTGCCAGAAGCAAGTAAAATCTTGGAAGCACTGATTATATATATATATATATATATATATATATATATATATATATATATATATATATATATATATATATATATATATATATATATATATATATATATATATATATACACACACACACATATACACACATATATATATATATATATATATATATATATATATATATATATATATATATAGATATATGTGTGTGTGTGTGAAATTTTAATTTGAAGTTTGCAATTTACTTTTAGATTATGGATATTACACTGCTGAGAATGGGCATTTTCAACCTAAGGGCAAATGTGTCGTTGCCTTACGCTACATGGTCACCAGTGTCCTTCATGCAAAGGGCCAGTCTGCAGTGCTTGTAATGGCTGAGGTATGTACATCAGAATGCTCAAATAATGCAGAGAAATTTAAGGTATCACTATGCTAATTGAGCCAATCAGCTGTTATTGTATTCTGTTGTTGTCCCTAAGAAAATCGTTAATATTTTTTCTCAGATTTTTTCTTTAGATTTGCTAAACAGTGAAGAATGTAACTTGCATTAAAAAGAAAGTAGCATTAAAGTTTAAAGAGAAAATAAAATGTTTATTCGGTTCAACCTCTTGACTTGCATATGACGATAAAGCAAACAGGTGTGATTTGGCCGGTTCCAGAAAAGTTTAGTTTGCAAATTTCCAGTCATTTCATTCAGATGCAACTATTTTTAGGAAATGCAACATAACCTGTGCTGATTTTGTTTTAATACATGTATGTTGCATCTAGGTTGGTGCCAAACATAAGTAAAATGATCTTGGTACGTCTGAACTTATATCTAATGCACTGGATTTCAGCACAAATTTACAAAAATGAAGGAAATGTACTGGCCTAGAATTTAACATCAATTTCTTTGTAGCCAGAATGACTGGTAGATTGAGAAATTTACTAGTCCTGCTTAATCTTCACTAGTCTTTCTTCACTTGTCTTTCTTCTGGTCACAACTGAAAGTTTACTAGCCATTGAGCTATTGAAATTATGAAAACTACTAGTCCGACAGGAAATTTTACCAGCCTTGGACTTGTGAACTACTGCAAATTTTGAGTCCTGAATATATAAGGAACTTTTAATTAGTACAGTAATACCTTGAATAGCATGAAGGGAGTTAATGCAGAGAATACATCTTTTTGATAATTAAGTATCCTAAATGCATTCATAGCTAATTATTTTATGTATCTAAGTGAAATAAGTAAAGAAATCAAGTATTTGGTGAATAATTGAAAAGTGTAATCCTGAAAAAATAGCTTTATCCTTTTAGAAGGTAGGAAGAATGAGATTTAGACAAGATTTATTTCTTACAAATGTACCAATTACACACCATAATTTGTCAAATGGTTGCATAGTTGTTAATGGAATGGGTTTTCTTCACCATTGGGGTATTGCTACAGTGGCAGGATTTGGTTGTTTTTTACATTTGCTTATTTTTCCTGAACACCTTGATGGATTTTGTTCATACTTTAGGATGAATTATTATGAAGCTAAGACAGTTCATTTTGGTGACATGTATATTTGCCATGTTGACTTTGGGGCCAAGGTCACAGTCATAGAAAGTTTGTGTTAAGGTTTGGGTTAAAATGTTTGAATTTCTTTATATTTCCTAAACCCCTTAATGGATTTTGTTTGTACATTGGATGAATCATTATGAAGATACTGTACATTAGTTCTGTCACATGCCATCTCTCCCCATTTGAACTTAATTAGTGTAGCAATACCTTTAAGATAAATCTGCATCATCAAAGTTTTGATGTGTCCCTGATTTTCTTAGATCTCACATGTTAAATTTAGTGTTATTGTGAATTGTTCAAACAACACATTAACAATCATCATCATCTAGCTTATAATTCTCCCCTGACCTGGTTGCAAAAGTTGCAAAAATAAACCCAAGGAAGGTTAATGGCATGCCATCACACATACTCAATTTTTTAAACTGGTGTCTGATTGTGATTGAAAGCAATATGAAATAATTGCTACTTCAGTGGTTTGCCATCGCAGATCTCATCTTGCCACTACCAACCCTAGGTCCCCTCTTCCCACCCTACCAATGGACGCTTACCCAGGGGCGATATGCCAACATTAACTGCACATATGACTTGCCTTCCTGCCATAATCAAGTGCTTTCTAAGTGACTTTTTGCAACTAAGTGGTGAAACCCATATAAAGGTTATCTAGTCATTCAAAGCATTTTGCCAACTGCACTTGGAGAGGTGGTAGAATGTCATACAACCTCGACTTTTTCTGTCAAGCCTGAAAACGTTTTGGATGTAGAAAACAGATTGATTTCACCCATTTTGGGGAAAACAACCAACCAAACAGCACCAAATTCTTGTGCAACAAATTAGTAATGGAGACCATGATCAATTTCCTGAAGTATATTGACTAAACAATTCAGTTAAACATATTCAAGCTAAGAAATACTTTGTTAATTGAAAGTAGCTTTTGAATCTGCTTTTAATGAAACAATACATTACTTTTTGTATACACTGACATATTTTATCACCTGATCCTGTCACATGGCAGGTTTGTTTTCATGAATGAAATTCGGAATGGCTGCCTCTGCGACACAGCTGAGGTTTTTTGCATTGAAAAGGCAGCGGAAGCTCCAATTGGCTGTTTTCTGTATTCAGTGGCAATGTCTCTTCTGTTACATGCATCCTATTGTAGCTATATGTCCCTGTATACAGACGGTTCAAAAGATGCAGACAAAGTTGGAGCTGCCATTGCAACACTTCACAGCACCAGCTCGAGCCAGTGACCTGATAAAACCTCCATTTTTACTGCAGAAATTACAGCCATCCTCAGAGCTTTGAACAAGATTGAAACCTTTCAAAAAGCAAATTTCACCATATTGTCGGATTCCCTTTCCGCATTAAAATCCTTGCAAAACATTAAATCTGACAACCTGTTAATATCCCAGATATTACAGAAACATAATGTGCTCATACAATCTGGAAAAAAGTATTAAATCCTGTTATCTGCCTTGTCACATTCATATAAAGGGTTATGGAAGGACAGATAAAGCAGCCAAAGCTGCCCTGTGGTCACCCATTTCCCAATTGATGATTCCATATACTGACTTAAAATATTGTATAAATCGGCATGTTCATTATATTTGGCAAAATATGTGGAATGAAAACTCGGCAAGCAAACTTCTGAACATCAAACCCACTATTGGAGTGTGACATCTCTCATATAGAACAAATCATAGTGAGGAGGTCATACTGTGCCAATCACATATTGGATACACATACCTGACTTGTGCATGCTTCACGAAGAGTGAACCAGGACAAGAGTGCATACCCTACTAGTGTCCACTGACAGTGGAACACATTCTTGTTGGGTGTGTTGACTTCCACCCATTGAGACGCAAGAATTTTTATGTAAACTCCATAAAGAAAAAGTATGATAAGTATCACCTGAGAAAATCTTGGATTTTTTGAGGGAATGCAGTTTATATGACAGATTTTGACCATATGTTTTAAGGATTGTAAATGTGTTACCGTGATGTTTTATTTTATATATATTTACAGAATTTTAACATCTTTACCTTTGATGTTTTATCTTGTTTAGCTTCATATTTACATTTATTTGAAGGATTTATCTTTATAAAGTTTTTGTGTAATTCTTCATTTTTTCATTGTTCAAACTTTACCTTTAGTTGGCACGATATAGACACAATTATGCTGAGGTGTCATAAAGTACTACTACATAATGTTACATGCATTTCTATTCATACAACATAGTGTCATTGTCATATTGTCATAATTCATGATTACTGTCACTGTGCTGATAATGAAGATAAACATCTATTAAGTTTTAGCTTTATTTATTAAAAGTTGTTTATCAGACGCACATTTGTTGAAACACACAATAATGGATTTATTCATTGATAATGTTCTTATAAATCTTCCCCCCCCCCCAACTTAAAAATTAAAAATCCCTCCTTGAGCAAATGTTTGAGGGGGAATTCCCACGCTGTGAAAACCTTGGAGAAATCTCACTGCTATGATACTATCAAAGACCTTTGATTTGACACCACTGATGACATCCTTTGGTGAGGTCCCAGTTTTGACCCTTTGAACCCCTATGCTCTGGGTTGAAAAAAAAAGGCATTATGACATACATGATATGTCTTTAGCAATTTAAGAACTGTACCAAAGATGTAATTTTTTAACGCTGCTTGGATGATCTGTGGTGATGGAGTGGAGGGAGACTGGGGTTGCATTGATATTTGCAAAACTTACAGCCAACCCACATCCAGCTGGAAATTCATTGAGATTGAAAACCCAATTATGAATAGAAAAAACGTTTTTGCACTTAAAAAGATGGTAAAAACCTTCAATTGAATGCCCACGGTAAGATGGTGTAGTGGCACCCTATTTTTAGATCACCTGCCCATAAGCATCCTGGTATTGAGGGCTTACATGTTGTAACCAGTGATGATGATCTACCAATAAATAAGGCCATTAACTTCACAAAAAGCACTCAGCAGGATTTGCTGATTCACAATCAAATATGGCCACCATTACTAAAAATAGAATAACCTTTAAACAATATTTCATAAATAGCTCAACAGAATTTGACCAAATTTGACAGAAAGCATGCTGGCAATGAAGGCTTTGAAATTTATACAAATATTGTTGCTCTACCATCAAATATGGTCACTGTTACTAAAAAATAGAATGAATTCTCAGAACTGCTTTGTAGAATTTGACCAGATTTCACAGAAAACATTTTTGGCATGTAGGCCTTACAAATTGCCAATCAAACAGGACTCCCAACAGAATTTCTGGACTGGGAGTCCAGAACTCAGAGCTCAGAGAACTCAAGAAACCTCTACCTTTTTCTAACAGTCACAACCTCAATCAAGAGAATCCCCAACTTTGCTTATGCCTTCTAGTAAATTTGTTTTTATTTACTAAGATAAATAGAAGTAGTTTGGCAATAGGTGTCTTAGACTGATTGAAAGGTGGGAATCGAACCCCTAACCTTCTGGCAATGATTCCAGTGCCTTAAACACTGGTCACCACAGCTCCCTTGGGTGATGATATCAATGGTTTCCAAGTTATGACTCAAGAGGTAAGGCCCCAAAGGACAGACCCAGAAATCAAAGCTGACTGCAGAGATTACCTGAATAACTCCCATTATAATGCCAAGTAAGTTTATATACTTTAAGGGTGGGGCTGTGAACAGTTTCTTTATGAATCAGGGCCTAGTCCCTAGAGGCAAAAGATAGTTTCAGGGGAGAATGCTGGTTGTATAAATGACTTGCCCTTCAGCAACTGTGTGCTCCAAGCTCTTCTTTCCCATCTACATTTTCAATACATGTGTAAATTTACATTCACAAGCTGACATGGCATCTACCTAGGCTGGTGATATCTCTTGTTAATGGTTATATGCATATTAAAAACAGCTGTTCTTTAACACAATGAATGTAAGAACTCACCGTTTGTAATATATTTCTTGGCAAAAATTTAATTTCAATTGCTTTTTTCATGACATGAATTTGATTCATGAGAGTTATTTCCCTTGCTAAGAAAAACTTTGTTAGAGAAATCTCAGAAAATAAAGTGATCTGCACTACTTTTGCATGTAACCCCCCATTAACCATTAACCTGTAAATAACACTAAATTTTGAGGTATGCTATATCTAGAATTTTATGATTTTCTAATATGGCGATGTTTAACTACAGTAAAATATTATAAATGGAACTTAACAGGACACGCTAAGTAGTTGATATTAACCCATTTTGGAGAAGCGCGATAGCCAGTTTGTTAGTGTGATGGAATCCTACACAGGTTTCTGGCTATGATCCCCAGAAGAATGACCAATTTATTTTTTTCAGTTTCTAAAACTTCACTTAAAAATGACAAAAGTCCAAAACATTTATAAGCTATTTCTCAATTACCTTTATAAATGTACTGGAGAGCACGTGCACAGATGTCTCCACACCATAGTGGTCATGTATTCAAACCATCATGATCACTGATGTTATGGGTTAGTAACCTTAACTTTACACCCATATGTTTACTGTGTCAGTTAAAATATGAATGTGAATGTTTTGAAAAATATTTTTATGTGTCTCTGATACCTACAACTAAATAACTCAAATATTCTTG
Organism: Margaritifera margaritifera; assembly: GCA_029931535.1. Lineage (NCBI taxonomy): Eukaryota > Metazoa > Mollusca > Bivalvia > Unionida > Margaritiferidae > Margaritifera > Margaritifera margaritifera. The sequence goes on along the minus strand of JAQPZY010001608.1, from coordinate 1,996,894 downwards.
GTGTCAGCACTCATCAGTACCTTCTTGGAAAAATAACTTAAAGCAGGCTTAGCCCATCCAAACCAAAATATTGTTGTGTGTCTCTAATGTACACCAGTAATTAACCAAAGAAACAAAAATGTTGTGCATTTCTGATGCACACCAATATTTATTATACAACCACCATAAGGCGGAGTGCATTATGATGTGATGTTGTCTATCCATCAATTTGTCAGTCTGTTACATATTTTGTTTCTGCACAATAATTCAAGTTCTCCACAACCTACAGTTGCCACACTTTGGATTGCTTGCACTTGGGGTAAGGAAGAAGCCTGTTGATCCTGGGCTCAAAAGGTCAAAGGTGAATGTCACTGTGACTGTAAGAACAAAAATGGTTTCTGGTTTCAGCACCATAATGTTAGTTCTACATCACATACCTGGACCAAACTTTGTCGATGGCTTGCACTTGGGTATAGAAGAAGCCTATCTGGAAAATGTTCTTAAATAATAATAAGTGAACTGCCAGGTTTGACTGCTGTATCTGAAATGATAAAAAGAGATTTCGTGTTTACAAGAAGCAAGATGGACAGAGATACTGATGTGCATGGTATATGCACTGTATGTTTAATAGACACATAGATGGAACTAATATAACTGTTTTTCTCCAAAAAGTCGGTATAACAAAAAGAAAATCATGTCTGCAACACATACATCCAACTCTTACACATTTCCAGGGTAACACATCTTAATGAACACATAAAATAAAATAAAATCATGATAAACTGTAAAGTTGGTGTAACATTGACACAATAGTGATACACAATTTGTTTTTGTTTTATTTATTTTTTTGTTTTGTTGGTTTTAACTATACTTTTAACACATTATTGCTGTATCATGCTGAGGAAATAGGAGCTGAGTGCCTCTCCTAAGGGCACATTGAGACAGCTGACCTGGTCTGGGCTAGGTTGGTATCAAATCCATGACACTTGGATTCCAAGTCCAATACTCTACCAACTGAGCGACACTGGCTTCCTACACAGTACTCATTGTGATGTATAACCACAAGGGCGGGTTTGAATAATTGATCAATATTAGTGCCAAAATCTGTTTTAGAAGCAAAGGTTAGGCAATCAATGTTTTAGATAGACATTTTACTGCCATTAAAATGACTATGTTGCATTTAGTACAACAGTTGCCTAATCTTGACCACAGGAACTTTACATGAGATAGTCTTTGCAGTATTTTTATTTTTAATAATAGATACTTACATTAGTATTTTTGTTCCCTGGTTGTATTATCTAACACAAAGAAAAGACAATTTTGATAACTGTGCCATAAAATGCTGTGTATAATGTGTACTTTTTTCAAACTTTTAAAGGCAAAAATCAGCTCTGCACATTGTGTAAGGTAACATGATATATTCCCCCCCCCCCCCCCCATGATTTTGTACAGGTTTCAAGGTATGGTCTTCTGAAGTACCTGGAGTTACTATTGTAACCCAGTCCTTGTTGACTATTGATATTTGTGTTTGTGTAGACTGAGGAAATATTTGAAAATTTTTAAATTGGGATTTGCTCAAAAAAAATCCGCAAAATAATAAAAGAAAGACAGGTTATTATATAATGCCAACTATGGTCTAGCACTCAAAATAAACATCCTGGAAAACATCCACATGTATGCAAATCCAAATAGACAAACAAATTTCTGTTGTGATGTGTCAAAATGGCAGTTGAATATTGAGATTCTGTACTGTTGGGAGCTGCAATAGCTCAGTTGGTAAAGCATCAGACTTGTTATCTAAGAGTCGCAGGTTCAGTACCCAACTAGCCCAGCATGGTGTGTCCTTGGGAAAGGCACGTAGCTCACATTTTCTTGGTACAGACAATAATGTGTTAAAAGTGCAATTAAAACCAACGAAGCAAAAAAATAAAACAGAATAGACCAGATCAAGTGCAAGAATCACTTGTGTGTGTGTGTGTGTGTGTAAGAGAGTAAAAAAACAAACATTAAAACGCAAATATATGACTTGTTTCTTATTACTTATGTTGCTCTATGCAGTCTCAATCAGTACATGCATATTTTTGTTTCTAATTTTATTTCTCAAAAGCTAAAATAAACTGAAATGCATTTAAGAACAAATTTATTTACAAGTACTGAGGGTCCTCATATCAGTGTATATATATATATATATATATATATATATATATATATATATATATATATATATATATATATATATATATATATATATATATATATATATATACTTTTAAAAAAACACTGATGAACAGTCCCAGTCATCATATGATAGGTGCCTCGAGAGATTTGAGCTGAGCTTGGACAATGCAAAGCAACATATGTGAGAAAAGTAATTAATAATATGACTGTTAATACAGAGTGTCAAGTAAGCAAGTGCAATTGAATGAATACCTGATTAGAAGAGATGGGGTGTAAAGATCAATGACTGCTGACATGATGAAATGGGGCAGCATTGATCAGCAGGCTACAAATACCTATATTGTTCCTGTCATGTAAAGAGTTATGAACTCAGAATCCAAAACACAGCTGTGTGAATTTCTCACTGTCATCAAATTAGTTAAATGAATGACAACTCCTGTATGAACTGCAAAATGGAATTCTTTGCTAGAAAGTATTACAGGATGACGCACAAGTGTAATATATTCCACTAAAAATATTCAATGCCCAGCCCGAATTTATCAGCACACAATAATCATCACAAAATTAAATATTATAACATGATTTACCTAGACACATTAAGATGTCCGTGATCACTGGAATATTTTTTTTTCATTACTAAGCAACAGTCATAATATCTATCTGAATGAAATACATATTCCAGAGAAATTTACAGAACATTGTCGTGAATAACACAGTCATATCTATAGCAGCAAAAACTAGTAATATCCACACTACAAATAATAATGTAATATAATAAAGTATGCATATTAGGATTAGCAGTGTTTAAATGCAGTGTCAAGAAATATCTTTCTCCTTGTCACTGTCAAAGAATTTTAGTTCTCCCTTCTAGTCAATATTGTATACTTTGCGGGGGTCCTTGATCTCATCCAGAGTGCCGTCTCTGGTCCCCAACTCCTCCATATCTTTCTGTAGATTGTTGTCCTCTGTTTCATCAAGTTTGTTGCTAATACAACATTATTTAAATGAGCATACAATTGTCTCAGTATCCAATAATTCACACCAGGCTTTATGTATCCATCCAGCTATACAAATTCACTTGCCAGACTCCCGAGACAAGCTCAATTTCGGCTCCAACAAGTTCATGTTTGCAAGGTACTTGCCCGCGGGCAAGTCTAAAGAGAGAGAGAGAGAGATCGTTTTCAGTTCGTAATGGTTTATGTTCTGCACGTTTTATACTCTGCGATCATGCCACACTGTGTCTGTGTGTGCGTGTATATATATATATATATATATATATATATATATATATATATATATATATATATATATATATATATATATATATATATATAACGGCCCGCGGTTTCTTTCGTCTATTGATCGTTTATATTATACGATATACTGACAATCTGCCTTTCATTGTAGTATATGTCAAGGTCAGTTTCTTATTTTCTCACGCAAACATGATAATCTGGATGTACTATTTAAAGCAAGTTTTGAAAAATAGGAAATATTTATATTTTAACTTCTCATTTATATTTTAATCGTAATATTAGTTACGTATATGGGATTCGTCGACTTTCAAGTTTTAACCTAGCCATGGGCGATTTGTGAGTGTGAGCGCCGAATGTGCAAAGATTGCCTACTCTAAACAATCGGTGTGTCAAAGATTGTTTTGATGCATGTCGCCAATAATATAACCCGTGAGATTTATTTGACAAGTGTGTTTGGAAATAAAAGGCATACGTCTCCAACGATTAGCCACCTGATAATCGAGCACCCCCAAGCAGTGTTTATCATCTGCCGTTTACTTGATTATGACAAGGAGACCCATACATACTTACTGTTTGGAAAACAATTAAATCGATGCAAATAAGTGTTCTCAGATGATTCTCAAACGTTGGCTTGTCAAAGATTGTTTAGATGCATGTTGCCAATTTCAAGGTGAAAATTGGATGACTTGTAAGCAGAAGTAGACATGCGAGTGGACACACCACTCCCCAGAAGAAAACAGAGTGAATTAATTGACACTGGAATTTACCTTCCTTTCTTACTGGTTACGATACTAAAATCTGCATGATCAATTGAACTTTAAGTGGGAACGTAGATAAAGAAAAATGTTATGACGTATTACAAGATGATTAAAATTAAGTTAACACAGAGGCCCCGGTGCCCGAGTGGTCTAAGGCGCTCGTGTTTTACAGATCACTCGCACATCTCACCTTCTCGCCTCGGCCGACGTGGGTATGTAAGAAAGCTTGCCAGTAGCTTCCCGAGGGTCGGTGGTTCTTCCCGGGGTTTTTCCGGGTTCTTCATCCACCAAATATACTGGCCGCCATGTATAGCCAATCGTGCTGAAAAATGGCGCTAAACCTACAAAAACAAACAAGTTAATACAGTTCTGTTCTTGGCTGTTTAATTTTTCAGTTTAAGGTCTTTTACCTAAACAGAACTATCTCTTTAAAATCAAACCTTTTCCAAAAACCTTATCTATAGTACACGCATCGTGGATTATGGAAACTCAATTAATCCACCCACGCTATTGTCCGTCTCCGACCAGATATAGTGGTCGTCGTGGATGTCCACGTGGTGGCTAGTAGTGTACGGATTAAGTTGTATTGCCCCAATCGGAAAGTCACAGCAATATAATGATATAATAGTGGACGCCCACTACATCGCGTGGAACTTACCTGTCGGCTGAGCTGCAGTAAACAGTGCATATTGCTCTTTTTAAGTTGTACACAATGCTATTTAATATTCAAAGACTCACCCACTAAAACGCATTGACATATGTGTATCACGAGAGATGAAAGATACATTTCCCAGCAAAGAATCCCATGAGAATATTTAGGTGCTTCACAAAAAATAAAAACTTTTGTTATACAGTGATTTTAAAGAGAGAGAGAGAGAGAGAGAGAGAGAGAGAGAGAGAGAGAGAGAGAGAGAGAGAGAACGTTTTCAGCCCGTAATGCTTTATGTTCTGTAAGTTTTATACTGTGCGATCTCGCCACAGTGTGTATATATATATATATATATATATATATATATATATATATATATATATATATATATATATATATATATATATATGCATTCTTCAGATATATAACTACCTGCAGTTTCTTTCATTTCATCTATCGATCTTTTATTTCACACGATATACCGAGTCTGCATTTTCTTGTAGTCACTGTCAAGGCCAGTCTCGCATTTTCTCGCGGAAACATGATAATATGAATGTATTATTTAAATTAAGTTTTGACAAATAGGAAATAAATATTTATATTTTAACTTATCAGTTATATTTTAATCATAATATTTGTTACGTATACGGATTCACCGACTTTCGAGTGCTAACCTAGCCACGGGCAGTTTGTGAGTGTGAGCTCCGAATGTCTCAAGATTGCCTGCTCTAAACAATCGGTGTGTCAAAGATTGTTTTGATGCATGTCGCCGATTTCAAGGTGACTAGGTGATAATGGTTAATAATATAACCCGTGAGATTTCTTTGCAAAGCGTGTTTGGAAATAAACGATACACGTCTCTAACGATTATTCACCTGTTTACATGATTATTACAGGAGACCCACACATACTTACTGTCTGGAAAATAATTAAATGCATACAAAACGCATTGACTACGTGTATTGCGAGAGATAGAATATACATTTCTCAGCAAAAGAATCCCATTAGAATATTTAGGTGCTTCACAAAATATAAAAGTTTCATGATACACCAATTTTAATAACGGAGAGAGAGAGAGCTTCTGCTTTTAAACAAACAAAAAAAAAAAACAACAACCGTAAGTATTAGCGGGTTCATACGAAAAGAAAGGAGTCGTTAAAGCATTATGTAACATGATTACATGGACTATTTATTCAGTTATTAAAATAAGAATGCGAGAAATGCTGTGAATTGTTTGTCATTCCCGCAGTCACTTTTAAATTGTTTGCCTAACATGATCCACACTGTGAAATATGCATAGCGCTATCCAAAATACAACCTCAAGTCCAGCCACTGTGTAGTACATGCGACATATTTTCTCAAGAACTAGACACGTGTTTCCGTTTACCGTAGACCTAGTGTTTTTACGCAGACTACTAAAGCACAAGCTGCTGTATTCTTTTGCCAACAACTCAAACAAATATACTTATGATTGCTGGTTGGTTATCTAACGAGTTGAATATTCCCAAATGGACGGGCGAAAATGATGAAAAAGCATAATCACTTGAATATTTTCGGTAGGAGATAAACTTGTATGTATTATTTTCAGTTGATGCAGATGCAACTTAATTTGGTAGAGTACATTATTTAGTCCACATGACAAATACTGCAAAACTTCCCGAAAGTCAAGCGAATATTGTTTTATTATCAGTTTTGTAACTAGCTTGTTACATTTTGACCCGATTATCCTTTTCAGGAAGTTGGCGTGAATACAAATAAAAGGTGATGTCGCCGAGGAACACGTACAAAATGCGTATTTAAACAGGGTTTAGCATTCAAGCCCAGAATGTGAAATTACTGATTATGTCCATAATAGCTCAAACGGCGTTGAATCTTTGGGAGCCAAAACTCAGCTTACAGTAAAAAAAAAAAAATCGCAATTTTAGAGTGTGTGTGTGTGGGGGGGGGGGGGGGCGGCATTTACGCCACTTCTGTAGACGAATTACGAAATTAAGATAATTGCAGCACATGTGGAAAAAAAAATTCTTACTCTCCAATAATCTCTACGTTTCCGAGTTAAGCGAAAAAAGCTAAGGGTTACATCGATCAAAAGTTACGATTCATAATTTCTCATTTGTGCATATAATAATCTCACTTTATTACAAAGAAATATGAATTAAAAAAAATTAAAGCCTGTAGTGTATATTAGAGCTTTTGTTAAACATGTCATAGCTATGTGCTGCTGCGATAGACTTGTATTCTATACTTTGCGTCGAATGATTAATAGGGAGAAAATGTATGTGGTTTGCTTTATATACCACTTGAAACCCATTTTACGCGAAAATATCACAACTTAACCTCATTGCGTTTCTCAGACCATATTACAAGTCCAAAATTTGTTTTTCACAAACTAATATCTTATTAGTTTTATGATGTTTGGTTTTGCGACGACAAGAAACATTTTAATTCAGAATTTAATGTTTCTTTTGAAATATCTGTGCTAAAAATAGCATCGGAGCTCGACACCTTCCTGACTGACCGTTGTTAGCAAGCGTAGCGGTCGACTTCAAAGTAAAAATGTCACTCCTCTGGTGGTGCTTGACGATAGATTGACGAAAAAAATTACGAACAAAGTAACCTTTTTAATGAAAAATCACATCTTGGATGACATGCACAACCACTGGTAGAGAGCAGCCTTCAGTGCTGTGTAGACGAATTATGCTCACAAATAATAAATGTAATTTTCTGAGTCTATGGGTAAAGCTACAGAAGAACATTTCCCAGTATAGCTTGGGTATCTTTTTCTTTGTGTGTGTGTGTGTGTGTGTGTATGTCAATATACGACGCCACGTTATTCTTACTGAATAAACTTGAGGAAGAATTTGGACACACATGTCATTATATCCATTGTACTTCATCGTGCATGTACGCCTTAAATAGTACGGCTTTCGTTTGTAATTACTATTGGACGTAATTATTAGTCTTAAAGTTTATCTTTATTTCAAAAATTTTTATTGCCGCACGTGTCGTTGACATTTATTCAATTTTATAAATTTAATGAACTTGTTTCAGATCTTATTCAAAACGAGGAATGCAATAAATGATAACTAGCTTACATGAACGTCTTATTTATCTGTGATAAAATGGGGCTTTTCATTTTCTATTTATTTATATACATCTTTCAATAATTTGTTTAAAAGGGGTTTGGAAATAGTATGGAATTTAAATGGAAACTATGTCAAATTAATAGGTACTTTTATGAAATATCATTTATTGAGAGAGAACATCGAAGTCACCGCTTGAAGCCGAACAGTATGTAAATTTGCGCATGTGTATATGCTAGCAGGTAAAAGTACACGTAGTCGATCAACAGCTAGGCAATGTCTCGGATGTACGCTCCGTCATGGACAGGGGTGGGAGGATATCCAAGAAATTTATAACCTCGTATTTTTTCTACGTTACGCACATTCGTCTGTATGTATCACTAGCTAGGCCTCTGATAAATACCACAAGAACTGTTTATACTGTATAATTTGTACAGGTAAAGGTATGAAGTTGACACCTGCAATGGTCGGGTTTACAGCTACGAGGTTTCTCCCATCTGTTTGTTTAGTGTTGACTCCGACTCGCTGAGCGAATGCAATACAATCAGCGAGGGGTGCTATAACTTCGTCTACAATAAAATCCGTGACGGAGTTTCACTAGATTGAGTGGATGTCCATTAGGCTTAGGAGACATCCACCAGACGCAGGGGACATAAACTATTTGTAGTGGACACTTAATCCCTTGTCCACAGCGTCCACATCCACCGGATTGAGTAGAACATCCATCATCCACGATGCGTGTATCTGTATCTATCCATTTATATATTTTTATACATGTATATGTCTGTCTTTGCTCTTCTAATTATATTTGCATTCTAACCGTTCCTTTCTTTCCTCATCTACATATCTATCTACATGTACTACAGTCAAACCTGTATACAGCGGCCGCATATGGGAAAAGGCCAATGTGGCCTTTGTAGACAGGTGACCTCTGAAGGCAGGTTCAGCTCTCAAACTTGGTTCATGACATATGCAAGTACTATAGCATTAGCATTATTATTATTAGTAGTAGTATGCTATCAAGTTTATGTATTTATTTATGTAATTAGTTTGGCTATTTGGCAATAAGAAAAATAACAAAATAATATAAAAAAAAGTTCCACACAGAATTGCTGTATCCTCACTTTAATCCATCATGTACATTAAATCATCACTGACTCTTAAAAAAATCACCGATCTTTGTTTTTGGCATATGTCCCCATTTCAATTGCAATGTTCGAAAATTCCATCACTGATTTCAGCATGTTTGAATGTCCATGATGAATTGCAAACCCTTTCAGTTTCATATGCATTCCAGTACAACTGTGTACATGAACTGGTTTATACAACTGTCTGTCTGTCTGTCTGTCACACACACACACACACACACACTCATGTAAACACTTTAATTTCATTATCAGTAGAAACGGTGTCTAAATAAAATTACAAATTGACAGCTAACCTGTGATTGTCAAATACAGGGCTGACTTTTTGTTAGGCCAGCTGGTATAATTAGGCATGAAAACAGGTGTTCACACTTCAAACAATTGATGGATTAAGCAGTTGCTGAAACTCACCGAGATCAAAAGACAGTCGGCTTTTGTGAGAGATCTTTGATGATTAGGAAATTAAAAGAAGCTTCATGCGGCTATTTTTAGTAGCATATAAACCGTAAGGGATATCACAAGTGCAGTGTACATGTGGGTTGTAGCAGTCTGGAACCATTTCCAGCATCGTTCATTAATCGCATCATTTGGTGTGATTGTATGTTATTTCTTACACTCTGGACTAACGTTGTTCTGAAAATTGGCCATAATATCTTGCTTACGCTTAATGATCCCTTGTATCTGAGTTTGCCTGACTCCCATTTCTGCTGCAACTACACAGCTACTTTTTCCACAATCCAGCAAACGAATTGCTTTGATTCTCTTATGTAAGGACAAAAACTACATGTTGATATCTTTGAGTTTGACTGACAGCGTGACTGGAGTACGGTAAGTACAATCAAGTTATGGAATGCTTAAACATCGATTCACATGATATACCTTTATCAAAACAATGCCTTGTTCATCAAAAAAAAAAGAAGTGTTTAATTTGTGTTTAATTTGCGGTCACTGCTGATACGCTCCAGTGACCACTTAAGGCAGGTTGAAACCATTGTTTGGTTAGGAAACACTTGGCCACTGACCGTTGAAAGCAGGTGACCGTTAAATACAGGGCATTTATATAGGAAATTTGCCAGGGGTAAATTAGAATGACCGTTATGACCAGGTGACCGCTAAACACAGGTGACCATTAGAATAGGTTTGACAGTATTTACATATATCTTTTTTGATAACTTTATTTATTGATATATTGTTTTAAGTTGAAACAAAAATAAAAAAAATACGAAAGTTATATAGTTCTAAAATAAATATAATGCAATTTCCTTAAAACATCCTATACTTTATTTTACTATAATTTTTTAAACTTTATTTGTGATATTTTCTTGTCATATTTTGGGGCAAGCTCAAATCCTCCAAGGACATGTTCAATTTCCAGTAAGCTGCCCAAACTGACTTTTATAAAATTTGTAAATCCATAGCTTCTCATCATCATCACCCCTTATTTAAGGAACATAATCCCCTGTTTATTTGTTTAACAATGAGATACGTTACCAATTTTTTTATGAGTTGGCCGGTCGTCTGTCATCCAATGTCCGTCTGTCTTTAAGCACAAGTTTGTTATTGCAACTCCTCCTAAACTTCTTGAAGGATTGCCTTGAAACTTTACACATTCATTTCAAGGTCTGGTTGGTTCTAAATGAAAATGGTGCTGCTCATATATCCAATATGTTGTTGCTACTACTCCTGAATGAATGGTCTTATGACGATATGGTTTTCACTAAAAGACTTCTTATGATGTCTAGTTTCGTCCTGAATGAAAACGGTGCCATGCCAGCCATCTTAAAAATCTGGTTATCGCTACTCCTCCTGAACAGAAAGTCCTATTAACATCAGATTTACACCAGAACACTTCTTATGATATCTGTTTTTTCATGAATGAAATTGGTTTCACTTGGACATACAATATGGCTACCACGGTGGCCATCTTGAAACTTTTGTCATTACTACTCCTAAATCGATGGTCATATCAACATGGAATTTTCAATTAACTTCGTATGATGTCTGGTTAGTTCTAAATGAAAATGGTGCCAATATGACATCCAATATGACCACCAGAGCAGCTATCTTGAAAATCTTGTTATTGTTACTCCTCCTGAACAGAAAGTCATATTAGTATGGGGTTTTCACCGGAAGACTTCTTGGTGTCTTGTTTTTCTTAAATAAAAATTGTCCTGATCCGATATTCAATATTGCCACCACAGCAGCCATCTTGAAAATCTTATTGCTACTCCTCATAAATGGAAATTCATATCAACACAACACTGGGTTTTCACCAGAAGACTTCTTATGATGTCTACTTGGAAATAAATGAAAATGTTGCTGATCTGACATCCAGTACAGTGATCTCCCCAGACATTTTCGATAGCATCGGGGTACGCGCGTTTTGGGTCATAAAATGTTTTACAAAGCGCGGGTTAACGTCATAAAAATGAAACAAATTAATATCAATGAAATAAAAAGAAGTGCATATATTTACATAGTATTTTTTATTTACCTAGGTTATAACAGTAACAACAGTGCATATCTCATTTATTTCTTAATTTAAATCAATGATATTCGTCTTTTCTTCTTTCACCATATAAACTGACTGCAACATCACAATTAAAGTCTTTTGAGGGTTGTCCTTCAGTACTGATTGTCATCAGGTGGTTCAGTACCCTCTGTGACAACCTATTCCTTAAAACACTCTTAATTCGATTCATCGATGAGAATGACCTTTCACAATCTGAAAAAAATGGAACATAAAATTTATTAATGGATGTACAAAAAAGAGACAAATATACCTGAATCCTAATTAAGTTAATTACCAAGGAATCAAGCCCGTGATGTGTTTTACAATAATCATCACAGAATAAGATAATACATATTCCTTTCCATTAGGAACAATATATCAAAGTGTTTGCTATTTTTAAGCTAAAATATTGTTCAAATTTAAAACTTTTTTATTTACCTGCTGTTGACACAGTTAGCACTAGGGCAGCTTGGGCATAGTTTGCGAGAAGTGGGCTTCATGTTGTGTTTCTGGCACAATTTACACAGCATACCTGCAAAATATATATGTAATTACATAGTCTTATTTTCAAGAATTTAATATAGACCGGGTGGAATAAACTTTTGAGGTCATGACTTCACTGAATAATCAGTAAGCATATGGATGAAACTATTTCAGTTATATTTATAAAGTAATACTTTTTATTTATATCTTTTCAAATCAGTAAGCATATGGATGAAACTATTTCAGTTATATTTATAAAGTAATACTTTTTATTTATATCTTTTCAAAAGAGGTAAAACTGGAAGATACAAATTGTTCCGTTTATTACTTGGATATACAGAAAAGAGAAATGAGAAATTAATAGGAATAGGGCAGCACTCACTTAAGTTAGCAATATGGAAAACTTACCATCCGATCCAGCAATTTCCACCCAAGGGAATAACGTCTTCCATTCGTTATTAAAACCCGTCCTTCGTTTCTTAATATCATTCTTTTTGGAAATCATGATGCTGCCGCTTTTGGAATCAGAATCACTGCCACTATTCGTGACACCAATTTCTGATTGTAATAACCAGGCCAACATGGGGCTAGCCGGGCGCTGGGTAATTTTCCGTTTCTTGGAAGGTGGTGTGTTCATTTTTCACAATAATTTTGAATTTAATCGGTGTAACTGCTTTGGTTGTTAATGAAAACGACTGACATATATATATAACACTACCAGTAGACTCCATTGTTGCTGGCCAATCACGTGACTAGGTGCAGACGAAACCCTCACCAAAGGTCGCGCGCCGGTGCGCACGCAAGCCAAGTACAAATGATAATGGTTAAGTGAGTGAGTAATTATCCTGGATTATCTTAATAAAATACCCCATAAGAGGTAAGAACAGGTGTCATTTGAGTGTGGCTTTTAATTAGGTGACAGGATGTTTGTTTAACAGATTAAGTTTATAAGGGTAGTGGGAAACATCAAAGCGTAGCGGCACAAGAGCATAGCGTAGCGGCAAGTTCTAAAGCGTCGGGGTTATCGGATTTTGAAACGATAGCGTAGTGGGCACGCTACGGTAAAAGGCCCTCGGGAGAACACTGCAGTATTGCTGCCATGGCAGCCATCTTGAAAATCTTGTTAGTGGTACTTATCCTAAATGGAAAGTGATATCAGCATGACATTTTCACCAGAAGACTAATTATGATATCTACTTGGTCCTGAATGTAAATAGTGCCAAGCTAACATCAAATATGGCTGCCACAATGAAGATATTGAAAATCTTCTCACAAAATTCTCCTGAATGGATGGTCATATCAACATTGGATTTTTACCAAAAGTCTTCTATTTGGCTGCCATAGTGGCTAATATGAAAATCTTATCTCTCAAGAATATTAGAGTTGGTTTCAACACTCAGTAGTTAAAAAGAAAAAATGGTCTTCTTTTGAATTTCTGGAAATTCTTTTTGGACAGTAGAGCATCAGGCCCTTAGAAAGACTCTTGTTATGTTAGTCTTATGTTAGCTATTGTGAGTTTTGATTGTTTTTGTTTTAGTGGTAGGTTGTTTTTTTTTGTGATCATCTATTCTACTTAATGAGTGGGCTTGGTCACCTCTTTTTGGTGATGGAGTTTTTCTAGAATGTAAGGGTGGGGGTTAACCTGGTCATACCATACCATCTCCCCCCACTGGGAGCCTATACCAAATTTGGCAAACCTTTTGCACATAAGATTCTCACGTGAGATCTAACTCATGTTAGTCTCATGTGCATTTTAACATGCAAATTAGGTAGAACTCACATGAGCAATAGAATCTAACAAAATTTGAAAATCACATGAGCAAGATTTTGCTCACGTGAGCAAGCATTTCCTCAAATGAGCAAGTCTGCTCATATGAAAATCACATGAGCAGGAATGGTTAATGTAAGCAAGAGCTTGCTCACGTGAGCAATAGGAAAAAAAAAAAATGACGGATTTGATTTGTATTTGATAAATATTTCTGACAAGAATGAAAAAGAATAAAACTTTTTTAGCAGCAATAAAGAGATTTTCAAAGTGATATTAAAATCTAGAAGATGAGCATATTCAAGTTCATTTATGCATGTTTTTGTGAGGTTTCTCACATGAGAAAAAAGACAACCCATATATAAATATGTGATAATAATGATTTTCAATTATTGTAATTATTATATCGCATGCATTCTGTAACAATAAATGATCGCAGCACAAATGAGCAGGTGTAAAACGCTCGTTCACTCATCAAGCACATTAGTGTGATTATTGTGAAAGCAATGGTCTTCACGCACATGAAACCAGCTAGGTGTACTACATCCAAGCACTGATTTCATTACTGATGATAACAAAAGGTATAGGGTCTCGGGCTAGCATTGACCAATCGGAAAAGGTTGCTTTTATTGACTCAATGAATAATCCAAAATTATACCAAACAATGTTTTAATATTTATATTCTTGTTGATAAACATTCAGTGCATTATGCACTGACAATTGTAAGCATGTAGAAGTATTTGCAAGGTGTGCAGCTGCCACCGAAATGGCAAAAATTACTTGACATTGGAGCGTAATCATATATATGATGAACATAAGAGACTAAGAAAGTACCAGAAATGCTGGGAAAATGGACACTAATGGCTAAAGTGTGACACAGGAGAGACTGTGTTGTTGGTGAAATACAGTTATTGTTTTGAGTTGATGTTAATGAATAATAAATGTTGAATTAGAAACTGAACTGGCTTCTGTTTGATTTTAGCCAGATCAGTTAAATTTAGACAGGATCAATGAAAATATTATTTTGGTGATCCTGTGGGTTTGTGAAAAATCCTAATTTTGAGCCATGTATCTTGTTTTACATATGCAAACTTTCTAGAACTCATTACACATACTCCTGCTTGTTTGCTGTTAATCATACAGTTTCGCTGGGGACCCCTAAAATCTGAATAAATCAAAGGAAATGACGTGGGAAGGAATGAATACAAATTCATAATTGTTTGAAAGAATATTTATCATAATTGCTTAAAACTGTATTTATCAAAGTTAAACATTATTTTGTACACTTGTGCAATATATCAGTAGTTTCTATCATAATATTTAAAAGTTTGTTAAAATGAATCCTCTCAATAGAGTACCATGATGTACTGATATTCTGTCCAATTTCTTTTGTAAAACACTCTGAACACAAAATATATTTCATTAGCTGTTTTGATGTCTTTTTAAATTAAGCATACTGCATTCTTTGCAAAATTGTTGCACGCAGAGCAAATTAAGGAGACAGTGGATGTATGATCTAGATCAAATCCAATGTATTATTAAAGAAAGATTGCAGAAAATTCAGGCTGATGCACAGAAAGGCAAGCTCTTCAGTCTAAGGAATCTCTCACAGCCGCTTTCTCAAATACGTGGTACACAGAAAGGCAAGTTCTTCAGTCAAAGGCACCTCTCACAGCTGCTTTCTTGAATATGTGGGAAATCTTCACTTTTTTTTCTGTATGGGTTTAGGCACTTTTTACTTCACTTCCATATAGAAATCCATTTTGGGGAGGGGGATGTTGTCAGATGGTTAAAGGTTTCCTCTCCCCATCTGTTAAAATCGTACACTATTAGGTGAAAAACAAGAATGTTAGCCATTTGAATTACACTGAAACACCTCTTCTAAACAAATCCTCTCAGAATAAAATCCTAAATCCTTCCCTGCTTCTTGTATGATTCAGGTACACTGAAATAGATTACATGTAGCAACATGTACGATGTAACCTGGACAACAAATGTGACTTTATACCTGTTTGGCAATGGCATTTTTTTTTTAATTCAACATTCTAAAATCACTTCACTAGTCTTAGAAACATCTGTAAGTGTTATTCATGACCATTTAGTTTGAAAGCTGCAACATAATATCTGTCAAACGTTTGGTACTTAACGTCTTTAAACACAAAAAAAAGCAATATGAAATTACTCACTTTACACCTAAAAACCTTTGAAATAGATCCACTGCCATATTCTTTGAAAAATTAAAAGTATAAAAATTAGAAGCATACCTACATGTATACGACTTCTGAACTTGCCTCAGTTAAAGTTCAAACTTCACTGCATGAAGACAATTGTAGAATTTGATATGCTTGAAGAAAAACAGTCCCTAACAAAAACAGAAATGAGATTAACAAGCTTGTATGTAATTTATCGTCAACCATCCTAACTTCATGCTTATCCTTGATTCGTGTGCCATGTGTCTCGTGACCTCACACGCTTGTTTTGAGATCCTGATGTCATCAACTGGGTCACTAGCATTCGTTGACAGTAATAGTAAGTGCTGATTAAGACATATTTGAATACTTAACAAATCAAATTGAAAAAACACAATGAAAATGGCAAATTTGACTCATGACATACACTTTGTGGCCCTGGCGTGAGTGTTAGCCATTCAAGCCAGGGCTGCTGTTCACATGTTGGTTTTCTTTACCTTTTGATTAGCGGGAAACCCAAGACAGAGATTTTTTAGACCACAAAGGCAATGTAAAAATTTGGTCATTATAACATGCACTTCTTATAACATGTTAGAAAAAATAAATCCAATGAAAAACTATATAGTATTAAATTTTTCATTGAAATATTTTAATATAAGGCCAACAAAAAAATATTTGTGTTTCCTATTGCACTGGTTTTAAAATTAGGGTAGGCAGTATTTTTTTTTTTTTTTTTTTTTTTTGTTTATTATATATAAAGCAAAAATATTTCAAGCACTTCAAAGTACTGGGCAAAACCGCGGTTCAATTAGATGCACAAATGTGATTTTTTTTTTTTGGCCTAAGGGAAAAAAATCTTTGCTATGAAATAGCATGAAAAAAAATCTTTTAAATCTTTACAATATTTTTAAATATGATAATTTTGTCAGACAACTTGAAGAAATTTTTTTTAAAAAAATGCATCTTTTTTTTATTTATTTTTTTAATATTTTTGTAATCATTATTTATAAATGTTTTATTGCAGTCGATATGCGTTTGAAAGAAATGATTTGTATTGCATATGCAAATATTAATAATATGGGGACATCATACACGATCGATTTCTAAAGTAAAACATTGACCTAATTATCACATTCCAATCTTACGTCATGTGGCCTTTATTTCAGGGGCACGAACCATAGATATCATTCCAGCAATAGACAAATTTAGACACTCTCGGAAAAACGGTAGCTCGCAAAGAATTTGGAGAGTTTATAACGATGAATAAATGAAGCAGAAATAGTTGAATACTTTCTGTGGCGATTTCAATAGTTTCTCCCAATATTATAATATAAACGTTTAAATTAACGTTGAGGGCACGAACCATAGTACTTCGAGGATTCTAATCTCGTCACCCTATTGTCAATAACTGACAACACTGCATCTTGATTTTACTCACCAACATGATAATTCCATGATTTTAAATTATCTCCTGGTTTCTATGATCAGTTGCTGCACATGTATTGGGCTTGCAGTGAAATTTCCCGAACTAGCGAGCTAAATTGTGACAGTTCCAACTTCAATTTTAAAAAAAAAGGCGCTTATTTGAAAGCGAGGCTACCATGGTAGTTGTGTGTTGTAGTACCTTCAAAAAGTTATGTGCATATTTTGCGGTCAGTAAACCAGTCTCCTGACTGTAAACAAGGGAAATAACCCGCGTCATTGTCTCGATAACTGATCAGTCGCAAAAAACCACATTTAATCTGATATGATTTTGTTTTTTTATTTGATTTGGTTTTTGAAAGCAAAATTCTTGAAGCATAATTCTTTATAGAATGCTGGCAGAATGGGATGGGTCTCTAACTCACATGAGAAAAACCAACTTAGAACAAATCTAAAATGTGTCTGATCAGAATCAAAGTCCAAATTTCTCACGTGAGAATTTAGAACTCTGCCTTATTTTCAAACATAGTCAGATGTAAGGGGAAAGAATATTTTCTAAGTTATACTTTCTCATGAGAACATTCAAATTCTCACGTGAGCAAAATCTGCACATGAGAAAATTGGTTAGTTTTTCAATAGCTCACAAGATCTAACAAACTGCACACATGAGCTTGCAAAATCTACCCAGTTTACATACGTTTCTAACAAGGTTCTCATGTGCAGCTTATGAGAAGCTCATGTGAATTGGTGAGATTTTTCTGTATGGGAGTGATTTGTCCAACCCCTTTTAGGCATTCTGTTTCCCTGTCCAATGATATATATATATATATATATATGTATATATATATATATATATATATATATATATATATATATATATATATATATATATATATATATATATATATATATATATATATGTATATATCAGGGGTTAGGAAAACCACTTGTCCTTTTGTCCTGATTGGGTAAAGATTTGCTGGTAAAGATTTGTAGTAAAACTTGACTACATACTCATCCCTGGGCTGAGTAGATGTAGATTCGTATCTTGAGAATAAATCATTTTCTACCCTGTTGAAGTTTAACATTGCTCAACATTTGGCGTGCAGCAGTTATAAATAACCTTTGCCAAATTTTCCTACTTGTCAATCTGTTACAAGTCATAAAGGAAACAACTTTGTTTTCTTTTACACATTTACGCAATGTAAGCTTGATACTAAAATGGGCAAACATATTATATTGCAGTTTCATACCTAGCCTATGATTTCTTGGTGGTGTTTGCATTTACAATAATACTTTTCAGTAATTTAGGTGTAATTTTGATATGGATAAAGTTTCCCTTTCAACAAGCTATCACACATTTTTATGAGTCAGACCTCTGAGAAGTTAAGAGACAGAGAATGTCAAAATTGTTGTGATTTTTCATCTGGTCAGGCAATGTTCCTGTTGCCCCAGGTAACCGGTATTTTCAAGACTGAAAGTTTTGTTGATACATTGTCATGCCAAAAGTGAAGATGCCAGCAGATATTTCTATATGTATGTAATTACTTTTGACAAGAAAAATGTTGCCAACTTCCCTTCGAAATGAGTATTTTATGTGTCTCAGCCGATTCCCACCAATTTTCACACAATGCATGTTGTTGTAATCTATTTATAAAACAGATAATGTCAAGACAACAGCTGATTGGTCGAAATCTAGTTGGGGTAATGACCTTGAAATGTTCCAATTCGTTTGGCCAATCAGCAATCTTCCTTTTAATGGTGCCCATGTACAGCTCTCTAGAAGGAAGGTGTACCAAAATGGATCATTTAGTATGAAAGTTGAGATGGTTGGAATTCTTTCAAGTGCAAGTTACTAACATTTTTCTTATGAAAAGTAATTACATACTAATATAATATCTTGCCGTCATCTTTACTTTGGTGTGACAGTGTATTAATAAAACTGCACAGTCTTGAAAATAATCTGGGCCAAGTGTAACAATGACCAGATGAAAATCATTTAAAAAAAATTAATTTTGACATTCTCTGTCTCTTAACTTTTCTCATACGTAACTTGTGAAATGTCGTTGAAAAGGAAAATTATGACACCTAGATTACTGAAAGGTTTCCATGTCAACGTGAATACCATTAATAAATCAAGGGCCATGTTTGCAACTACAATTTCTCTAGTTACAAACATTGTCTATTATTATATGTTTTGCTAATGATCCATGTATTAGAATATACCATTTTCATGTTTTGACCCATTTTGATATCAAGCTTTCGACTATCCGAGGTGGAGCTCCTATGGTGTCGTTGAAAAGTATTGTGGTGTGCAACTTATTATGGTTTAGTGTACTGTGTAGGCCCACCAGTCTAATTTATATGCACTGATCCATTCCATAAATAGTACTTCTTAGTGTTTCCTGTAAAATGATTGAAATTGATTATTTATCAATAGAACTTGGCTGATAATCAGTATGTATTCTGGATCCAATTAGCCAGCTCTAATAGCCACCCCGAATTACATTTTAATTTTACAATTTTCAGCACATATTTTTCTTTAATATTTTTGGAATGTTGATTTACAGATTTGGATTTGAGGGTTAAAAGACATCAGTGGTACTGTATAGACTCATGTATAATGTAGATCCAAATGCAAACAACATAAGCGCTGATCGGCTGTTGCATAATGCGCCGGCAGATCAGGGTCGATGTTGTTTGTTCTACTGATTAGTCCTTACAAACTGCATAGACCCAGATATGCTGGCACATTATGCGATGGCAGATCTGGGTATATGCAGTTTGCAGTTGGTATAGGCTTATATGTGAGTATATATGGTAGTTTTGCCATTGCAGATACCCATTTTTTAAATGCTGTTTTATAGCAGTAAAACTGAATTAATGATATTGAAAGTACTATCCACTAATTATGATAATTCATTTTACTATAAAAAAAATTCCTGTTTGGTTTTTCCAAGGCGATCAATCTATTTTTATGACTCTTTTATTATATTTGTACCCAGTTTTTCCATTAAGAATTTGACTAATTTATATGGTCATCAAATCAAGATTGAGAATTCAACATTTTTGACACTTTTGAGTCCAGTAGATGACACCTTGTCTTTCTGAATGTGATAATCAAGCATCTGTGAGATTATGACCACTTACCAATACATGTATAATACCATGAAAAAAACTCATTGATATTTATATAATTTATAATTAGAACATTTGATTTTAAGATGTCAAGCCTAACAGACAAATAGGAGAACAAGAAAATATTATAGGTATAAAGTTTATATAATAGTAGGAGTTTTTTTCTTCTGTAAAGTTGAGAGATTTTAAAATTAGCAGTACAAGTGCTAACTATGTTCAAGTTGATTAGTGCACATGTACTGTTTATGTTTTCACACACCAGCTGTTCAGTTCAGTGCAATATGTTAGTCCATCTTTTTCTTCTCTTTTTATGTCCCACCATAACAGTGGTAGGGTATATAGTGTCATCCTATATTCCTTCCATCCATATGTCCTTCTGTACCTTCATCCATCCATCACACCTTGGTTAACTTTGGTCAGTTTCAGACACTGTGGTGGGATATCTGTGTTTTGTCATTTATTTCCTATAATCTTGTGATGTTTGAAAATTTTTTGTTCACTACCATCTCTTTACTTTTTTAGATTTTTCTTTGACATCTTGCTTGCTTATCTTGTAATTTTCTGTTTACCTGTCTCTGTTTCTTTTTTTAATTTATGTATCTTCATCCAGTATGACAAAGGAAATATTTATTGGATAAATTTCATCAGTGATCATTAATTTGTTCTAACTAATTGATGATCAATTAAGAATGAATTAAGTATCAGTTACTTTGTCCACATGATGCCTTGCCAAAAAAGCGGGCTATTTTTCAAACAGCCTGAAGGAAAGGTGCAGAGTTGAATTTTGATCAGATCACTAAAATTGTAATCAGTTAATTAGTCTTTTAACTGAAACTGAAAATTTGCTTGACCAAATTGAATAATTGGAAGAGATTTGTCTGCATCTGACTTACTAGGATGGTTAGAGATGAAGAAGATATAACTTTCAGTAGAGATGCAATTAGAGGTGCACTGTATTTTTACCATGTATTTTGTTATGGCCATATGTACTCAGTACTCTTCCACTATACCAGGACTTGAGCAGTTTCCGTCAGTAAGGAATGTATGGAAATTGCAGAGTTATCTTGTTATGAATTTAATGATATTAAATGCACATTTTGATATTTTTCAAGAAAGAAAAAAATTCCAAAAATTATTTAAATTTTTACAAAATAGTTGTTTGTCATGAACTAGTTTCTAATATTACAAAAATAATTACATTTATGAACATTGAATCACATGGTTGTCATGTGTTGCATATGCAAACATGGAAACTGAATTTGATTTTGTGAAAGATATTCGGGCCAAATCCAACATTTGGAAACATTTCGGATTAAAGAAAAGAAAAAAATGCCATTTTTCAGATGTTTACAAGCGAATGTTAATGTTTAAGTTCATGCGTTCCTTTATAGGATTGGGAATCATCATATGATTTAAGTGAGCGCAGTAGTTCTCTATTTGAATTTTACATAACTAAATATATTCTCGGTGGTGTGTTTCTTTTATGTTTACTGGCCCTTTCTGATAAGTATCTTGCCTGGGTGTTGGGATTAGTGCCTATAATATCAATACTGGAATGTAGGCCTCAGTGTCAACACTTCCCATTTTAGCAACAAGGTCTCTAATGTCAGCACAATGTCTTTTACAGTGTAAGCTGTAAGTGTATTTTGTGGGCAATCTGATTTGTTAGGTCATAAATAGGCCTAAAGACTTGGTGCATATTTATTAAATGTGAAGTTTCCATTTCAGATCACGAGTGCCGTCTATACTCGTGAATAAGCTAATACCAACTGCAAACTGCATAGACCCAGATCTGCTGTCGCATAATGCGCCGGCAGATCTGGGTCTATGCAGTTTGTAAGGACTAATCAGTTAAACAAATAACATATACCCTGATCTGCCAGTGCATTATGCGATGGCAGATCAGGGTCTATGTTGTTTGCATTTGGACCTGGCTTATATGTAAGTATAGACGGTACCCAAAAATGATAATTTTTAACTCATTATTTTATATATATATTATATATAAAATAGTTTTTGTGTGTGAAAAATTACATAAATTCCAGTAAGCAAAAACCAGTCTATGTAGATGACTTGGTTAGACTTTCATGTCATTATAGCAATTTTTCCGACTTTTTGAATGGTTTGGATTTGGATTTTTTGGTCAACATTGGGGCATACGTTCTTTACCAATAAAGATATAGTTCATTGCATATTACTATAATGATGAACTTGAAAATTGTTTATGTGATCAGAAGTGAGAAATTGTTTGCACATTTTTACATGAATATGAAAAATTATGATGCATTCTTGAAATTCTACTCTGAATGTCTTGGCAGAGATCAGTTTCTCATGGATGACAACTTGATATGAACACTTCATTGAATACAGAATGCTTGCTAAACATCAAATGCCCCTCAATTTATTCTTCCAATGAGAGGAAATGAAGTGTGTTATTCTTCAAACCAGTGCCAGCATGCAGTGCTTGATTAATTAATGTGGAAATGTGGTGTATGAGTGCCAGAGTTACTGTTACTGTATATACTTGCTTTAAAGTTTGGTCCAACTGCAAACAACATAGACCCTGATCTGCTGTCACATAATGTGCTGGCAGATCAGGGTCTGTGTTTGTTCTAATGATTACTCCTAACAAACTGCATAGATCCAGATCAGACAGCAATGGCAGATCTGGGTCTATTCAGTTTGCAGTTGGACCTGTCTTATAAGCGAGTATATACAGTATTTGAACATTATGACAAAAGTACATTGATACAGTATGTATCTGAATAAATGTACATGTATATACATTTCCATGATGAGACCATAATATGGACCTTTCCATAATATGGAGCGAACTGTGGTGGCTCAGTGGTTAGCATGCTGGACTCATGACTGAAATGGTGCAGGTTTGAATACTACCAAGGGACCAGCCTCGGTCACCTACCATGGTGTGTACTTTACTCCAATTGCCTCGGCACTTAATAACCTACTTGTGTTGCTGTGCCGTAAAGCATGAAACCAAACCAAAACCAGAATATGGACCACCCACACTTGTTTACATAAGCAAATATTTCCTTTGTCATCCCAAAAATATGACGTTGTACTGACTTTTATAACATGAACTAAGAGAAAAACAAGTTCAGAATTTTAGTAAAATCAAATCAGTAGTTTCTGAGAGACTTTAGCTCAAGGTTATATACCGTATATACTCGAGTATAAGCCGAGTCCAAATGCAAACAACATAGACCCTGATCTGCCATTGCATAATGTGCCTGCAAATCAGGGTCTGTGTTGTTTGTTCTACCGATTAGTCCTTACAAACTGCATAGACCCAGATCTGCCGGCGCATTATGCGATGGCAGATCTGGGTCTATGCAGTTTGCAGTTGGTATAAGCTTTTACGTGAGTATATATGGTATATTTCCTATATTTTAGTTCAGTTTGTGGGAATATTTTCCATATGTTGTCCCACATTAAGTAACATGATACAACTACTAACACCGGGGGTGGGTGGGGCGGATGCATGCATTAGAATGATGAAGTTATTAAATTGGCAGACTACTTTGAATATTTTGCATTTTATCTTTTTTTTTAATTTTTGTCATATTAAGGCTAGTTTTGACAATGGTATGCTGGCTTCTGAGAGCAGCTGCTAAGATACATGTACAGTTTTAATATGCAGCAATAGATTGCGATTACAATTCCAAGCTAATCATAGGTTTTCCATATAAAAATTAACACTTAGTATGTATCTACAATGATTCATACAGTATTGTGATATCTCTGGTGATATATATGGTTAATTGTTATTGAATGTAATCAGTTAAACCGAGTCACTGACCTACTTTTTATGATTTTTGTAAAAGTTGCTTACAAGTTGTGTCCATCCTACATGTACCTGTCTGCGCTATAACTTCTGTACTGTTACACCTATTAACATCAAACTTTCACCATCATTGCATCATATTATGAGATTGTGTCATGTATCATAGCTGAGTTGCTTTGACCTACTTTCCAGGATTCATTTTAAAAATTGGTTCAAGATTGCATCTAGGCTCTGATTACAATACTCTTTCACCCATTAGTCACCTCATATGACATGCAGGTAGGCGCATGGGAGATGTAGAATAGGCCTGGTCTACCCTCCTGCATGTCGCAGGATTCTACTAGTGGAGTCAACCTTTTTGCCCTAGGATGCATACTGTGATGATGTTCCAGCTGAGATGGTCTTGGACTCAAAGAGTGCAGTTTTTATTGAACATTTGACTTTGTATTTTAAGATTATATTTTTCCTTTATCTTTGTTTTGTATGCCTTTTATTGGATACCTGAACTTCCTCGGCACTATATAATCAGGGCTGTGCTGAAATGCAGTTAAATTCTATATAGATACATACATACTATTGCTACCAAACTTATTATAGAGTTGCATCTTATGATAGAGATGTCATGCATCAAAAGTGAGTTGCTGTGACCCATCTTCCAGAATTATATAAAGTTGCTTAAAAATTGTACCCATCCATCCTGTCCAGGCTGTGACTCCAATACTATTACACCTGTTGACATCAAGCTTAAATGGTGTGTGTGCATCTTGGGATGAACATGATTCACAGACCAAAAATCAGTCATTGTGACCTAGTTTCCAGAATTTATTGAAAAGATTGGGTAAGATTCATGTCCATGTTATAATGCTATCACCTTTTCATTATTTTCCACCAAACTTGCAATCATAGGATGGATGTGTGTCATGCACCCAAAGCTAGTTACTTTGATCAACTTTTGGAGATAAATTGAAAATTGCATAAAATGCTTGACTGTCCTCTCTGCCTGGGATGCAACTGCTATACTGCTTCACCTATTATGCATATCTTGGGATGAACATGTAACATGCACCAAAACTGGGTCACTGTGACCTACTTTCCAGAATTTAATAAAAATTGGTTACTGTTTTATCTGTGTTCTAAGTCTAATACCTGTTCACCTATTGCTACGAAATTTTCACTGAGAGTGCATCTTAGTGAGCAGGAGAACAACTCTAGTTGTCACCAAGGTAGAAATGTTTGCACATGTAAACTACTTAATTGAGGCAGAGATGTATAGTTAAGGTTACTGGATGTACATGTTTACAAAATTGGTAACCATAAAGTGGCTGTAGGTGATGTAAGAACTCCCCATATCATGTTATATGTACCAGTAGTAGCAATGTGAAACAATATCCTAATTAAACAAAGTTCTTTGTCCTATATGTATTAGTTAAACAATATGCTAGAGTGGGATACCAGATATTGAGTACTGTATGTACTCGTGTATAAGCCCATACCAGCTGCAAACTGCATAGACCCAAATCTGCCATTGCATAATATGCCGGCAGATCTGGGTCTATGCAGTTTGTAAGGACTAATCAGTAAAACAAACAACATAGACCCTGATGTGCCGGTGCATTATGAGAGAGTAGATCAGGGTGTATGTTGTTTGCATTTGGACCCAACTTTAAAGCAAGTATAGACAGTAACATATCATTTTGGCCCTGGATTATACACGAGTATATACGGTATCATAGGGTGGGGATTGGTAGAGAAATCAAGGGTGCCTGAATTTTCTTTATCAATACCATTTGAGTCCCGCACTCCTATGATACACTCTATCACACAAGAGAATATTGTCTGATTTAATGATGTATGGTCATGGTTTTCTTTCCAATTTTTATATGATCAGCTCTCTTTTTTTTTTCCCCATGTCACATCTGTTTCTCTTATGAATCTCTTTCCCACCCTGGTTTCTTATGATTTTTTATGTTGCATCATCTGTGATGATCATGTGAATGAAGTCATTTTTGACATGATAAAAACTTGTGCTCTTCCAGTTTCATTAACTTTGTAAATTTTTGCATGTTCATTGGACAGTGCTGTGATGTCATTTGAGCAACACTAAACTATATTTTGTCCTTTTGTTTGGGATAATTTTGAAGGAAGGGCAAGAAGTGAAGACATTTTCTATAGTTATAGATCTTATTAAATGGAAATACTGTATCTAAGGAAGATTTTTGGACTATTTGATATGTAAATTTGACTGCTTCTTGATAACTCTGCTGCTGAAGAAAAATGCTTTGACAATAAAAACTTTCTAAGGGTCCAATCTAAATTTTCTTTCATTTTTCATGTACATGATGGTATAATAAATACAAGTAATTTTCTGTGTCTACTATTTCATGTTATTCTCTGAATCAATTAAAAACATGTATCTCTCTCCCTGTCATTGTTATCTAGATATATTTTTCCAGAGAATGGAAATGGCATCTGATGTGACGTCATTAATTAGTACCACACTTTGTAATACCCAAACTTAGAGCACAGTCTTCTTATGGGTTACCAGAATTTAGAATACGTGAAAGATCAAACAAAAAAGCCATCATCATACAATAATTGTCAGATGTATTAGACACAAATTTGACTTTCCAACTGAATATTGTCATAGTAAGACATAGTGAATGAAATGATTCCAAATTGATCGAGGTATGTCATGTACATTGCCATTAACCTTTGTTCACCAGTCAGCTGAGAGCCTGTAAGGTAGATAGGGATACTTGATTGGCTTCCCATTGAACGGCATAATTTGGGTTATTGTATACCATGTACACATTTAGGGATACATGTATTTGTAAACATTGCATTATTAGTTATCACTCAGTTTTTAAAGATTTAAATCTCAGATTAAAAGTTCATTGTATGTTGTCATTTAAATATAGGCATGTAGTCCTCAGAAAGTAATCATGATTACATGGTAATTTTGACTAATTGATTAAATTAACTGTTATTTGTATTCAGATAATGTATAATTACAAATTACTTCTGTTTACTTAAAAATGAGTAATCGGTTACAGATAATTACAATCACTGATCACAATTAGTGTACCTCATGTTTGGTTTGTAAATCCTTTTTAATTAAAAAATAATTTCTTGCTGTAATTTATTTTGGTTATATTTATTTCCAAGGGTTACTATAGTGACTATAGTAGGTAACTACTGTGGTAACGTGTTTTGTGCAGTATTCATTATATCTCATACATATAGTGTGTATAACATGTCACCCTCAGGTTACTTGCAGTATAATCAGTGCACAATTATAACCATGTTGGTTGACCAACTTAACACTCCTATGATAATTCTTCCATCTTAGTCAGAGTTGGACAATATGAAAATGTAAATGAAAAATATGATTATTGTGTTGTTTAAAGTTTTTTGTAAAAATTGTATGATTAATGTTTGGGTTATGCCAATTATATGTAAAAACATTAATTACAATTTTCTACTCAGTCCTATATATGAAGATTTGCAAAATCTTAGTAAGAAAAAAGTGATCGGAATGGAAATTAATGGTCAAGAAATAAGGAAGTTTTTATGGATTGATCATGTACAACAGACAATACAGTATACATGTATGCTTGTTACTTTCAACCCAATTAAAGTTATATACCGTATGCCATAATTGGCATAATTTTGTCCACACACGAAAATGCATAAAACTGAACGTGACATCAGTTTGATACCCTACTTGGTAAAACCCTACCTTACTGCCTTATATCAGATTTTATTCACTGTTAAAAATGATCAGTTTTTATTAGCTCTACTGGTCATAGACCAGAAGAGCTTATAGGATGGTCTGTTGTCCATTGTCTGTCCATCCGTTAGCACAAGTTTGTTATTGCTATTCCTCCTAAACTACTTGGAGGATTGCCATGAAACTTTACACACACACTCATCCCATGGTCTCCTTGCTCCTAAATGAAAATGGTGCCACTCAGACATCCAATATGGCCACCACAGTGGCCATCTTGAAAATCTTGTATCATGACTCCTTCTGAATGGAAAGTCATACTGACATGAGGTTTTCACTAGAAGATTTCTTATGATGTTTAGTTGGTCCTAAATGAAAATGGTGCCGATCTAATATCCAGTATGACTGCCACAGTGGCCATCTTGAAAATCTTGTTATTGCTACTCATGAATGGATGGTCGTACATGTATCAACATGGGGTTTCACAAAAAAACTTCTTATAATGTCTAGCTGGTCCTAAATGAAAATCGGTCCGATCTGATTTCCAAAATGGCCACCACAGCAACCATCTTGAAAATCTTGTCATCGCTACTTCTCCTGAATGGAAAGTCATATTGACATTGGGTTTTCACTAGAAGACTTCTTAAAATGTCTAGGTGGTCCTAAATAAAAATAGTGCTGACCTGATGACCATTATGGCCATCAGAGTGGCCATCTTGAAAATATTGTTATCGCTACTCCTCCTGAATGGATGGTCATAATCAGCATGGGGTTTTCACTAAGACTTCTTATGATGTCTAGTTGGTCCAAAATGAAAATGGTGCCTATTGATGCCCAATATGTCTGTCACAGTGGCCATCTTTAAAAATCTTTATATCGCTACTTCACCTGAACCAAATGGAATATTGTCATGAGGTGATCCTAAATGAAAATGGTGCCAAGTTGACATTCAGTATGTCCACAACAGCAGCTAATTTGAAAATCTTGTTATCGCTGAAGAATATCAAAGATGGTTTCAACACTCCACAGTTAAAATGAAGAAATGGTCTTATGTTGAATTCCTGGAAATTCTGTTCAGCCAGTAGAGCATCATTCCCTTCGAGGGACTCATTAGTTCTTGCTATTTGCTACTGGATATTCCAAGCTAGAGTCTGCCATAAAGAGTCTAAGATAGTCATGTGATGGTTTTCTCCAGAATTGAAAGTGGAAGTCAACAGATAGTGCCTGCACAATGTGGCAGGGGATGGACTAACCCTACCATCATGCATAAGGGTGGAAGATTTATTGATAACAACTTGACCTGTTTGATTTATCATGATCTGAAATTTTACCCATTTGATTTATTACAATTCAAAGTTTGACCTGTTTGATTTATCATGATCTGAAACTTGACCTGTTTGATTTATCATGATCTTAATCTTGACCTGTTTGATTTATCATGATCTTAAGCTTGACCTGTTTGATTTATCATGATTAAGCTTGACCTGTTTGATTTATCATGATGTTAAGCTTGACCTGTTTGATTTATCATGATCATAAGCTTGACCTGTTTGAATTATCATGATTTAAAGCTTGACCTGTTTGATTTATCTTGATCTTAAGCTTGACCTGTTTGATTTATCTTGCTCTTAAGCTTGACCTGTTTGATATACTCTTATCATGATCTGGAGCATTAGCCTTTCAACAACTTAACCATAATATATAACAGTTGAAATATCAATCATTGGCATTCATAATTGGAAAATTTTCTGTCACATAAGTGAGCACCCCCATTTCTGTAAGACAGTCTTTTTCTGGTAGGTGAAGACTTTCATATTATTGCTGGTGCACCTTATGCCACATGGCTTTTGTTTACAATTAGAAGGTTAGTTTTGATCATGTGACAGTGTTGGCTCAGCTTAAGAAAGACATTGGCAATAACTGGAATAAAGTCCAGGCCTCAACAAAATTATTTTTTTCATTTAATTTTCCTGCACTATGTGATTCCTGTGGAGCAGCTAATGTGTAATAGAAGTTCATAACTTTTTCCATGGGACAAAGCTTTCAGCACTTAATTTGGCCATATCGTGCCGAGGAAATGTGAGCTCATTGCCAGTCCCAAGGACACAATGCAGCAGCCGACCAGGGCTTGCCTGGCAGGTAGACAACTGGCGATTACAAGTTTGATGCTCTGTTAAATGAGCTACAACAGTTCCCAACATAATATGCATTTGTCAATACTTATAATATGTCCAAAAAAAGATGAAAATCATGGCATATATAACTTGAACAGTACATTTTCTGGCAGAAAAAAATGTCTGCACCAAAGATAAGTACAATGCAATAACTTTGTTATATGATGAGAATTAATGTTTCTCATTGTAGGATGTTTTCCTCCACTATCTCTAGTTATTTATCAGTGTAACAGCATAAAGCTCTGGAGAGATACAAAATTGAGTGTAGAAGACAATTCATTTGTCACTGCTGCTGCAGTGTAATGAGGGGAAAAGCCTGATGCACTTTTAATGATCCAGTTTTAAATGTTCCAGGTGTATGCTTTATGACCCATGAATTACCCTTAATGGGTGGTAGAGATATAACGGTGCATTTTGTGCCGTTTACAAAAATGCATGTTACATGGTTTCTGCTTGTAATGAAACAAAGCCCTGGATCATCATCATCAGCTTACATGCCCCATGTTCAAAATTCTTTTTTTTTTTCTTTCTTTTTGGTCTGAATTTGTATGAGATTTGTTTTAATTTGGAGCAGTTGGTTGACTTGAGTGACAATGCACATTATCCATAATATAACATTCCTTTGATCATTTTTTTTTCCTTTTATTTAACCCATTGTCAGTTTTTAAGACAAGTATAACATTAATTTAAACTGAATTCATTTTTTAATGGTCCCCCGTATAAGACCATTCCAGATATGGCATTTGTTTTGCTCTAAGGGCATTCAAATAATTTACAGTTGCTTGGCCCACCAAACATTCTTAATGGCTTCTTAATTGTTTAAATGGTCCATTGATTTTCTGAATTTACTATTAGTTCATCTGGTCATCATAAGTGGGCTCTTGACCCATCTAAAGAGCCCAATGGTTTTCTGATTAGGAAAATCCCTGAGGCCAAAAAGTCCATCTTATTAATTAATTGGCATGTATTCATGGCTCAGACCAATTTTTTATTTTTTTTAATGGGGCAACAATTCAGTATTAAACTACAAGCCAAGCAAGGATGATTTGAGGAAAAACTGTAACAAAAGCTTATAATTTTATTCTTTTTTTAATAGTAAAATTCAGTTTTTTTTTCATCAAAGTTTACTTGACCAACAAAGATTGTTAGTTGTCCGAGTTAGTTGGGCATAATATTTTTCATCCTTTGTTTTCTAGTTTAAAAGGAGAAGAATGCCCATTTCTCTTGGGGACATTTTTCATGATCAAGGGGCATCTTCACGAAGATAAGGCCCCAAAAAAATTTGTTTCCTATTGCACTGGTTTTAAAATTAGGGTAGGCATTTTTAAAAAAAAACAAAAAAACAAAACAATAATGTAAAAAAAAAAAAAAATTGGGGGTTGTGGTGCTAGGGTTAGCAACGAGAAACAGGGATGGTCGTCCTAAATTATATTGCTGACTTTTGTTCCTTTCTAAGAAAAAATGAAAAAAAGATCAAAATCTTTTAACATCTCAGGTAAGAGAAAATTTAAAAATATTGGATACTTTTCAGGAATAATGGAGATTTTATCATTTTTAAGTGTGATTTTCATCAGAAGGCAGAGAAAAGAGCGCTTTGGACAGAAGGCAGAGAAAAGAGCACTTTGGACAGAAGGCAGGACATTTTGGGGAGAAGGGAGGAGTGCCCCTCTATTCATATCACTTAGAGCACTGATCATAGTGTCTAGATAAGGCAAAAAAAAAAATGGGTCTTTCCAGTCTGCCGACCATCCCTGTTTCTCACTGCCAACTCTAGCACTCTCCCCCCCCCCCAATTTTTTTTTTTTAAATAAAAAAAACCACATTGTCGAAATTTGTGCATCTAATTGAGCCAGTTTGCCCAGTACTTTGAAGTGCTTGAAATATTATTTGATTTATATATAATGTTTAAAAAGTAAAAGAAAAAAAAAAAACCTACCTGCCTACCCTAAATTTAAAACCAGTGCAATAGGAAACACATATATTTTTTTTTTGGCCATAAGGTTACCTGCTTGTAAGGCCAGGGTAGCTCTAATAAGCAGGTTCAACAGTTGGTATACAGTATTGATATTTGACATGGGAAGTATTTGGAGGCTTGTGACGACAAAAAATGGTTCAGACTAAATCATGGCAAGAATCTGTTTCTTTTCATTTTAACCAAGGTCACAACACAGCCAATAAACAATTGAAGATGAAACAATTTTCTAGTCAAATCCCAGAAACACACCCCTGTTGTTTTTTTTTTTTTACAGGACTTGTTTCACAACAAGAAGAGGGTGATTATCAAAGTTCTCCATGTGCAGTTTTATGAGCTGGGACTACAGGAGAGTCATTGTCTGTTGGGACTCAGGGTTGCTGACCCCCATAATTACTCCCACACCCTCATGCTGCTGGTAAGCTGAAACATGAACAAATGTTAGATTTGCCTTAGACCGTGTAATTTGTTTGGATGATAAAATCAGATAAATGTCTCTTAAATGTGTTAATGTTTCTTTAAAACACACATACACACACACACACACACACACAGACACACACACACACACACACAGAGTGGAACTTTAATACTCAAAACACTATGAAGCTAAAGTTTTCAGTCCTTTTAGTTTTTAGCCTTACTGGTTATGGACCAGAAGAGTTTATGGGATGGCCTGTTGTCTAACAGAACAAATTTGTTATCGCTACTACTCCTAAACTACTTCAAGGATTGTTGTAAAATTGTACACACACATTCATCTCATGGTCTACTTGATCCATAATGATAATGGTGCCGCTCAGACATCCACTATGGTGACCACAGTGGTTATCTTAAAATCTTGTTATCACTACTCCTCCTGAATGGAAAATCAAATTGACATCGGATTTTGTCTTATTGGTCCTGAATGAAAATCGTGCTGCTCAGACATTCAGTATGACCACCACAGTAGCAATCGTTGTATTGACATGGGGGTTTTGTCCACAACACTTCTTATGATGACTAGTTGGTCCCAAATGAAAATGGTGCCAATCTGACATCCAATGTGGCTGTCATGGCAGTCATCTTAAAATTCTTATTATTATTGCTACTCCTCCTATATTGATGGTCATATTGATATGGACTTTTAACCAAAAGACTTCTAATGATGTCTAGCTAGTCCTAAATGAAAATGGTGCCAATCTTACACCCAATATGGCATGACAGCCATCTTGAAAATCTTGTTATTGGTACTCCTGAATTGATGGCCATGTTGACATTGGGTTTTTGCCAAAAGACTTCTTATGATATCTAGTTAGTCCTCAATGAAAATGGTGCCAATATGGCAACCATGACAGCCATCTTGAACATCTTGTCATAGCTACTCCTCTTAGATGAATGGTCATATCAACATTGGGTTTTCACCAAAAGACTTTGAATGTTGTCTAGTTGGTCCTAAATAGAAATGGTGCCGATCTGATGTCTAGTGTGGCTGACATGTTGGCCATCTTGAAAATCTTGTTATCACTACTCCTTCTAGATGGATGGTCGTATCGACATTGGGATTTCACCAGAAGACTTCTTTTGGTGTCTAGTTGGTCCTAGATGAAAATGGTGCTGATCTGACATCCACTATGGCCAATAGGGTGGCCATCTTGAAAATCTTGTTATCGCTGCTTCTCATAAATTGATAACATTTTTACCAAAAGATTTTTTTATGATATCAGTTGGTCCTAAATGAAAATTTTATATCCAGTATTGTTGCCATGATGGCGATCTTAACAATCTTGTTATCGCTACTTCTCCTAAATGGATGATTATATTGACATGGGGTTTTCACCAAAAGATTTCCAATGATGTCTGGTTGGTCCTAAATGAAAATGGTGCTAATTTTGCATCCATTATGGCCACCACAGTGGCTAATTTGAAAATCTTGTTATTGCTCAAGAATATCAGAGAGGGTTTCAACACTCTGCAGTTAAAAGGAAGAATGGTGTTAACTTCAATTCCTGGGAATTCTTTTTGTATAGTAGAGCATCAGTCCCATGAAGGGACTCTTGTTTTTTGAGGTATAATAATAGTAATAATAATAATATATTGCCCAAATCCCCTGTCTCATTGTAAGGGTGCCCTCAGAGTAGACTATGTCATGCTTAAAGTGCCCTTGCAAGCAACCAGCATCCTGTTCTGTCTGCTAGTGTAGAGACAACATTGTTAGGCAAAAAAAAAAACGTGTGTTTCCTATTGCACTGGTTTTAAAATAAGGGTAGGCCAGTATTTTTTTTTTTAACATAATATATAAATCAAATAATATTTCAAGCGCTTCAAAGTACTGGGCAAAACTGGCTCAATTAGATGCACAAATCAATTTCAGCAATGTGATTTTTTTTATTTAAAAAAATTTTTAAAAAAGTTTTTTTTTTGGGGGGGGGAGTGCTAGGGTCGGCAATTAGAAAAAAGGGACAGTCAGCCAACCGGAAACGCACATCTTTTTTTTTTTTGCCTTATGAGTAGGTATGTTCATCTTAGCTCTGGCAACTCCAGGGCTCAAAATTGTTTTCAATACTAGCAGCATTTTAATAATTGTAATATTTTCAACTAGCTAAAATCAGGCTATTTTCAAATGTCCACTAGCATATTTCATATTTTGAAGAAAAAAAAATGTAAGCACACTTACAAAATATCACTAACAAGAAATTTCTAGTTCATTTTTATTTTCAGCTAGCAATATCAGAATTGTAACTAGCAAAATTCTACCTTTCTACTATCAACTTTCAACCCTGAACTCAACAGTTGGTTCAGGTTGACTGTATCGGGATTCAAAATACATACTCAGATTAGCTGATACAACAGATTAGAACAGAAATAGTTTACCATTTTTCAAAACCACTTACTGTATATACTTGCATATAAGTCGACACCAACTGCAAACTGCATAGACCCAGATCTGCCGTCGCATGTGCCGGCAGATCTGGGTCTATGCAGTTTGCAAGGACTAATCAGTAGAACAAACAACATAGACTCTGATCTGCTGGCGCATTATGGTATGTCAGGGTCTATGTTGTTTGCGTTTGGACCCAGAATACGCAATTTTATATGGTAAATGTCCAGTTTAATTTTGTTCCAACTCTGTTCTTTTAAATTATACATTTTTTCAGGCTACATTCACTTTTGATGGACACTACTGTATGGTTTTTGATCCACTGCTGCCTGACCCTCTTACCAGCATCTTCCAGGAGATTCCTCAGCACTATGTAACATAATAACCCAATTTATATATCGTGTATTATTTATTGTATTTTCCCCTTATTTGATACCAGTGTATATCTAAAAGCCTTCATTTTGTTTTACAGGCAGCATCATGCACAATTTTTAGCTTGCTTCTACCAAGTAGAAGAGAGCTATTATACTACCCCTGACATCAGCATTGGTTTCCACACATATAAAAGCATATACATGTGTACAGCCTCACTGCATCTAAAGCATTCTTTCTTCCTAGGTCATAGGCAAGTTAGGAGTGGGTTTCATAGCACCTGCCCCCTTGGGAGGGGACTAACTTCTCTACATACTTGTATTTTTTTTGTTCATTCTTCATAAAGTTTTTGTACTTAGCTCAGGTTTTTGGCACCTGTACTCTTAGACCTGGAATCCTGAATCTTTGTGAGGCGATGCACCTGGACATATACTATACCCTCATCACAAAAGTAGGTCACTGTGATCCGTAATGCTTCATGCTTCACTGACTTGGGTTAAATTGGATAATTTAAGTTTATTTCTCAAGCTCTGTTCATGCTAGAATCATCAAACTAGATGATTGCATGCATCAATTAGTATGACACCCTTGCAGCAAAAGAAGGTCAATATGACTTGCATTTCACATTTTACTGGCTTAGGTTACATTTTTGCATTGAGCATATGACCACATCGGTTTTTTGAATGCTTTATATATACTTTTATACTTGAAATCATGAAACTTGGTGAGGAGATGCATCTTGATGAGTACTATACTCTGATCGCAAAAGTTGGTCAGTGTGACCCATATTTCATGCTACACTTTGCTTAAAGTTTTTGTTTTATCTGTTCATGCTAAAATCATGAAACTAGATGATTGTATACATCTGTTATTACCACAGCCATACAAAAAAAAACCCAGGTCACTGTGACCTACATTTCACATTTTACTCCCTAGCTTAAGTTTTTGAGTTTAGCTCATGACCACATAGGTTTTTGTGTGTTATATACATACTATCCTATCTCAGTGGGGATAACCATAGATGTGGATACAGTGACTATGTATGGAATGCACTCAAATTACACATAGAATACGCTTCAGACTCATGGGTAAATGCCCATCATTAATTTTAAGTTTTGCCTATTTTCTCCTTTCAGCTTTATACTTTTTCAAAAAGTTGTAGCTCACGGAACACTACAGTCACTCTTGTTTCCAAAAGATTGTTTACTCATTGCAGAAGTAGGTCATTATGTCCCATATTTTATGCTTCACTGACTTGGGTTACATTTTTTGTTTGATATTCATTTCTTGGGTACTGTTCATGCTAGAATCATGAAATTGATCATGATATGCATCTCTGTTAGTACCACACCCCTACAATAAAAGAAACTCATCATGACCTATATTTCATCTTTTACTGGCTTTAGTTAAGTTGTTGCATGTAGTTCATGACCACACAAGTTGTTGGCATGCTGTGTGAATACTGTTATCCCTAGAATAATGAAACTTGGTGAGGGGGTGCATTCTTGATAATTACTAATTGTATTTCATGCTTCAGTGACTTTGTTGAAATTTTCAGTTCAAAGTTCATTTATTGGGTGATGTTTATATTAGAATCATGAAACTTAAATAAATGGCTGCATCTCTGTTAGTATTACACCTTTACAACAAAGTAAGATCACTGTGATCTACATTTTATGCTTTACTAACATAGGTTAAGGTTTATGTAACATTTTTGGTCATAACACCATGCTGTGTGGCCATATGACTTCAAATGAACATAGCAGAAAATTCACATTGTAATTAATTATAACTGATATATGAGTACCTAGATTACATTACTGTAATTACATTGTAATTAATTATAACTGATATATGAGTACCTAGATTACATTACTGTAATTACAAATAGGTAACACTCGAACAAACAATTTAATTTTCTTTACTTTCCAAAACATAACCAAAAATTGACAAAGTCCAAAATATTCACATTAATTTTTTGCTTGACCCCTAAAACATGTTGTTGTAAAGTTGAGGTTACTCACCCACGACATCAGTGACCACTATGGTGTAAACACATGATCACTATGATGTGTGAAGATGTCCATTCTTGTGCTCTCCTATACATTTATGGGGGTTGTTTAAAAATAGTTTTGAAATGTTTTGAACTAAATTAATTTGATATTTTGTGAAGTTTTGAAACTTATAAAAATGAAATTGTTTGTTCTAGTCACAGTTAATTAAGTATTTTTACCTATTTTATAATTACAAAAATGTAACCTTGGTATTCCTGTCAATTAAAATTAATAACAGTGTATAATTTCTGGCCAAAAAGGAGACATAAACCTTAGGTATTTGTATTTAGCTCATGATCACACATTTTCCATGCTATATACATCCTAACCTACAGAGAAGGCGATTTTTGACCAGTGCACAGTGCAGTAGGAATAAATATGTTTAGTCAATGGTAAAATATACATATTAATGACTTTACATGATATATTGTGATAGTTACCCTCAACAGGTTAACTGCATTTTGTACATGTGAATGGTATAGGATATAGATGAATGAACTGTGTGCATTCATGTGAGGCCTTAGCAGTGGCTAATCAGAGTAATTACTGATGCATAAACTAAGCTTCTAATACATGCAGTGGTGATACTGGCTGTCACTCCAAGGTTTCTAAAAGCTTGTGACTTGCAGCCTGTAAAATCTGATGTCTAAGGGTGGACATTGATAATAGCTTCTGAAAAATATTTTAAGAACAATGATTTTTAAAAAAAATAAACAAATTATTCTCTGGTATTTTATCAAATCATGAGAGTACCTTTACTTGGATATCATAGAAAAGAATGTTCTTTTTTAAAAATTGTTTTATGTCTTTTATCAAAATTTAATTGTCATGATCACTTTTGTCCCAGCTTGGTAATTAATGTTTACATTGGCTGGTGTATACTACTAACAGCTTCATAGAGGCAAGCTATTATGTAATTGTTGATTACATTCTGACTGTGAAGAGAGAGTCACTGCACTCTAAAGTTGTCAGTAAACCTCACTCTGTTGTATCAGTGTTTACATTTTTTTAATATTATGTACTACATATACTCGCGTATAAGCAAATACCAACTGCAAACTGCATAGACCCAGATTTCCCATCGCATAATGCACTGGCAGATCTGGATCTGTGCAGTTTGTAAGGACTAATCAGTAGAACAAACAACATAGACCTGATCTGCCGGCGC
This sequence comes from Margaritifera margaritifera, assembly GCA_029931535.1. Taxonomy (NCBI): domain Eukaryota; kingdom Metazoa; phylum Mollusca; class Bivalvia; order Unionida; family Margaritiferidae; genus Margaritifera; species Margaritifera margaritifera. The sequence continues at coordinate 1,958,205 of JAQPZY010001608.1, read as the reverse complement.
ATTATGCGACGGTAGATCAGGGTCTATGTTGTTTGCATTTAGACCCAGCTTATACGCGAGTATATACGGTATATCATACAATAATTTCTTCTTCAGATACATTATCTAATCATAATACATTAGGAGAAAGTCCATTACCTTTTAAATTCAGCCCTTTCACACTAAAACTGAAGTTAACCACATCATTTGGTTTGTTTTAGCAATAAAAGTGCTAAAATAGATTTGTCAGATGAGAGTGGTTTCCACATGGTTAGAGGTCTCCCCTTGGATACATGGACTGATGCCACAATCACATCAATTGCCTGCTTATGCCTCATGAACACGTTCTCACATTCTCACAGGAGGTTCTGCAGATACCTTCTGTCTGTGTCTTTTCACCAGTTTGTATGATCCTTACGAGTTTTCTCTTGACAGGGAAGTACAGTACATCTCACATGATTTTTCCTTTCTCTATGCTTCTTGGTGGGGGTGGAGAGGATAAAGAGAAAAAACCTCCACCATCTGTCCACACGTCCTGACTGAATTGCTGCAGCTTCTCACGAAGAATAGCTTTGGACACCACACTTTTTGACGGAGTCGCATCTGCTGACTACTGCAGAGTGGATGTGGTCTCGATAAAATGGGTGTGGTTTACTGTTTATGACTCCTGCAAGCATGCGCTAAAGAGGTTCATTGAGAGAGATAGGCACTGATTTATCTACGGCATTATCTCTTTTAGGAGCAATTTGCTTACTTTTTTTATATTGAGAAAACTTGATCACTAAGCTAATTATAAACATTTGCTAGTTATAACAAAGATAATGTGTGATACATAATGCCAAATCAAATTTGAGATAATATTAATATAATGCTAATGCCTCATGAACTTTATGAATACTATATTTTGTGCAACAAATCTAAATTTAAAGTTTTTGCTTTTAGTTTTTTTATTTAATACTATGTTATCGGAATCTACAGATGCGTTCATGTCCTTATTTCTATTCCAGTTTGTGCGATTTATTTTTTTAATTATCATATGAAAGTCAGTGATTTTGTACTCCTTGCTATGAAAAGAATGATAAACGTTAAACAAAATTAATAAAAAAATTGCATTCACACCTGACCTAAGTGAAACAAATATGCACAAGTTCCAATAGTTACCCCATGCACGAGTTCTCATTAACATAATGTACAATTTCTATCGACATCTAATCACAGCATTATAGAGGGTAATTAAAACTTATGGCAGTTGCTGCATGAACATACAAAAACAAAAATTATTGCTAGAAGCTAACTGACCATGTACTGTTCTGGAAATATAAAAATGATTATGAAGTTAGGTTCATTATCATACTGAATTATATGTTGTCAGAGATGCCAACTCCTCCAATTTTGTCGCAGCAGCTCAGAGAATCAGGCCATCCTTACGAGAAAAATCCAAGTTCCGATTGAAACACAAAAAACTATGATATTTCTGTCTTTCAGAAATTCGTCGAAGTTCTTTAAGCAGGTGCAGTCTCAATAGTTTTACAAGCAGCCTCAGGTCAAAGCTTTCTCTTGCTCGTTATTTGTTAGGCTTGGCGAGGTGGTTGGAGAGGTTAAGGGAGAAAGTCTTCAGACTCCTCCCCACCTTCCCCAAGGAGGGAAGGGCCAGTCCTAGGGAGTTGCACCCTCTCTTGCAGTGTCTTCCTCTTCCCAGCATCCCAGTAGGTGCTCTTCTAGCCTTCTTTTCAGGGGTTTGGTCAGGTACAACGGATGACCTGTGTATTCTGTTCCACTTTCAATACTTGCTTCATTTCCGGAAACATTCCCCTGTCACAGATTACCAGTTTCTTGCACCAGCCCAAACTGGCTCAATTACAGGAAGAGGTACATACCCATCTGTGGAAGGGCACATTTGAGAGGGTGGAAAACGACCAAACTCCATGTTTCTATTCCTGGATCTCTCTGGTGTTGAAAAAAGGTGGAAAGTTTTGGCTCATCATTGACCTTTTTGCCGTAAACAGATTTCTTCAGGAATAATGCTTTAAGATGGAGACTACTACCTCAGTCAGGAACACCATAAGATCCTGTGACTGGACAGTCTCCATCGATCTTCAGGATGTATATCTTCACATCCCCATCTTCCTGTCAGGAGGTATTTCAAATTCTAGCTTTTCCATTTGGCCTTGCCTCTGCCCCTATTGTCATTACCAGGGTGATTAGGGTAATAGTAGCCCACTTGATGTCTTTAGGGATCCCCATCCTCCAGTATTTCAATGACTGGTTGATGCACAACATCCTTTGAGATTCTCTTCTGAAGGAACTGTCGCTCTGTTGGTCGATGGTGACTCGTCTCGGTCTTATCCTGAACCTAGAGAAGTTGAATCTTATCCCTTCTCAGGACTTTGTATATGTGGGGATGAATTTCCTCACAAGTCTTGGGTGGGTTCATATTCCTCCGTACAAGATCAGATCAGCCAAATCCTGTCCCTCATAACAGGTCTTCTGGCCAAGTCCTCATTGTCAGCTCACCTTTACCTCTCTCTCCTGGGAACTCTGAATGTGGCTGCAATCTTAGTTCTCCTAGGGAGACTTTACTTGTGTCCAGTCCAGTTCCTGCTTCTAGAAAACTGGAGACCACACAAGGACCTGCTATCAGCTCAGATCCCCTTGGAATCCGACTTTCACCACCACCTAAATTGGTTACTAAATTGGGACCAGTTTCTGAACGGAGTTCCAAATCACACCCCTGAACCCCATTACTTTCTGTACACCAACACATCAAATTTGAGATGGAGTGCTCACCTGGGGCCAGAGGGGGTAGTTTTTAAGGGATTTTGGTCTTGGGGGAAAAAGTGACCCTTCATATCAACAACTTGGAAATGCAGACAGTGTTCCTAGCCTTACAGGGGTGTGACAACCTCATAAGGCGCCATTGTGTTTTGGTCACCTCAGACAATACGTAAGTAGTATATGTAGCATACCTCCAGTGTCGGAGAGGTGCACGCGCTTGTTCGCTTTGCGTGGAAGTCCAGCCTACTCTGATGGGTATCCTTGGAGGTGATAAGTCCACCATATTTTGGGCAAGTGGAATATCCTGGTGGACAGTTTGTCCAGACAGGGCTGAGTGATCCTCATGAATGGCAGCTGCACCAGTCAGTAGCAGGATCACTTTTCCAGGAGACCCTTGGTAGACTTCTTAGCTACAAGATTAAACAACAAGCTGCCTTTTTATGTTCCTCCAGTACCAGATCATAGGGCCTGGGCAGTGTATGCTTTCAGTCTAAAGTGGGATTGTCTGTATACATATGACATCCCAGCTTTTAAAATAATTCTGCAGTTGCTCGTTCAAGTCAGAATCTCCACTTCTCTGCTCATCCTGTTAGCTCCCCTGTGGCCCCAGTGGTTGTGGTTCTTTGACCTACATGACCTGTTGGTAGACAAGCCCAGGAGATTATCACAAAGAAGGGACCTGCTGTTGCAGCACAGGGGTCTCTTCTCCATAACAGCTCATCTTAAGGGATCGATCAACCAGGACCAATTTTCAAGCAAGGTTACCAACTACATCATCCAGGCTAGGAGGAAATATTCTTTGAGGGTTTATGATGCAAAGTGGAGAATCTTCTGTGATTGGTGCAGTAGGAAATGCATTGATCCTTATCTGTCCCCCTTTAAATGCAGTTGCAGACTTTCTCCTCTTCCATTTTGAGGAAAGAGAATGTTCTGTTTCTGCTCTTAAGGGTTATAGGGCAGTCCCTTCTAACACTCCCAAGTTCTCTAGGGGTTCTGCCATTGGGTTGGACCCTCATCTTTCTGATCTTATCAGGTATTTTGAGCATTAGAGATCGGCATCTTGCTCACTAATGCCTAGATGGAATATTTTGTGTGTTCTTTTGGTGGTGTCAAAACCCCATTATGAACCTTCAAGTTAAGCATCCTTGGAGATCCTTACACATAAAAATGTTTTCCTGCACTCCTTAGCATGAGTGAGGAGGAGTGAGCTTCATGCCTTGTCATGGGAGAGGGGTTGCCAACCTCGGTTTCTGGCTAAGAATCAGCTACCTTCAGTATCTCCACTTCCTGTTGAGATCCCCAGTCTCAGTCATATCTGCACTGAGGACGATCAAGATAGACTCCTTTGCCCAGTTAGGGCTTTAAGGTTTTATTTGGCTTCCTCTAAAGAGAGAAGGAGGGGTCGGAATTCTCTTTCTACCTCTCAAGGGTTCCTGTGATATTTTGGCAGCCACTATATCCAGGTGGATAGTCCTCATTATCATGAGAGCTGATCACTCCCTTACTGAGAGGTACCTTTCTTTCATAATTAAAGCCCATGAAGTTTGGGTTATTGCTACATCTTGTGCCTACTGGAATCACTCCTCTCTTGATGATGTTATGAGAGCCACCTTCTGGTGATCTCATACTACCTTGTCTTCTTTTACCTTCAATCTTTGGCACACCAGAGTGAAGGCATTTTTTTGGGTCCCATATTGACAGCACAGCATATGGCCAAACCTTCTACCAGCCTACAGATTTTCGTATCAGTTTTTTGGAGGCCATCAGCCTCCCTCCTAACTGGTAAATTCAACAATGCAATAGTAGCAGGTAATATATTACTGCTATTAAAATGTACCGGTAGTTGTTTTTTTTTTTTTGGGGGGGGGGGTGATGGGGTAAACTAATTATAATTATGTAATACTTACCTGTTACTATTGCAAAGATTCCCTCCTCCCATCCTGCTCTGATGTCCTGTACTCTTTGTCCAAGTCAAAAGAGGAAGATATTCTGTATGTTGGCTTTGACTAAGTCATACTGGGATCATGTTCTTTTCAACACTAATTAGAGGAGGGAATAATTAGCTTGGACTGGGGACTATGTGTTCCAGAAAATGAAAGCATTGCAATGGTAGCAGGTAAGTATTACATAATTAAAATTAGTTTTACCCCACAAAGAAACTACATTCCAAGAGGTTTCAATACACATCATATGTATGAGTAAAAATATTGTGTATTAATCACTGCTTTTAGCATTGTGTATTAATCACTGCTTTTAGCATTGTGTATTAATCACTGTTTTTAGCATGTGAATGTGGATACATTCTAGTGTTATTGTTGAGTCAGAACAGAATCAGATTCTTTTTCTAAAAAAACAATGGACATTAATTTAGAGAAAGAAGAATGTAAAAACTCATTTTTTTGTTCTGTCAGTAAAATATGTAGGCTGTGATTTCATAGCTTGTGATCAGAAAATGTTTGCTCATCCTTGCGCAAACCTCTGAGCACCAATTCGGGAATTTAAAGTTCACTACAAACTTTGGATCTTGCTTCTCTATAATGAACCCTATGTATGAAACTAAGCTTTTCATGCACTGAGTGCACCTTTTGCTTGGTTCTCTTGCTATCCTTGATCACACGTGGGAAAGATTAGAATTTTAAAAAAACACTGATTAATTTGAGATACTTTAATGATGTTATTTACCTAATAATACTTAAAGCTGTGTTTGATTGGTCAGTTGAAATGAGTTGACTTGACACATGACCGTGACCACTAGCTCTTATGCAGGTAGAATTTGCATGCCTTTTAACTGTATTTTTATTCTCCCCCCTTACTTGATATGAGACAAAAGATGTAATTAATGTGTTAAACACAAAGTAGTCTACTTGTAATGATTGTAACAATGCAACAAACATTTCCTCAAGTCACAGATCAAAACACAGTTAGCACTAATTAGGCTTTCAAGAAAACACTCGCAGGCACCACTTTGATGGTCAGTTGACCCTTTTAACATTTGAATACAAGAGGGCATATCACGTTTGTGATGATTACACTTTAACCGAATTAAAAGATAAAACTGAAATACAAATTTCACTTGACAAGACTTAATATTTATTTCTTAAAGTGCTGCTACCAATAGACATTACCAACATTTTCATTGATCAGTATTTCGTTGTATGTTGTTATTTACAGTGTATTGAGAATTTTTTTAAAAAAATTTCTTTTTTATAAAGAAAATTTAACAAAATACATGCTTTTGTCAACAAAATTGAGAATATTATGATGTTAATTCCAAATTTCTGGGCACTAGCATTTTTGGATGGTAAAATGGGGTTGTCACTAAAAGACTTTCTATGGTGTCTAGTTGGTCTAAATGAAAATGGTACCGATCTCTCGTCCATTATGACCACAATGGCAGCCATATTTAAAATCTTTTTATAGCTTCTTCTCTGATGGAATGTCATATTGACATGGAGTTTTCACCAGAAGACGTCTTGTAATAAGATTAAGCTGGGTTGGGATTGGATTAGTGAAGACACCGAAAACAATTGCGTTAATGAATAACTAGAGCCAAAAAAAATAAACCACCCTCGGGTAATGCTGTGACACGTCTTATGATGTCTAGTTGGTCCTAAATGAAAATGGTTCTGCTTAGAGATAGAATATGGCTCCCACAATGGTCATCTTGAAAATCTTGTTATAGCTACACCACCTGAATTGATGGTATCAACATGCAGTTTTCACTCAAAGATTTCTTATGATGTCTAAGTTGTTCCTAAATGAAAATGGTTCCACCTGGACATCCAATATGGCCACCGCAGCAGCCATCTTGAAAATCTCTATCTTGTTATTGCTATTCCTTCTACATGCAATGTCATATCAGCATGAGGTTTTCACCAGAATACTTCTTATGGTCTAATTGGTCTTAAATAAAAATTGTCCTGATCTGATATCCAATATGGCTACCACAGTGGCCATCTTGAAAATCTTATTGCTACTTCTCCCAGATGGAAAGTCATATCAACATTTGGATTTCACCAGAAGACTTCTTATGATGTCTAGTTGGTACTAAATGAAAATGGTGCTGATCTGACAACCAGTATGGCCCGCATGCGAGCCATCTTGAAAATCTTGCTATTTCTTACTCCCTCTGAATAGAAAGTCATATCAGCATGGGGTTTTCACCAGAAGACTAATTATGATATCTAGTTGGTTCTGAATGAAAATAGTGCTGATCTGACATCAAATATGGCTGCCACAATGAACATTTTGAAAATCTTGGCACCAGTTCTCCTGAATGTACGGTCATAGCAACATAGGGTTTTAACTAAAAGTCTTCTAATGGTGTCTAGTTTGTCCTAAATGAAAATGGTGCTGGTCTTACATCCAATATGGCTGCCATAGTGGCTAACTTGGAAAGTTCAAGAATATCAGAGATGGTTTCAACACTCAGCAATTAAAAGAAAAAATGATCTTATCTTGAATTCCTGGAAATTCTTTTCGAACATTAGAGCATCAGTCTCGTTGAGGAACTTGTTCTTTTTGTTCTTGTCTTTTCTATAAGAAAAATTGGAATCCAGACCTGTCACCCATGTTATAAGCAAGTTTGTGAGTTATCCTGGCACACAAAAATGAGGGAGTGGTGTAATGAGGTAATCTTGCATCGGGCTTAGATTGTTACCAATCTGGAAGCCATATTTTCTGATCTGATTTTGATCAAACTTGGAATATATGTTGATATCATCGAGATCTTGAAACATTTCAATAATGAGCAAGATCCACATATATTAATGGAATTATCTTGCATCTGATTGGCTGAGCTTATTACCTTCCTGGAAGGCATATATTTTTATCTGATTTAGATAAAACTTCGAATGTAGGCTTGTATGATGAAGATCTTGCACGAGTTTTATAATGCATGGGATCCACACATATTAATGAGATGATGTTGCATGTGATTGGCTGTGCTTGTTACCATCCTAAAGACAGTATTTCTGATCCAGTTGTAATAAAATTTGGTAAATTGGTGTAAATCATCAAGATCTTGGATGAGTACAGATATGAGCAAGATCCATGCATATTAATGAAGCAATTTTGTATCTAATTGGCTGAGCTATAGTGACTCTATTATTGATAGGCTTATATCATCTAGTTATAAAATGTTTGATTACGAGCAACCTATACACATATTAGTGAGATGATTCGCTGAGCTTCTTAACACTTGACAGACTGTATTTCTGACTTGATTTTAAACAGATTTGGTAAATAATCTAATATCATCAATGATGATTTCTATTAAGAATGAGACCAATGCATATTTATGAGGTGATCATGCATCTGATTGGCTGAGTTGTTTTACCACTCGATGTCAAGGTTATGGAGACCCATTGGTCAGTAATCCATATACTACTATTGCCTACAAAGAGGGCTATTAAACATCGGCAAAGCAAGTGCATTACTGCTGCACTATCCATGACTGCAAATATGTACTGTATTGTCAGCAATAGATGCAGATTAAACTATTTTTAAATCTCATCTTGCAGGTCTCAAAAATGCAAAAATTCAAAAACACAAAGCATGCCTCTTGGAAAATATGACCACCAAATAATTCAACCTTATCTTGTTTATGAATATGTTATACCGGGATGCATGATGGTGATATATCATCAGTTGGGGTGTGCACAGTGCAAAGTTATTTTGCTGCTGATCAGTTAACTGGTATTACCAGTACGATTCTGGCAACCATAAAAGCTCTGTTTGTTTTACAGCACTCCTTAATCATGAAGTAATTTATATGTATAATTTTAATATAACATAATAAAATGGAATCCATGACCTATCTGCCTTGTAACAGAAAACATGATATAATGAAGGACACTGTTGTTGGGGGATGCTGTATTTGGAATATTTTAATGATGCATCATGTTAACTAATTTTTTCTTGGCAAAAAATGACTTCATATCTCATCGTTTATTGGTAATTCAAACCTTTCAATGAGCCCAATACCAGTAGCAAAAAAAAAATTCTAAATCAGTCAGAAGTAAGAGAAAATATATCCCAATTTTGGCCAAAATAACAACAATAAATTTTGAAAATCATCCAGATTTACAGTTTATATTAATGTTTTCTGTCACTGTATTGATACTTAAACTTACTGCCAAGTAAAAGTCAGAACTATTTCTCAGTGATATTGCAGATGTTTTCATTTTTACCTTACTTTGCCATAAGTCCATGTGAACTTATGGTATGGTTCTTCATCCATTGTGCATCATCTGTTCACAATTGCTATTTACAGCTTCTCCAAAACTGCTCAACAGAATTTGACCAAATTTGACTGAAAGTATCCTGGCATTAAGGTCTTTCATATTTGTTCAGTGATGCTGATCTGCCATCAAATATGGCTGCTATTACTAAAAATAGAAAAATCTTTAAACAGCTTCTTATCAAAAACCACTCAACAGAATTTTATCATATTTGACAGAAAGCATCCTGGCACAGTGTGCTTTCAAATTTATACAAATGACACTGATCTGCCATCAAATATGGCTTGCATTACTAAAAAAAAATTTAAATGACCTCACAGAAACTACTTGAGAATTTGACCAAATTAGACATTGCAACTCTACTCCACAATATTTAGCCAAGTTTGACAGAAAGCATCTTGGCAAGAAGGGCTTTGAATTTTATGCAAATGATGCCAATCTGCCATTGAATATGGCTGCTGCTACTAAACAAATAGAAATTTTTGTTATAAGTTCTTGTAAAAGCCACCGAATTTTTTTTACCAAATTTGACAGAAAGCATCCTAGCTTGAGGGCCTTTTGCATTTATAGAAATTATGCCGGTCCACCATCAAATATGACCATTACTAAACATAGGTTACACAACCAGGGATTTTTCTGGGCCTGTTTTGAGGCTCAAATTTGATCCAATTCACAGTGCCAAAACTGTCCATTTTCCGCAATTATAGTGTAATCAGAACTTTTTAAAAAATCCATGTCCTTTACTATACTGACTTTGAAAGAGAAATTACTTTAATGAGTGTAACAAGGGATCTAAGGCAGTGGTTCCCAACCTTTTTTTGCTGTGACCCTAAATTGACCACCAACAGGATCTCCCGACCCTCAGGCTTATGATATAATTTAAAAAATTTCTTCTGTTGACTATTTGTGACCCTACTGAGGACCCCCTGTGACCCTGATTTGGGTCATGACCTGAGGTTGGGAACCGCTGATCTACAGAATCAAATAAGCTGAACTGAATTTAAGGGTCCATGCTGGACTTTAATTTGGGCGAAATGACTTCTCTCCAGCCAGAATAGGATGAAGTTGGTGAAACAGGGAAAAGCAAGAGAAGAAAGTTCAAAATGTATGATGTTCAGAATAATCATTTTAAACTTCTCTTTTTGCATATTTCATGTCAAATGATTAATGAACTGATTAAATACTATTAAATCTTTATAAAAATATTAAAACTTTTCTTATTTTGCTTCATCACAATTGTTGTATAACATAAAGCAGCCACCTCAAAAATATATTACAGTAGAAAATCAGCAACAGTTTCAATAGAAGAAGACTAGAAGTCCATTTTTCATATGTTTCTAGGATGAAATAGTATACAGTGATTCATTTTATTAGTACTGGACCTGGATATGTTCACTGAGTCATAATTCACTTCGGATTGAGCTACAAAAATGCCATTTTCCATTCTTTTTTTTTTCTTCAAGGATCATGGGGGCATTTTCAGCAGGCATTCCTTAGAAGGCAGTGTAATTTATGGAATTTATGATCATCAAATTATCACCAAAATTGACTGCAGAGCATAAAACTTTCCACTTTTCTCTTTGAAAGGAAAATTGACACAAAAGTCAGTGTTTACTTTCATTACTAATGCATATTATTGAAACAAAAGGAAGTGGGGGAATGTCATTCAATCAATGCAAGGTTAAGTGAACTTTGCTTTTTGGGCCTATTAGGGTGAAATGACCGACTTCAGGGCAACTATTTCACCTGAATTGCCCCCTGAGGTATTGAATTATTTAAATGTTGAAGAATCATTTTTTTGTAAACTTGGTGTATTCACTGCGATGAATTTTTGTTCGCAATTTGACCTTTTTATGCATACAAATTCCCAATTCCATAAACCCAAGGCCCCGTTTTGAAAATGGTAGAAAAATCCCTGACAGCTTTATCTCAAAGAACTACTTAACAAAATTTGACCAACTCTGCCAGAATGCATCCTGGCATAGAGGCCTTTCAAGATTTGACAAATGAATCAAATATTGATGAAGGTATAAAACCTGGAGAAACCTTAAACAATTGTTTTGATAAGATATGCCATCAACAGCACTGGAGGAAATTTCTGCAGAGAGTATCCTATTGAGTCAGATTTATTGGCCAACTGCTCTTGCATTTGGCTTTTAGGCAGATGTTGACAGGTGAGCAGTCTTAGGCCACTAGGGCTTCTTGTTTAAATTTTTGTAAGTTTCTTTTCTTACTGAAAATAGAAGATGTGCACAAACTTGTTGAAGTTACTGTTCATTAAGATACATTCCTTAACTATTATTGACTCCTTTAGTGGGATTTATACAATCCTTATATGTTTCCCATCCTTATGTTTCATTTACACTAAATTCATTATTATTTGTGGGGTACCAATTTTGGTGGATTTCGTTATTGTTACAAACCATGAATTTAAAGATTCAATCAAATGTGATCCATCTGTTTAAATTTTAGGACCACTTCTGTAATCCACAACTTAAAATACTGACAAAAATGTCAAAATAAAAAAAATTGATAGCCATGAAAATAAATGATTTCACAGTAATATACTTGTAAATAACATGTTAACTCTTTCACATCTTCCAGCTTCTTTCAAGCATCAAAAAAGTTGCCCTGCGCCTGCTCGCCTCCGTTGGGTTCCTTCACCAGCAGAACCTTATCCATGCTGACCTAAAACCTGAAAATATTCTCCTTAAGGACAGTAAGTATATGCTGTTCAGAAAAAATTGAGTTGTAATAAAACTTAATTTAATCATGAAGAAGAAAGTAACTGGGTAATAATTGAAGACAAAGATATTCAGCTTTTACACAGGTAATGGTAAAGGTAATGGTAACTAGTCTTAACAAGTTTTAGGAAGCAATATATTGTATATACTCACATATAAGCCGGGTCCAAATGCAAACAACATAGACCCTGATCTGCCATCGCATAATGCACTGGCAGATCAGGGTATATGTATTTGTTCCACTGATTAGTCCTTATAAACTGCATAGACCCAGGTCTGCTGGCGCATTATGTGACAGCAGATCTGGGTCTATGCAGTTTGCAGTTGGTATCGGTCTATACGCAAGTATAGACGGTACAATTTATTTCTATAATTGCTTCCAAAAAAAAAAATAATACAAAGCCTCTCTTGGGTTTCTTTGCCAGCCTTATCCATGCCAACCTAAAACCTGAAAACATTGAACCACCATCTTGTCTCTAATACAGTAGTTAGTGAGTGTTGAAGTAACCTCCCCTTGCGATGCATGGCACTTACAGTATCCATCATTTCACATGTTAAGTTCTGAGTTAGATATAAATATTTACTTTTGTATGATCACCAAAGATAAAGGCAACATATATGAGCCCAAAAATACACAGAGAATAAACAAAGCAAATTGTCGAAGGGTTATAAAGTATCATGGGAATGCACATATTTAAACTGGAAGTTCTCAATCCCAAAATTATGTATTATCTGCAAAGCTCTGACATTTTTACCAGATCAGGGATTGGGAATAAAGTCTTTCTATCTTCAAGTTTGATGGTTAAGAATCTAGCTTTGTAGTTTTCCAATGTAAAGAGGTAGGTAATTGACCATAACATGGTCTACATTGTTGACAGCAACAGTATACATTTTATGCAGAATGCAGAAATAAAACTCATCCATAAAGGCAAAAAAAAAAATGATTTACTTACCAATTTGCTTCTTTTGTCATTAATAATCCATAAAATCCATTATGAATTCACACTCAGTAATTAAAACCTTCAACACGTGAAATAATTCACAGAAATTCCATTTGTCATCTCTCTTGCAAAAACTTTAACCTCGTGTGAAAACTGCATATTTTCCACACACTTTACTTGGATTTCTTTCTTAGAATTCTCCACTAAACATTTAAAAACTAATGAAACACTTTGAACAAACTCTGAATTATGTACACCCATGCTAACTAAATTCATTTTCCCAAACACGAGCAAGTTTTTATTTACTGATTCTTCAAAAGATCTACATGATATGGTTTAATCCACACATAAATAAATATATCTCCATCAGAATCTGTCAGGTATATTTCTACTTCCAGTGGCTGATTCTTGTCATTTTGCATGATTTTCAAATCTAAATAACTCCACTATTTCTGGTGCTATCGAAGTCAAATTTTTTTCCCTTTGTGCTGCAATGTTTCCTCTATCTATGTAAGCTTAAATTTGATTGGTTAAACTGACTGGATAATTAGGAAATGGTCTGGAATCAACCAATGGTTTGTGCCGCTTTAACTCGTTGTGTGGGATACAGGCCTATACTAATACTGCCACTCAAACGAGGTGCCCGGGATTAAAGCAAGGTAAACTGTGCCACGTTATCGTGGCACATGGGAGATGAGGGAAGCAAAGTGCGACGAGTTATTGTGGCGGCAGGGGTTAATGAGTTAAATGGCATAAAATTCCCCCCATTTCATACACTTACATATAGGAGGTAAAATGAATATTGCAGATAGGAAAATTGCATTGAAAGTAAGTTAATAAAAAAATGTAAAGCATGTTTTTGGCTTACATAACTTTACTTTCAACTGAAGTTTTACGCCTGAAAATTTTCAGTGAAAAAATATATGACCTTAAGGAAAATTTTATGCTTTATAAAAGGGTATACAACATTGAAAAATAATTTTTAAAAATTGTCCTGTAAAGCCAGATTGACCAACGTCACTGCATTATCGCATACAGCTACACCACTGACTGAATAAATTTCCAGTTCTACACAGCTGCCTGTCTGAGAGAGAGAGAGAGACAGACAGACAGACAGACAGAGAGAGAGAGAGAGAGAGAGAGAGAAAGTGTCTTTACCTTGATATAATTTTAATTGCTGTAAGTGCCTATAGCAGGCTGTTACTGAGAGAGGAGGAAATGCCCCAAAGACATCACTGCTGGTGCACCCTCTATACAAATACTGAAATGTTCCAGTAATTGCTACTGTTGCACCTTTTTAGTCAAAGTATCTTCTGTACCAGACTGCAGATTGTGAAAAAAATCAAGTTGTTATATATCATGATATAAAACACTTATTTTAACCATAAATTGGGAAATCCCAAACTTCTCCATTAAACTTCATTATTTGTAGCATGCACAAATTCTGCCAACTAATACAGCATGCTCTGAATGGCTTACATCTTGGGGAAGTGTTTTCAAGGAGGTGGATGAAAGTGCTAGATATGTTCTATAGAATGTGTGATTGTGGGATTTACACTAATTTCTAAAAATTATGCTGAAAAATCAACTGAATGTGCAAAAATTGTGCATCATATTTATAAGCTCTACCTGTGTTTCTGAATTGATTCTGTCATATATGTAGAACATTTCTCCCCTTTTTTTCAAATGGGGGGATGGATTTCCCCCTTAAACTTTAAGTTCTAACATGTGAACCCAGAGAAAACCACTGACCCTGATGTATGATCACATACACTTCCAAATGTCAGAATTGGCAATAGTTCTTAGCTGTGACTAATTGACCTGATTGTCTGTCACTTGTCAATGAATACTACTGTATATCATTACTTTCTCTGTTAAAATAAAATCACTAAACAATTTAAAGAGTTACTTAAGAATTTTAAATCTGTTTTTAAATAAATCAGATTGACAAAAAAAATCATAAAAAAAAAAACCGGTGATATTTCACTAAATTGTAAAATATGCATATATGTTTATTATCCAGTTTTACAGCATATGAATAAAAAGTAATATTCTCTTTCAGGGTCAGACTTGGACAGTGTACACGTTGTGGACTTCGGAAATGCCTTGAATTATGTACATCGAGAAGTGTCTCTATACTACAATGACTTTGAACTTCAGACTCCATTGTACAGGGCCCCTGAGGTAGGAAAAGGGAAATAACTCTAAAATTTCTGTTCTCATTATAGTTTTTAAACACAGTTATAAAATTAAATTGTATCTTGACATTTAATACTTATTAACATTATAATCATCTAAGTCCGAGATGATTATCCCTGTATTTGCAGTTGTTTGTCATGATAAAAGTTGTAGGTTTTGATTTTTCATGAGATAAGAAAGAAAGGATAGTATTAATAGCATTACAATCTCTACAGGTTCCACGTACCATAAATACTCGTGTATAATCTGAGTCCAAATGCAAACAACATGGGCCCTGATCTGCCGTCACATAATGCACCGGCAGATCAGGGTCTATGTTGTTTGTTCTACTGACTAGTCCTTACAAACTGCATAGACTCAGATCCTACAGCACATTATGCACCAGCAGATCTGGGTCTATGCAGTTTGCTGTTGGTATTGGCTTATATGCGAGTATATACGGTACATCATGTTCATGCTGTTAAATGCCACTTTTCAGACGGGTTGACCCTCTAAATAAAATTCACTGTGTCAATCAGATACAATGCTATTTTAATCTGAACTGCTATTGAAATTGGTATTTTTGATCACTGATTGTCGATTGAGGCTTTTCTTCCCCTTGAAGATTTATATCTGCTCCCAGGTAGACCGACAGAGTTTTGAAAGTCCCATTTTCATTGTCTGAAGTATGAGTAAATTTGAAACATTGGTTCAAAAATAAACACTGCGTTAATTTCCAGACGATATCCTGTTAACATCAACAACTGCATGTGAAGACATCTGTGAAGGAAGTTATGTAAATTTGTAATGCATGTCCTGTAAGATTTATTCAGAATTTATCTATCTAAAGACAAGAAAGAGATTTATGCAGCAGTGTATTGGGTTTTGCAGCTGATAATTTTTATGAATTCCAGAGACAGGCTTATGCTCTGTTGGTGCTGATGATCTCTATAATCACCAGATTTTGTGATGGCATTTTCAACATAAAAAAAATCGGCCATTTAAAGTTTTGAGTCATACGTTGTCAGCAGATTCTAATATTCTACCATGGAAAATCACTGCTTGTGACAGGTGTAAGATATTTTTAAGGTTGTATTGCATGATATTTGATTTGGTTTCTGCAAAAAACCGCACATGCGCAGTATAGTATTGAATCAAACAACAACCAAATAAAGTTTGGAAAACGTGAAATTGGGAATGGAGTGAATTACTGTATTTTTAGTGTGTATAATGCGCAGTGATGTATAACATGCAACCCAATTTTCAACCCAGAATGAGGGGGAACAAGTGTTGTTCTGCCATATAACGTGTGTGTGATATAATACATTTTAAAATCTAGATAATTTCGCTCAATTTCTTAGTGCAACAACAGTCAGTCATTTCGGATAGTGCACTGATCATCATTTGTTACATGATGTTTGAATTCTTTACAATAAACCAGTACATTTCTGTTTCTCTGGTCTTTCCTGTCAGTACTCAGCACCCGATCATGAACAATACATTTTTTTTTTTTTTTTTTTAAAGATATCGTAAAAGAAAGAATGAAAAAAGTGGCAAAATTTAAAGTATATCTTTCTGATTTTATGGTTGGCCCTTAAAAGGACCGTTTTAAGGTTCACCTTGTTGATGGAGTTAAGTCTATTGCATCAAATCCCTCAAATTCCTCTTCATCATCATCACTCTTGAAAAATTGTTGTATGTCCTCGTCTGTCATTCTTGGAATTTCAAGATTGAACACAAAATGTTATGTGAAAGTTCAGGTCCAGTATTTATACTTATTTGGACTATTGTGACACCTCTAAATATATCTCGGTGCCAAAGATAGAATTTACCAAGACAATGCATCATAATTATATTTGGCACATCAAAACTTAAGCTGGCGGTGATTACCTTTAAAAACACCACGCTGAGTCAATTAAATATTGCTCGCAGTACAAGCTTATTTTCCATAGAAAAGTAAATAAATTGCAAATTTACCTAGACAAAGCATTGTAACTATATTTAGCACATCAAAGTTTTAGCCAGCGCTGATTACCATGAAAAGACCACACTGAATCAATGAAGCATTGATCACTGTATAGTCACAAAGATATATCAAATACTATGATTTAAGATCAGAAATAAAACTAAGAACCATGTTTATTTCCAAAGAGAAAAAACATTTTCTGATTTCATATATTAATTGATTATTTTGTTTTACTATATGTCAGTGTTACCGTAAGACACTAACTGTAGTCACATAAAAGATTTCCCCTAAATGTGCCTCTGATGGGAGCATTAACACTGCTTGAATTCTAAATATTATATTTCAATTCAAACAAGAATAAATGGAGAAAAAATGTATTAAATCCACAGTTACTGAATATTGAACATTTACAGGTACAGTAATCATATATTTGTTCCACTGATAACCATGAAAAGACCACACTGAGTCAATGAAGCATTGATCACTGTATAGTCACCAAGATATATCAAATACCATACTATGATTTAAGATGAGAAATGAAACTAAGAACCAAGTTTATTTTCCAAAGAAAAAAAATGTTTTTCGACTTCATACATTAATTGATTATTTTGTTTCTCAGTGTGTCAGAGTTACCTTAACAGACTAACCGTAGTCACAAAAAATATGTCCCCTAAAGGTGCCTCTGATGAGAACATTGACACTGCTTGAATTCTAAATATTATATTTCAGTTTCAACGAAGAATAAATGAAGAAAACATAAGATCCACAGTTATCAAATATTAAACATTTATGGTACAGGTACGGTATCATCATATTTGTTCCACTGCAATGTGTTATTTTGCACAGCTTTAGAACAACAAGTTACCTATGTACATGTATTTCCGGTTGAGGCACAGAACAAAATGCTACACAGTGATGTGAAATTAAATGAGCTTATTAACATAAGGAATCAAAGAACAAGACTATTAAGGTTTGTAAGCATTATTTATTTCTTTACTAAGGCTAGTAACGATGAACAATTTAGTTACAATGCAACGTGCAACGGATTTAATATTTCACAAGGAGTGAATGTGACACATGTAGGGAGCTATAGTGCCATCATCCTTTTCGTCAGATTGACCTGGTAAAAAGTTTTTTGTTTTTAGTTCTTCTATAAAACACACACCCCTCCAGAAAATAAGAAAATTAGGTAAAAAAGTCTGCATGTTATACACAGCTAAATAATGTATTACAGAAAACTTTAAAGAAGTTTATAAACTAAAGTTAAATGAGAGCAATATCGAGAACATCAAATTCTAACATGAATCCATTTCATCTTCCTATGTGATGTAGGAAAAGAAAGGGGGGTATTCATCACAAGAGTGCGCACCTAATGGTTGAGCGAGGCATGTACAATATGTAGTATTAGGTCGACAGAAAGAAATTGGTATAAACAAGCCAATTTTGATTTTATTTTTCAATTTAGAATAAAAAAATAATAACATAAAAAGGGAGATATGTTTCGAAAGATAAATACCTGTTTTCATTGTTGCAATTTTTTTCACAATCCAGTTTCACTGGTGCATTCAGGGATTATTTAAAACATTGAAAACAGGTATTTATCTATTGAAATAGACACCTCTCATCGAGTAAATATTTCTTAAATGTATACGACAATATCAGAGCATCATAAATGAATAATCTTTTTGCTCACATTATATAAAGTAATATTTTATATCCAGTTGATTTCTTTGATTGACTTTCTGTCCATTGTATATGACCTGGCCACTGTCCCTCTTTGATCCTTTACTTTTCCTCTCTGACCCTTGGAACAATATACAGGTGGCACACAGACCCTCTGGAAAAATAAGTCCTGTATCTCCTAACAATAACATATAAGATGCACTGTTGTTTTTTCTTGAATTCATTTGTTTCCACATCAGGCAAAATAAATGAACATTATATAATTACTTTGCTAATATAATTATTACCGTCAGAACTTTAATTTGTATTGATTTTATAAAAAAATTGGTTTTGTCACTATTTGATGGTATTTGCATCCAGTTCTAATAGAGAAAACAACACACCAAGGTCTGATCTTAGCTTTTCTGATGAAAGCAGATGAACAAGCAACAATCTTTTTGTTTATTCTTTAGGTGATGTTTGGATTGCCATTTGGTACTGAGATAGATATGTGGTCTATTGGCTGTATTCTGGCTGAGTTGTACATGGGGAAACCTTTGTTTCTTGGCAACAGAAAGGAAGATATACTTCAGGAGGTAAATCAATTCACTACTGCTTCCTGTATTTATTGGAACTCTAGAAAGGATCATGACTGGTAATATAAAAGATCAATATGCTGGATGTAGTTTTTAAGTTGTAACCCTGGCTGCAAAGGTGAAGGTCACAAGTTTAATGTTATATGAATTTGTCTTGCTTAGTTGGCAGTCTAAAAATTAATTTACTAAATATAAGCATTTTTACTCCTGATAATTTAGTATTCAAGTCAAGACTTAAGATGACATGCCTTTTTTTTTTTCTTTTTTAAAAAGCATAATCTTTGCTTCCACAGTCTTACCTTGACATTTGATTTTAGAAATAATATGCTTTGCAATATGCAAATGTTTCTTGGAGTACGAGGGAAGAGTTTGAGCTGAGGGTTTAAACTCTTTCCTGAGTGCAATAGCAAACGCTTGCATATAGCAAACAGTGTTTGATTGTTATTTTTACATGATCAGCTATTCTGTACAAATATTGTAATATAAATTACATACTAATACCTACCAATAAGATTTTTAGAAATGAAAATAGCCAGTAATGTGCTGAGACTGCTGACATGCTGATTTTTTTACTACTGCTGACTTTAAAAAAAAAAAAAACACATGCTAAAGCAGGTAAAACTGGCCCGATGTAAGAATGAGTAGTAAAGGCAGGTACGCACACGCTGATAGTTGGGTGTGAAGAAAGGCAGTTATGTACAAGAACATGTATGTAATTAGATAACATGAGAATTTGAACATTGAGGCTATTCTATTGGAATGCAATAAAGAGAGGTTGAGTGCCACATTTATTCAAAAGCTATCATTGAAAAAAATGTGAACTCCTGCCAGTAGGTGGGTCCTTGGATTACCTTCACCCACACAGCAAAATATTTCACAGGTTTTCCAGTTCTTCTTGGAAGATTGAAATAAAACAGCCCGTATAAACATGCATAGATTTTATTTTACATTTGTGAGACTTTTTAATAGCAAATGGAGTATAAATAGCCATTTGATAGGTTAGTTTTTCTGAAATGTAAGGGAGGTAACTCGCAAATTACGACCATTTGGAAAGAATTCACCTAAGTCATACCTGCCAACCATTCCGCATTTTTTCACCTACTTACGTCTTATGCTTGCCTGTATATGGATTACGCTTTTCTGGAACGTTAAAAAAAAATAATAATAAAGCAATAAAAAGTTGTGTTTTCCATTTTTATTATCATCTCTTTAATCCCACACATCATATAAATCTGAGAATATTCAATAAAAAAAAAGAAGACTGCTGCTTAAGAATAGTGTAAGAATACATTTGTTATAGACCTCCAGTGTATGTTCCATATTTTCTATTTATAGCAGCTGTATGTGACCAATTTCCAAGAAAACAGATGGGTTTTTCATTATAAATTTTTTTCACAGATTCATTATATTATATACTGAATATGGTAGCAGACCAGTCTATACTTTTTAAAAAAATGGCGGTAGATGTAAAGTGAAACAGGCTTTATCGATGTGACTCTCGGATATTATATATGACTGAACAATTTTAGAGAAGATGGATCTTTTTAAACTTTAAAACATGTCAGATCAGTAAAAAGACATATCAATAGTCCTTTAAAAATGTTGAAAGATTAACATGAGAGAGTAATACAACACTCGGGTTGAGCACATGGTAATGATCGTTGCAGAATTTGTGGAGTTGACTTTACGATCACTCGGTGAAAGTTAGACACATGGACTAGGTAAAGTGAGTGTTGTGTATATATAATTTGCCAGTATGTTTTGTGGTTTGTATTCTGATACTAATTCATGTGGATTTTGCCCATTTGTGACAAGAACTTTAACCAGCTGCAGATCCAGGTTTGTAGCAAAACTAAACATACATTTTTCATACAGTTTGTTGTTATTATGACATTTACTATATAGATTAGGCTTTTTATGCTCAGATTACACTTTTTTTCCACTTGGCTTACGCTTATACCTCTGTAGGGGTTGGCAGGTATGCTAAGTTAAACAACTTTAAAAAAAAACTCCAGTCTTTTCTGTTTGATAAATATATAAAAGTTAATTCAAGTAGAGTAAAAAGTTAGGAGAAAAACATTTTCTTTTGGGAAACTCGGTACAATTTGCTTGCTGAATATTATTGGCTTGCATATGCTGAATGCTGGAATAAGTGTTACCTTTGTAATTTGATAATCTGTTAGCAAAAACTTTAAATTTGTCATTTGTTTAAAGGATCTTACATTATTTCTTACCAGTATTTCATTAGAAACTTGTGAAATTTGTTAAACAATTTATATGTTTTGCAAACTTTGTTGAGAAAAACATTGAAATGTAATTATTCAATGATTAGAATAAATTTTATATGAAATTAATGCATTTCTAGGAATCTTATAACATCAAGAAATATATGTTTATATCTAATGCAATGAACTTCTACGAAAGACTTTGTGGTATTGAGTTACATTTAGCCACCTCACACATAACCATCATACCTTGATTGACAGCATGACATGTAACAGTTAAATGTTGATTGATGCAATACCAATCGACCTTATCACCATTCTCTCCACTTATCCAATGCAGCTGAGCGAAGTCCTGACCAATAACATGTCAGCACTGATTGCTTATAAGACCTAATTAACTGCACATAATTGTCATTTAGGCAACTGAATTTTAGTTGAATGTTATAGTAATTTGAACATCAGTAACTAAAAGAAAAATTAAGGGCCAAATTGTATGAAATTTATAGTTTAAACTCAATGTCATCAGCACTGTCATATTTGAAAATTCATTAATATATTTTAGAAAATATAAAAAGTAGGAGGAGTTTAAGTTAAAATGTGGTAAGATCAATTATCCAGACTTTTCACTCCTGTAAACCAATGGAGTGTCCCCTGAAACTATAATCTGCTTTTTATATTATCATCAGTTATAAGGATGATCATTTATCTTGACACAATTTGTGTTTCCCAGAGTGTTTAGATAAGTGATATTTAAATGTATCACACAGTGGTATATGGAGATTATACAATGGGTACATGAGACACTGTGTCCCTGTCATTATGTAATTAATAGTCAGTATCGTGAACATGTAATATTACACTTTGTAAATGCAGTGTCTTTTGAGAAAATTATTATTCTTTTCAGATGACACAGTTACTTGGACCTTTGCCTTCACACATCTTTCAAAGAGGAAAATTTTTCCCTAAATTTAAGCAGTATACGGGGCTATCCAGTCAGTGTCAAGGTATATCAACATGGCATTTTGACATGTTTCCTCCTACTTTGCTATGGTTATAAAAAAATGCATATTTATGTCAAATTTGTATAATACAGAAATCAAGGTCATATATAGATTTTTTTCATTTACGGTAGAAACAGATATAGTTTCTCATGCATAGAAAGAAAAATCATTTAAAGAAAATTATCATCAATTTATCAATTTGTACATAATATCACTGGTTTAATGATTTCATCTCATAAGCAAGCATTTCTTTTTCATTTAAAATGTAATGTTATCCTTGAATAAGTACTGATTTAATGAAAATTCAATTTATTTTCATAACATTTTATTAAAATTTGAAAACAATTTTGCACAGCTGAATGAATTTTGAATGCAATCGAAGGTGTCTTCAACTACCTTACAACTCAATATTTATATCATGTTGCTATAATTTTGTACTATTCAGTTACTACTGGCTCCCAAAACTGGTAAAATATAAACAAATAAACTTTTTACAAAAATCAGATTCAGATTACCCATATTTTCTGCAACTTTTGCAAACATTCACAGCAGTACAAATAGCCTTTTATATGATATGTCTTTCCTTTGTAGTGGAAAATATTCTTCGAAATCATCTTCACTGTAGAGATTTGGGGTTTGTAAGCTTTCTGGCAGGGCTTCTACACTATGATCCAGGTAAATATGAAAATAATATTTAAATATAGCAAAGTGTAAAAACTCATTTATTGTAATTCATGAGATTAACTATATATCTGCTGTTGCTTACTTTCCTCATTGATTTTTAGCTCTGCATTGAAGCCCATGGGATGGCCTGTTGCCCATTGTCTGTTGTCCATCCTTCTGTTAGCACAAGTTTGTTATCACTACTCCTTCTCAACTACAACTTTACAAAAAGATTTATCCCAAGGTCCGCTTGATGCTAAATGAAAACTCCACAGTGGCCATCTTGAAAATCTTGTTCTCGCTACTCCTCCTGAACAAGTGGTCGTATAAACATGGGGTTTTCACTAAAAGACTTGCGACTTCTAGTTGGTCCTAAATGAAAATGGTGCAGATCTTGCATCCATCTTGAAAATCTTGTTATTGCTACTGCTCCTGAACAGGTGGTCATATCAACATGGGGTTTTCACTAAAAGACTTATGATCTCTAGTTGGTCCGAAATGAAAATAGTGCAGATCTTGCAGCCATCTTGAAGATCTTGTTTTTCCTCCTGGATGGATGATCATATCGACATGGAATTTTCACCAAGAAACTTCTTATGATGCCTAGTTGGTCCTAAATTAATAGGATGCCAATCCAATCAACATCATGTTATTGCTACTTCTCCTCAGTGGAAAATCATACAGGGTTTTTATCAGAATGCCAATCTGACATCCAATATGGCAGACATATTAAAACTCTTATCACTACTTCTTCTGAATGGATGGTAATATTGACGTGGGGTTTTCACCAAAAGACTTCTTATAATGTCTAGTTGGTCCTAAATGAAAATGGTGCCGATCTTGCATCCAATATGGCTGCCACTGTGGCCATCTTGAATCTTGTTAGCACTCAAGAATGTCAGAGATAGTTTCAACATGAAGCAAGTACAAGGAAGAAAAGGTCTTATCTTGGATTTTGTTGAATTCTTTTTGGCCAGTAGTCCCTTTGAGTGACTCTTGTTACTACCACAGTCATCTTAGTGGCTCCTTCAAGGATGGATCAAAATTGAGAGAGTGATACATGCTTACACACCACCTTATTTTTTTCACATCCCAAAGTATGAGGTACAGAAAGAGTTGGGTGATATTAGTCATGTACTGTTGGAGGGAAAAGTAGTACATCTATTTTCAGAACAAAATTTGAGAATCTCTTTAGTTATAAACTTGTAACTTGTAATCTTTTATCATGCATCTCACATGGTTGTTTATTTCATGTAAAATTTTTGAAAGATATGGAACAAATTTGATAATTTATAAGCCTAGGCAAGTGAACATTGTGCACTGTGTACACAGGATTTCATGAGGAGAATCACATAGTCCATACATTTTCATAAAAAATCAAGAAGCAACTAGGTGCAAGTCCTTATTAGCCTTTTATATCACTACAAAATATATTCAGCAATAATAATAGTTTTGAATACCATATACCAACTAGTTTACGTCGGGCTGTTCCAGTACTTGGGACCCAGGGAAGGCACTTTCAACATGGACTAGTCGCCCATTAATGCCAAACTGGATAGCATCTTTCTTATTGCAATTTATTTGCCGTTTTGGCCGTCAACCCACCCATTCAACTGCCCAGCCATCAAGCTTTCCACAGTAATATATTTGCAGTCCAGGCTGCAGAGAGATCCGTCTAGCCATTTTGGACTCCTTAGACATGGTACGGGTTCAGTTTCGAACATCGCTCGTCTGTACCATCAGCAACAATGTCGTATGTGAACTTCGCTGCCTGTACCAGCCAGCCAGACCTGGCTGCACCCTTAATGCTGGTTCAACATACACAAGCGCAGCAGTCTATCCAACCAAAGCCAGCTGTCCGTCCTGACTTGGCTATTCGTGACGTGCCAGCCAGCTGCACCAGACCATCGCCTTAGGACACAAGATGTCTGGGATGTTCCAAGACCACCTTTTGTAGCCTTCCCTCAATGCACACTGATGAGATGGCAGCATCTTTACCATATGGTATGACATATCCCTGGACGTACCCAATGGAGGATGAGGATCCTAAATTCGACGACTGTTCCGATGTGGAGTCTCATGATAATTTAGACCCTACCATGGAAAGAATTGAATTCAGTTTAAAAGCCACAATAGAGGAAAGTTTTCGAATTCTGTCCCCTACAGAATGTCCCCCACCTCCGGTGACTAATAACAAAGTCCTCATGAAAGTGGACATTTTGCAGAAGGAGATAAAGACATTACTAGACAAACGGGTGGTAGAAATTGTTCACAAACTGTCATCCTCAGGGTTTTATTCAACACGGTTTCTCGTCAGGAAAACAAATGGGAAGTTGCGTTCCATTATGGACTTGAGCAGACTCGATGCATTCTTAAAAGCCCCAAAATTCAAAATGGAAACAGCCAGGTCCGTCCGTTTGTCCATGTGACCAAACAAATATACAATAAGTATGGACCTGTCTGATGCTTATTTCCACATCCCTACACATGTAACATCAAAGAAATACCTTTGTTTTGCATACAAGGGAGTAGTGTGTCAGTTCAGGGCCCTACCCGTCCGTCTCAGCCTCAGCCCTTGGGCTTTCACTCAAACATTGGACTCCATCATCACCTTTTTCTGGATGACCTCCTCATCCACGACGTCAGCGTACTTGGACAACATTTTACAAAACACGTTGTAAGTTTGGTTTTGCTCCACAATATGCACAACCTTCTTTGCCTCATTTGAAGTTTATGGTGGATAGTAAATATGGACAAATCAGCTCTTGTCCCTTCCCAACATTTCATCCATCTGGGTATGGAGTTCCTCACCTATTTATATCTAGTTTGTCTTTGTTCCAAACGCATAGATGCTATTATCGTAGCATTAGAAACAGCTTCTTCCAAAGAATTTGTCATTGCGAGGCAGTTTCTTCAACTCCTTGGCTTTTTCAATGCGGCAGCAGATCTCATGGATATTGGCCACCTCTACATGCGTCCTTGGAGATGGGCCTGCTCTCAATGGTGACTGATTTCTTGACCTTTAGAGCATCAGATATAGATCTCAATGGAAATCAGACACTTTCTGATTCAGTGACAAAACAGAATGGTTAGTGTCGGGAATCCCATTGGAAACCTCGCAACCACAACTCACAATATGCTCAGACACAAGCTTGTCAGGTTGGGGAGTCCACTTTTTACCAGACTTCATGATGGTCAGTGGTAAGTTGACGCAACAAGAGAGAACCCTTCATATCAACATCTTGGGAATTAAGGCAATCCTCAAGACTTCCCAAGATTGGCATGACCATCTTCATTCGAAGACGGTCCAAATATTGTCAGACAACTCAGTGGTGGTCAACTACCTTTGGAAACAAGGCAGAATGAAATCACCACAACTATGCGTGCTAATATGGGGCTGTCTTTGCTGGTGTTCCCAACATCAAATAAACATTCAGGTACAACATATCCCAGGCAGGCTCAATGTCCTGGCCGACTCTGTCAGCTACTGCATAGAGAGTGGTCCCTCCCTCCATCTATCTTCCATCGAGTTTGCAGTCTCTGGGGTCAACTGATGGTAGACCTGTTTGTGACAAGATTGAACAACAAACTGCCCACCTTCATCTCCCCATTTCCGGACCCGAACACATGGGCTGTTTATGCCCTTTAAATCAACTGGGAGGGAATATTGGCCTATGCGTTCCCCCCAGCAGGAGCACATATTGCAAGATAATTCTGATTGTGCATCTCCAATGGGACAAGTCATGTGTTACCAATCTGCTAGACATTATCGCCAGACGTGCCCAATTACATGGCTAAAATCCCTTCCATCCCTCCCTGCAATGCAAGCATTCTGTCTCAGACAATGCTGAAGTTAAAACTGACTGCATCCAGTATACATGGTGCCACCTAGTGGGGTAAAGAGAGGTAATCTGTAAGAGTTACTCTCTTTTGTCTATACAAAGCATAGACAGATAGACTTTTTAAGTCCATGGGAGTGCTGGATTCCAGAGGTAGCAGAAGTAATTCCTAATGTTAATGTGATTGAGTAAGTATTTTCAGAGAAACATAATTTATTAATGCTGAGGTAAGAATAACACCCAACCTGGCACTGTATTTGTAAAACTCCTCAACTTGAAAGCACACTTGTACTCAAACCTGACACTACCTATGTAACTCCTCAACTTGAAAGCACACTTGTACTAAAACCTGGCACTGTACTTGTGAAACTCCTCAACTTGAAAGCTCATGCATACTCAAACCTGGCACTGTACTTGTGAAACTCCTCAACTTGAAAGCTCATGCATACTCAAACCTGGCACCGTACTTGTGAAACTCCTCAACTTGAAAGATCATGCATACTCAAACCTGGCACTGTACTTGTGAAACTCCTCAACTTGAAAGCTCATGCATACTCAAACCTGGCACTGTACTTGTGAAACTCCTCAACTTGAAAGATCATGCATACTCAAACCTGGCACTGTACTTGTGAAACTCCTCAACTTGAAAGCTCTTGCATACTCAAACCTGGTACTGTACTTGTGAAACTCCTCAACTTGAAAGCTCATGCATACTCAAACCTTGTACTGTACTTGTGAAACTCCATAACTTGAAAGCTTATGCATACTCAAACCTGGTACTGTACTTGTGAAACTCCATAACTTGAAAGCTTATGCATACTCAAACCTGGTACTGTACTTGTGAAACTCCATAACTTGAAAGCTCATGCATACTCAAACCTGGCACTGTACTTGTAAAACTCCTCAACTTGAAAGCTCTTGCATACTCAAACCTGGTACTGTACTTGTGAAACTCCTCAACTTGAAAGCACTCTCATACTCAAACCTGGCACTACTTGTGTAACTTGAAGGTACACTCATACTCAAAGCTGGCACTGTACTCATGTAACTCCTTAACTTGAGAGCACACTCATACTCAAACCTGGCACTGTACTCATGCAACTCCTCAACTTGAAAGCACTCTCATACTCAAACCTGGCACTACTTGTGTAACTCCTCAACTTGAAAGCTCACTCATACTCAAACCTGGCACTACTCATGTAACTCTTCAACTTGAAAGCACTCTCATACTCAGACTTGGATACTTTGGGTTACTTCATGATTGTTTTATTTTCATAAAATTAATATCTATATTAAACATCATTTTAAAATGGAATAAATTGCAACTTTTAAATGTCTTGTATTTAAAACAGTTTGGTTATTATTGAATACCAAACTTTATTTTGATTGTGCACTCAAGTTGAGGAGTTTCAGGAATATGGGTCCCGTTGTAACACACTGTTTTTTTACACTGACAAAGGGCCTAAATGCATTTGCTGTACCATAAAATAAAAAAAATAAAAGCAGTAATTTTTGTCTTTAATGAATGATGGCAGTTTCTTGATATTACGGGTTTCTAAATTGTAGAATGGCTTGTTAGTAGTGTTTTCATCAGCAGATGCTGCTTCGTCATATTATTCATGCAGTTAAAATCTACATGTATCTACTCAGCATCAGAGATCAAGTTATTGAATATAAATTTTCAAGTTTATTTCAGATGTGAGATTGACTGTATCCGAAGCAGCTAGGCATCCATTTCTAGCTGGAGAATTTCCAGTGGCATATCTGTTTTCTCAGTCGCATGGTCAGTCCTCTTTTTCCCACAATTAATTGCTAAGCTTTATGATTTGAATTTTTTTCTCCATATAGATATTTATTTTGAGGCTTTTGCCATATTATTGGAATTGAAATACTTGTCTTTTTTTTTTTTGGGTGGGGGTGACCAGTTAGGCTTCACCACCAACTTCTTTTAAGTTTTTAGGTCTGGTAAGGAAAGCTTATGAGATGGCCTGTTGTCCATCATCTGCTGTCCATCCATACGTTAGGACAAGTTTGTTATTGCAATTCCTAAACTACTTGGAGGATTGGCATGAAACTTTACACACACATTCATCGCAAGGTCTAGTTGGTCCCAAATGAAAATGGTACTGCTCAGACATCCAGTATGGTCACCACAGTAGCAATCTTGAAAATCTTTTTGTAGCTACTCCTGAATGGATGGTCACATCAACATGAGGTTTTCACCAAAAGACTTCTTAAGATGTCTAGTTGGTCCTATATGAAAATGGCCCCGCATGCACACTCAATAATGAAAATCTTGTTATCTCTACTCATTCTGCATGGATGTTCATATAAACATGGGATTTTCACTGAAAGACTTTTTATGATGTCTAGTTGACCCTAAATGAAATGTGGCCACCATGGTAGCCATCTTCAAAATATTGTTACTGCTACACTTCCTGAATGGAAAGTCATATCAGCATGGGGTTTCCACCAGAAGATTTCTTATGATGTCTTGTTGGTCCTTAATGAAAATGGTGATACCCGAATATCACATGTAGTCACCGCAGTGGCCATCTTGAAAATTTTGTTATCACTATTCCATGTGAATCGATGGTTATATCAACATAAATTTTTCACAAAAAGACTTCAAATGGTGCCGATCTGATATCTAACATGACCACCACAGCAGCCATCTTGAAAATATTGTTATCGATACTCCTTCTAAACAGAAAGTCATATATTGTGTCTCATTGGTCTTAAATAAAAATTGTCGTGATCTGATATCATACATGTGATAGAACCAGGACATCAAACTAGTAGATTTTGATCAGTAGATGGGCTTCTAAACCAGTAGATTTTGTATCGATATAAATTTGACATGTTTTGAGGGGATTGAAAGAAAACAAGTTCATTTTTTTCCATAATATGTGTTCTCTTCATATTATATTAAAACAGTAAGTTTTGAACATGAATCAGTTTATTGTGGATAATGTTATAATAATAATGAATACGAGTCAGTGTATTGTCAATTAGATGAAAAAGGAAGAGTTGTATATCTTATAGTTCACTGGAAAGATTTCTTTAAAAAAGTAAAATCCAAAAGCATTTTTAGTTTCTTTCACAAGATCACTGACTGGTGACCACTGATGACATTCATTGTGATTATTAAGTTTCACACTTAACAGGATCTCACTAGTTTTCTGGTCCAGATTTCCCCTTGAATCACTTTGTATTTCATGGGAAAAAGAAGGAGAATGTCCTCATGTATTAGCGTTATAATGTGGCAATGACAAAACAACCATGCTCAGCTTGCAAAGAAGTTCAAACTTCAGTATTCCTGTGGCTCGGTTTTTAAGGCTGCTGTTTCTCCAGTACTCTTCCAAGCTAAGTTCACCCCTAGGAGGAAGTTTCTGAGCTGGACTTAAGATGTATTCCTGAACCTCATATTTCTTAGGTGGTGGTTTTTTATCATTGGGAGAAAGCACATGTTTCAGTATTTTGATATGAATTGAGCTAAAAAAAAAATGTACAAGCTGCCCCGAAATATTCCTCTAAATACATCCTGAACAATGCAATAACAATTAGACAATATCAAAAATCAAAACACTTTCTCATGTGTTTCTGCCAAAATCATTTTAGGGTAATTCAATCCTTTTTATATCACCTCTGCCAAGGGTCGGCCGATTTTTATCAAAGATTCGAAAGCCACCTTTGATCCCTGTATTACTTATGACACATAATAAAACATCTCTCATTTGGCCTTAAACTCTCCACATTACAACAATAAGGTAATCAATTAAAAGCTTGTTATGTACAGATGTTAGCCTTCTTAATCCGATTACTCAGCCACGCATCATTGCACCAGTCATTGTGCTACAACATTTCTGCTCTCCAGTAGACTGGTTCCCACTGGTTCTGTAATGTGAGGATAGAATGCATAATAATGATGATATGGCATTTCATCATTATTATAGTATGTTTTGGGGGTTCCTATTTTGTTGTTTTTTTTTAAATAAAAAAAATGATCTTTAATATTTCAAAAGTGGTAGATTTCAACCATAAAACAGTATGTGCAGTATATGGCATTTAAAACTACTTTTATCCTACCGCCATTAGAATCACATGTATGTGATATTCAGTATGGTCACCACAGCAGCCATCTTGAAATCTTATGGTACTCCTCCTAAATGGAAAGTTATATCAACACTGGGCTTTCACCAGAAGATTTCTTACGATGTCCAGTTGGTACTAAATGTAAATGGTGCTGATCTCACATTCAGTATGGCCACCATGGCAGCCATTTTGAAACTCTTATTATTGCTACTACTCCTAAATGGAAAGTCGTATTGACAAGAGTTTTCACCAGAAGACTAACTGTGATATATAGTTGGTTCTAAATGAAAATGGTGCTAATCTAACCTAAAAGAAAAAGCTGCCACAATGAACTCATTTAAAATTTTGTGACTAATTCTCCTGCATGGATTGTCATGTCAACATGTTGCTTTCCCCAAAAGTCTTCTAATGGTGTCTAGTTTGTCCTAAATGAAAATGGTGCTGATCTTACAACCATTGTGGCTGCCACAGTGGCTAATTTGAAAATATTATCACTCAGGAATATCAGAGATGGTTTCAACACTCAGCAGTTTAAAAGAAGAAAGTCTTATTTTGAATTCCTGAAAATTCTTTTCAGACAGTAGAGTGTCAGTTCCTTCGAGGGACTCTTGTTTCTGTCAGTATCTATTTTATTGCTATGGTTACCTAGCCCTTTTTTTTAATAGGAATTCCCAAACTTTGAAAAAGTTATGGCCAGTTTCTGTACCTGTATCTTCAGGAATAATCATCATCCAAAATCCAAATTAATTAATTAGATGGTGATGATAAATCTTGATATGTCACAGGTTACGTTTTCTTGTCTGGAATGTTGCGATCAGAATATCCCTGCCAGTGAATTCAGATGTTATAGAATAATGGATATGGCATTTCATCATTATTATAGTATGTTTTGGGGGTTCCTATTAAAACATTGCAATCAAGTTTATCAGTATAAATCTCAAGTCAAGGTTACAAATCTGGCTGTTATTTTAACATTTAACTAAACCAACTCTTTGGCTTTTACATGTCAAGGTTTAGTAACCTTGTAATAAGAATGTTATTATGATTAGCATATGTACATTTCATGTACATCTGCATGTCCATCCATCTGTCCATTATGATTGGCATATGTACATTTCATGTACATCTGCATGTCCATCCATCTGTCCAGAATCTGTTTTAACACAAAAACACAGAAATTAATAAATGTAGAGACTTACATATTTACACACTTTATCATGGCTGCAAGTAGATGACCTGACTAGGTTTTTTGGCCATTATATTTCAGTTTTTTGCACATTTTTTGAACGTTTTTGGACTGTTTGACAAAAACCTTATTAGCACAATTAAACAGATGAAACTTGGTAGGCATTTTGTGTTTATATGTGGATGACCTGATTGAATTTCTTGGCCATTACAGCAATTTTTCAATTTTGTTTACACATTTTTGAACTTTTTTGGCAAAAAAAGGTTATTAGCATGATTTAGCATATACCACTTGATATAGACAATGAAATTTGGTAAACATCTGTGCATGCATAAGTAGATGATTTGTTTAGATTTTTTTTTATATCAGTTTTCCAAAAAAAATTTCTACATGTTTATATGCCCTCCACAAGGCAGAGCATATCATGTTATGTTGTTGTCCATCAGTCTGTTCCATATTTTGTTTCTGCACAATAACTTGAGTTCTCCACCATCTACCATTACCAAATTTTGTAAATAGTTTGTATTTTGGGTAAGGAAGAAGCGTGTCAAATTTGGGGTCTTAAAAGTTAAAGTTCATGGTCATTATGACTGAAAAGAGAAAAATGATTTCTGCACAATAACATTAGTTTTATGTCTCAGACCTGGACAAAACTTTGTGGATGGTTTGCATTTGAGGTAAGGGAGAAGTCTATCGAGTTTGGGGTCAAAAGGTCAAAGATAAAGTCAGTGGCTGAAAAATAAAGAATGGTTTCTGTACAAAAGTTTCAGTTTTTGACCATGCACCTTCACCAAAGTTTGTGGACAGATTATGGTTCATGTAAGATATAGGCCTATTGTGTTTGAGGTGAAAAGGTCAAAGGACAACTCACTGGCTGCAAAAAGAGCAAAATGTGTTTTGCATAATAACATTTAGTTTGAGAATGCATATGTTGACCAAAGTTTGTGGAAGACTTGCACTGAAGGAAAGAAAGAACCATCTTGATTTTTGGGTCAAAGGCCAGGATCATTATGGCTTGAAGTAAAATGGGTTTTGCAAAATAACTTGTGTTCTAGAGTAAGTTCTTTGACCAAACTTTGTGGTATCTCGTGCTTAGGGTAAGAAACGTATTTTGGGGTATAAAGGTCAAAGGTCAGGGTATGTCTAAAAAGAAAATGGCTTCTGCACACTAAGATTAGTTCAATGACTACTGCATTCCTTGATCAAAGGTCAAGGTCATTGAGAGCCAATGGTCACTAATCTCCAGTCAACCATGCCTACTAATTCTTACACAGAGGATTATTAAATACAGGGTGGGTGTATAATGTGCCATTCATGTACTCATCTTGAATTTTTTGGACTTCAGGGTTTGGTGTGCAATGGTGGGATTGCATGTTTCAGTTTTATTTTTCTATAGCTTAATGATAATAAGGTGTGCCATACTTTCAGCAGCTTCATTGTATTTATTCATTCAAATTATTGCTTCATGTGAGTGTGTAAAAACTACAGAAACTGATCTTTTATTTCAGACAAGCCTGCGGGATACTCAGCTGTCCTCTTGAATACTGTTATATATCAATCAAGCCCAGCTATCTCCCCTGATATCCAGAAGCGTCAGCCATCCTCCATTGAGCTCCTTAGACTGGGAACCTCATCCTCCCATGACCCTCCATGGATGGCAGTAGTTGACCCAATCCAAAAGCACACATCCCCAGAAAAGGGTAGATTAGTAAGGTTGAATTCAGATCATTCATTTCAAGATCAAGGTTTAAGAAACATGTCTCAATCCAGTAAATGTGACATGAATATTTCAATTGGAAGTTCATCTCATAACCCCGAGAGAACTTCTTGGAACTCATCTGGAGTTTTAGTAAGAGATGAGCAGAGAATAGAAGGGAGGCATCAGCTGAAGGAGCTTATGAATTCTATACATCACGAGCAGGCATTAGTTGAAGAGGACCTCAGATGGTCTGCAGAGCAACAACAGCATGTTCATAGAGGATCTGTGTTTGAAGGGAGACAACTCAACCAAATTGTGAAAGGGAAGCAACTCCACTTAAATAGAAATTCTCACAGTAATATGGATACAAATTCAACATTCAGTGAAAATGTAATAATCAAGCCAGTGCCAAATGATGGTCATGATAGACTAAAGAATAGGACAGATGTCCTCGTTCTTGAGGGGGAAAAAAATGTTAATTACAGGCGTGACAGTGAAAGGAGTACTGAGACATTTAGGAATGTAAGTAGTGAAGAGGAATATGAAAAGCAGGAAATTATCTCTGGAAATGTTAATATTAACAGAAAATCATTTTGTCAGAGGTCCATTTCAAAAACTGGAAAAAAACATATGACTGATGAACACAGCAGATCTGTGAGTTACACTTGCAAATCAGAGAGTTGGATTCCTAATCACAATACTCAAAATCTAAATCCAAATTCTGAAGATAAAGTAATTTTGCAAAGGCATAACCAAAGGAGGATGGTACCAGTTTCACAAGACACATGTGTGTCTGTAAAACGCGAAGGTAATTTGGAGGCTGTTAATCATGAAAGCATTGAAGACAGAAGGGACAAGTTGATTAATGCTAATAAATCTAAGATCTGCAGACAATCGCCTAGATACGACATGAGTAAATCCAGCAATCAAATAATAATGGGAAAAGACAGGAAAAGTCAAGGTCATTATGCTACAGATCTACAAAGCAGTAATCAATCAGTTCAGCCCTTGGATATACATATTGTGTATAATCAATGTAAGAGTGCTAGTCCAGGAAATGAAACTTTTATTTTGAAAGAGAAAATAAATCCATGCAGAAGCAAACAAAGGAAAGTAACTCCAAGTAAACGGGAAATCATTCATTCTGGGTCCAAGCGAAAATTCAAGAACAACAGCCCATATAAAGAAGTTGGCAGCAGGATAGATGATGAATTAGAGGAAATTGAAATACTGTCTCCAAAGCATTCATTGGGATATGTGCCCAAACACAAAGAACTTGTGTCAAAAAGAGGCCATATATGTGATGAGGACATGCACCACATCTCTGATAAGAGAGCTAAGATAGAGGACAAAAGTAGAGCATTGAAGCAAAGCATAAAGCAAAATATATCATCATCATCATCAAAATATATGGGTAAAGAAAAACTTGAAAGAAGAGCAACAGGTGTGAAAGCTGCGGTTTCTCCCAACTTGCACGAATTTGATGGTCAGATTCGTAATGTAAGAAGTTCTGATCTTGAACAAACCTTGAATGTGGATGAAAGTTGGACAATTAATAGCAGTCACCCTGGCCCTGTTTCTGTAAGCCATGAATTAGACTTTAGTAGTGCAAATTTCAGTGGCACAAGGTCATTTGGGGAAGAGAAATTTGAGAGGTCAAGCGTACAGCATGCTAATGATAGAGAAATTCATTTAAA
Source organism: Margaritifera margaritifera (assembly GCA_029931535.1). Lineage (NCBI taxonomy): Eukaryota > Metazoa > Mollusca > Bivalvia > Unionida > Margaritiferidae > Margaritifera > Margaritifera margaritifera. The sequence goes on along the minus strand of JAQPZY010001608.1, from coordinate 1,922,717 downwards.
TAGTACAAAATTGAAAAGGTCTTTCATTACTATTGATTCTAGAAATGCTTCTCAAAGAGAAGCAGAATTTGCCAAAAAGATAAGAACTTGTTCTTCTGATAGGAATAGCTTAGAAGAATGTCATGATAATGAGAAAACTTATACTTGTAACTATGATCCTGGCTTTCTCAGATCACAGGAAGAAGATTTGTCCTGCAGGGAAATGGAACAGAAACCCACCAGCAAAAGAAGCTTAAGGAATGAGCAAACACCAGACTCTTTTATTCATAGATCAGAAGGGGCCTTGTTAGATGAAGAGGATGAATACTCAAATGAATCATTTAGTGACTCTGAGCACTCTGCGAATGACTGTTCAGAGGTAGTAGTAAAAGACAAATATATTCACGAAGCTTGTTCTTCAAGTAGCAGTAAAGAGGAGTCTCTGAAATCCTCAGAAGTGAAACCTCATTCTAACAAGGCCGAGATAATCATTCCGAGAAGTTCTTTTGAAAAGGACTCTGACATAAACCAGTTTAGTCATACAGGGAGTAAAAATCTATTGAAGCAAGGGAAACCGAAGAAGAATATGATCAAAGCCAGGGGCCAAGTAGAGGTTCAAAGAAGAGAAGTAGAGATAAAGAACTCGGCAATTCATGATCCATATTACTTTCATGGAAGTGAAGAAAAAATCAGGGCAAATGTTCTCACAGACCAGCAGAATTCAGAAAGACTTTTTGAGTCTACAAGATTTAGAAGTTGGTCAGATGAAGGATCAAATCAAATAACATTTACAGATGTAAAAGATAATCAAAGGAAGTTTTCAAGGGAGCTTAGAAGAAGGTTAACCTATGATAAAAAGAATCAATTCAAATCTTTAGGTCCATCAAACACTCTACAGAAAAATAGTGGAAAGAAACTTGGTTCAGGCAGGACTTGTTCAGTTGAGAGTGATGTCACAAATGATAATTCCAATAATAGGAAATTCTGTTCTGAATCATTGAAAAGAGGGCATTTACTCAAGAAATCTTGCCCAAGTGATAACAATGTAAATAAAATTAAAGGAAATGGGAGAAGAAGAAATAGTAATAAATCAAGCATAAAATTTACAGAAGGATACGGAAAATCAACATTTATTCATCAAGTAAGTGGACAAGAAATGCATCCAAAATTTTCTGATAATGCCAAAGTTAGAAGTTCTTTAGATGAGACTTACACCTTGATTTCTCAAACACCATTAGAGTTGCAAACATCGAAAGAGTTGCATACAGATACACACTTAAGACCAAGTGATGATGAGTTGGAAATACAGTCTGAATGTTCTGGTCAGTCTGGGTTTAGTTTCCATAGAAACAACATCAGTCAACAAGCTGACTACAGTGATGGAGTGGAAAATCAGTCTACACAAAGTCAGAAGTCAGAGTTCAATAAGGAAGTGGGAAATCTTTCATTATTGACCAAACAAAGTGATTCAGTTGGGACTCACACTTTACACAATAAGAGATTTAACAGACAAGGTGCTGATGACATCTCTGCAGAGGTAAATGATGCATTTTAGATGAAGAATGAGTGAGTAGATGGTTGTGTATGCAATGTGACTATGGGCTCTTCTATACAATTTACTTGGGACCCAGGGAAGGCACATTAAAACAATGTTAAAATTGTAGCTGTCATCCATGGGTGCAATTGAGAATTTGGTATGATATTCACCTAGGCAGACATCTTTGGGTAGCATGTATGTTTCAGTGAAACAGTCTGTATGTTAATAGATAAATTATCGGATGGAAAGAGAAAATAGCATGAGTATATATGTGTGTTACTTGATCATCATCAGTTACGGGAAGTATGCACAGTCTTTTTCACACGGGCTTAGATACCATCAGAACTTTGAGTTTCTAAATCTTTATTTTTCAGTGACAAAGGACAAGGTTGGACAAGGGCCGATTTTGGCCCCCAAATTAGTGATAAAGCGTTTGTAAGAGCATTTGTTATGGTTATACCACAATCACTGTATGTCCACTGTAACATGTATACATATGATATAACAAAACACGGAATAAACAGTTAATTTTGTTCTTAAATAGGTGTGTATTTGTAAAAAAACCTCAAATTTTGCCATATTTCTGCAAGTCCTCAAAAACTATGAGTGCAATTGAGAATATGCATGATTTTTTGACAGAAGATACTTTTTTAAAACAATCTAACACATATGTAAGTTTCATATGTGTTCTCATTTGTGCTCTTCCTTAATGAACAGAAAATTAAGACAAACGGTTCTTAGCTCACCTGTTATATATCCATCGCCATATGGACCTATAAAGTCTACTTCACAGTATCACAAAAATGTAATTTTTCCCCCTTTTCTTTAAACAAAACACCTTCAAATGTCAACTGCCATTTAGGGGCATTCTTAAGTGCAAATCATAATCAATCTGAATATTGGGATGAGGGTAGCTAAATATAGAAGAGGTGTATGAAGGAAGTCGACACAAAACAACAACAAGAAGCAGCCTTTGATGCTATTGGGGTTTGATCGAAAATGAAATGATGATAAGAAATAAAATTTACCATTTATTTTTTCCTTACCTTGATCATTTTAAATTGCATTTTTATTTTAATTGATTTTGTAGACTATATTCTACCCATGTATGATTTCACAATCTTGAACTTTAACAAATATGATCAGAATATGAGATAATGATGTGAATCTCACACATACAAGCTATGAAAGTTCCGAAATCAACATTGAACCCAGTTAAAATTGAAGATTTGTTAACATCAGTATTCATTTGTTTCCATTTGATGAATTACTTCAGTACACAAATTCAAAGTATCCTCTGCAATAGAGAAAACTGAAGACTAGATTTTTGTCTCCAGCAGAGCATAACATGGAGAATTAAAATTGATTACAATAGTTATCAAGGAAATATTTTTTGAAGCAAGGAATTATATTGTACAGTTACGAATGTTACTCTACTTTTAATGCAGCGACATGTATAAAATCATTTTTTTAATTTGAAATTTTGGGACACAGATGATGTTACCTTAAGGAACCACAAGACTATATGCTATCTACATATAGTAATTTGCCTAGCATGTTGTGATATAGCCACAGTGGTGTAAAGGTATCATGCATGTCTGCTAATCACAAATAAGCATTAAAGCAGGGGTTCAAGTCTAACTTCGAGTGTTCTTTTTGGTTTTGAATTCATATAAGTTTCCTTTAGTGATTCATGCTTATTCCTTTTGCACTATTTTTTTATTCTGTTGTTCTTTCTCGTGTCAAAGAGTTTTGATGAATAACTGAAACCGTTATCTGTCCAGATATTTGAATTGGTGTAAAAAATAATCCTGAAAGCAATTTGTTTTCAAATACAGCTATTTTATCTGGTTTCTTACATGATTAATGAATACAGGAGACCTGTAAGTTACATATAAAAATCAGAGAGTTGGATTCCTAATCACAGTATACAAAATCCAAATCCAAATTATGAAGAAAAAGTAATTTTGCAAAGGCATAACCAAAGGAGGATGGTACCAGTTTAACAAGACACATGTGTCTGTAAAAATGAAAGTAATGAGGAGGCTGTTAAACATGAAAGCATTGAAGACAGAAGGGACAAGTTAATTAAATGCTAAAAAATCACAAATCTGTACACAGTCAGCTAGATACGACATGAGTAAATCCAGCAATCAAATCATAACGTGAAATAACAGGAAAAGTCTGTGTCATTATGCTGCAGATCTACAAAGCAGTTATTCATCAGTTCAGCCCATGAATATTCATATTGTGTATAATCATTGTAAGAGTGCCAGTCAATTAAATGAAACTTCCATAATTTAGCAAAAATTTACACACACATTCATCCCATGGTCTAGTTGGTCCTAAATGAAAATGGTGCTGTTTGGACATCCAATATGGTCACCACATTTTCCATCTCGAAAATCTTGGTATCGCTATTCCTTCTGAATGGATGGTCATATCAACATGGGGTTTTCACTAGAAGACTTCTTATGATGTCTAAGTGGTGCCAATTTGATGTGGCCATCTTGAAAATTTTGTTATCACTACTTCTGTAGGGCAAGTCATAGTGACATGGGGTTTTCACCTGAAGATTTCTTATGATGTCTGGTTGGTCCTATAAAAATGGTGCCGAAAATCTTGTTATCGCTACTTCTTCTGAATGGATGGTTGTATCAACATGGGGTTTTCAATGAAAGAATTATGATGTTTAGTTGGTCCTAAGTTAAAAAGGTGCCGATCTGATGTCCAATATGGCCACCACAGTGGCCATCTTGAAACAAATCTATTGCCTCCATTATTCACCTCTTACAGTGTGCAGGAGGTCACTAGGTCACTGTGATCAACCATAGCAAATTGGTTTCCTTGCAAAAACACGAGTTATGCTTGACATATCTTCACCAAACTTTGCAGAGGATTGCTGTATGAGAGGCAAAGAACTTTGTCCATTCGGAAGTCAGAAAATAAAGGTTAAGGTTACTATGACTCACCAAAGCAAATTGATTTCCAGTCAATAAAATGAGTCCTCAGGGTCCAACAAATTTTTGAATCAGATGGTATCCCAACCTGGTAGCACTATTTAAATTCAGTAGCCCAGAGAAGGTAATTTAATTTGAAAACTGTTAATCCTAAGATTTCCCTTCATCCCTTTTTTCAAGTTATTAATAATCATGATTCTCCTTTGTTCAAATTTTCATGTTTGCTTTTTTTTTTTTTTGTTGTTGTTTCAAAATAGAGAACAAGCTATGATTTCATGTAGTAGTGGACTGGGCCACCAAAATTCAACAACATATGGCAGCTCATATCTTACTTCTGCTTCATATACCTTCACTAAACTTAGAATGTGGGTTGCACTGTAGATTACAAAGAACCCTGTTGATTTGAGCGTCAAAAGGTCAAAGGTCAATGTCACTCACTAACCAAAATCAAATTGGTTTCCATGCAACAAAAACACGAGTTCTACTTCATAAACCCACACCAAACTTTGCAGATATTTGCTCTATAGGAGACAAAAAAAACTATTGAATCAAAGGTCAAGGTCACTTTGATTGATCCAAAGTAAAATGGTTTCCATGTTATAACATGAGTTCTGCTTGACATACTTTCACATCACTTTGCTGATGGGTTGTCCTTTAAGATATAAGGAAGCCTATTGATTTGAGTGTCTGAAATTTAAAAGTCAAGAACACCATGATCTGAGAAAATAAAATCATTTTAGTGCAATAACTTCAGTTATACTAAATATGCCACCACCAAGACTTACAGATACATGTATATGTTTCATTTGATGATACCAAGAGATCTTTTGGATTAATTTGCATCTAAACTTCAAAGGTCAAGATCCTTGCAGTGTGATAAAGGGAAATACATTTAACATAACAACTGAATATACAATTAAACCTCATGATTTCAGTATTAAAAAGACCAAAGTGAAGGTCACAGTGACCCTGAACAAGACAGGTAGCAGATGTAATATATACTGTTTGCACTACTTTTGTTCAGTCTAATTCTATTGTCAATACACTTTTTTTTTCCTTCATATTTCAACAGGTAGAAAATGAAACTGGAAGTTGTGTGTGTAATTCAACTGACCAGTCTTGGAGGATTTCAGAGGATGTCCAGAATCAGGCAAGTCCGTCTGAATAAAATGAATCAATATTTTAATGTTTTCACAATTCAGAACTGCATGTCATATGAGCCAGCCAGTGGTGTAGCAAGAAATTCTGCCCCCCCCCCCCTTCCCCACAAAACTAAATTCACGGGCCCCTCCAAATAAAAAAAGTTGTTTGATGGGAAGTTTGGCCCCCTGCCTCACAGTTGTGGGGGTTGGTTGTTGCTTGGGCAGTTGCTACGCCACTGTTGCCATTCCAAACATACAGGTCATTATGGATGAAAATATCAGATCTTTTCTCATTGTTGTAATAGTTCTTACTAAGTATCTGCAGTACAGTATTTATGAATTTTAAAGCCATTATTTTTCATTAGCCTTTGGTCTTGCATGTATCAACTATTATTTTCACCCAATTTCACCAAGCAACACTCGCCTTGGGCACCATTTCATCCAGTGCAAACTTACGACGGGCCTGCTTCCAAGTCAACTTATTCGATATTGAAGTCATACTTCCTGGTGTGTAGTCATAATTGGATGTATCAAATCTGGTTGCTCGCTTTTGGATTTTTTCAGGTTCATCCTAAAATACATGAGAGTGGAGTGGGTGTCCCAAACTGCATATTCTAGAATAGGTCTGACTAGATCTTTAAAAGCTAATTCTTTCAAATAAGCAGCTTCAAAATATCAAAACCATCTGGAGATTTGCTTCCCACATAAAACAAATTGCAGAGATGACGTGGTATTGTGCTGATTACATGAAGGGTGAATTCAACCAGAGTGTGTTCCCTGGTAGTGTCCACTGACATTAGAACACATTCTTGTCAAGTGTGTTCAGCCAGAGTGTGTTCCCTGGCTATGTCCACTGAAATTTTGACACATTCTTGTCAAGTGTGTTGACTTAGTCCCAGTGAGACAGAAGTTTTTTGACGTGAACTCAATAAAGAATTTGTATGATCATGTACTACCAGAAATGTTTTGGGACTTTTTGAGGGAATGTGGTGTATAATTAAAAAATTTTACCTTATATTTTAAGGTTTTTGTATTTTTAGCCTTTACTTTTTTTTATTTGTTGGTACATATTACTGAATTTTAACATCTTTACCTTTTATCTTATGTAGTATGGTACTTCATGTTTACATTTATATGGAAGAATTTATCTTCCTAAAGGTTTTGTGCAATTCTTCATTTTTACATATTTAGATCTTTATTTTTAATTGGCACCTTATAGTCATTTGTTTGCTGAGGTGCCATTAAAAACTAATACATACATATTCACATGTTGTAGGCAAGATGATAAGTTATGTCTTGATCCGTCTTTTTTTGGTGCTCATTTCTTGGAGGAAAGTCATAAAATTTGGTATCCAGTTTCAGCCTTGGTCTTAACTGAAAATGGTGCCCTTCTAACATTCATTGTAACTGTCTTGAAAATCTTCTTATTGCTACTCATCTTCGATGGATGGTCATATCAGAATGGGTTTTCACTAAAAGATTTCTTATGACCAGTGTTTTCTCCAGGACACGCATTTGTGCAAATCCCCACTAAATTTAATGAATCCCCTCATAAAATTAAAGAATATGGAAAAATCATGCACAGTTGATTTACCCTGAGCGTAATGAATCCTGTAACATCAATTAATATTAACAAAGCTCAGTCTGATCACTTGACTTCTTGATCAACTACAATAGTCAAGCATTTGCTAAGTTACTTTTTCCAGTTGAGCAATGAGACGTTTTCATGGATTACCTAGTTAGCTCTACTGGTCATAGACCAGGAGAGCTTATGGGATGGTCTTTTGTCCATCATCCGACATCTGTCGATCCATTAGCACAAGTTTGTTATTGCTAGTCCTTCTAAACTACCTGGAGGATTGCCATGAAACTATGCTTCCAAACTAACACTACAGCAAAGTCTGAAGAAATATCTACCAATAAAGGGCCCTGGGTGGCAGAGTGGTCTAAGGCTCTCGCCTTTACAGATCACTCACATATCTCACCTCCATGTGAGTTCAGGACTCAGCTCGACCAATGTGGGTATGTGAGAAAGCTTCCCCTGGGTCTGTGGTTCTTCCCGGGGTTTTCCCAGGTTCTTCCTCCACCAAATATACTGGCTGCCATGTATAGCCTATCATGTGCTGAAAAATGGTGTTAAACCCCACAAAACTAAACCAAATCTACTGATGAATGCAAGGAAACAATTTTATTCAGCTTACATATTACCTATTATGGACTGCTGTTGCACAGTATGGGGCTCATGCACAAAAACTAATATTAATCATATAATCAAATTTCAAAAGCGTGAAGCTAGAATTATCCTAGATATCCATTAAATGACACCATCTGCTGACATATTTAAGTCTTTAAACTGGGATCCTTTTGACAAAAGAAGTTCATATCATAGTTGTATTTTCATTTATAAAGCTTTTCGTAATTTAACACCTCTTTACCGGAATCATATGTTTGTCCAAACCAGCAATACTACTTCTATGTGCTCTTTAAGATCAGCATCAAACATATGTTTAGAACTACTAAAGCCAAGAACTAATGCATTGAGAAAGCCATTTAAATATACAGGATCTTCTGACTGAAATCAGCTACCACTTGAACTAAAGCAAGCTGACAATCTTAGTGTGTTAAAATCGGATGTTTCAATTATCTAAGCATGTAATATCTTTTACCAAATATTCCGTGGCAGTTTCTCTTTTGTTCTTATGCGTATGCGTAAATCAGTTACAAACATGATATGTACACAAAACTGCATGCATGTTTTGTTCAGAGTTAGTGGAAAGAATGAGTTTGATATGGTGTAGGGAAGTAATCATAAGCCATATTAAATGAGTTCTTTCCTCTGACTCAGAAGAAAACAAGTGGTTTTGTATTTACCACATATCCTCTGTTACACTTTCAAAATATTTTTAGTTTTGCTGTATGAATGAAATTCAAAACAAATTTGGGATTTATAAATGTTTGATTCACTGCGTCTAAAAATATAGACACATGAACATCAAAGAAGATGCCCAATTAGTTCCAATTAGGGTGTGTGATATGGAAATATGGATTGAACAGATGTTGATCCCAGCAATAAAGTGTATTCTGGGCTGATCCCAGCATAAGTAGACTGCTAGGCTGATCCCAGCTCAAGTAACATCTGTGCTAGGCTGATCCCAGCATTTGAGTGTATTCTGGGATGATCCCAGCTCAACTGGAATCAGTGCTAGGCTGATTCCAGCATTAAAGTGTATTCTGGGCTGATACCAGCATAAGTAGACTGCTAGCCTGATCCCAGCTCAAGTAACATTTGTGTTAGGCTGAAGAAATAATGACACAGTTAAACATTTAGAAATATTGTATAGATGACCCAATTAGATTTTCATGATATTATAGCATTTTTTAAAATGTGTCGCCAGCTTTGAATTTGTTTGGACTTGGACATTTGTCGTCTACATGTTTTATAAACACAAAATCTAGTTTGGTTATGCACTTGCAAAGTAGGTGAGACATACCATTCAGAATTCTTGTGTAATTAATATGTTTTAAAATGATACCATTGGTATTTTTATTTAATTTTTTTTTTTCAGGAAGAGGATGAGGAGGTGATGCTTTTGTAAGGAACGAATTATAGTGCCCTCTGTCTGGAAAGTTGACTTATTTAACACATTATTCAGAATGAAAATACTCCCAAAGGAATAAATATTTACTTCCTTTCATGCCAATTTTGTCATCCTGCACTATCTGTTCTTCCCTTAACAAAGGTTTTGAGGTTGAACAAGTACAACTACTTCACAATCATGATTAATGGACTTTACAGTTGTTAGTGGCTGAATAGGTGGCAACAATTGTTGAATTGACAGCAGAGGTAAGCCCACACAGATAAAAGCATATTTACATCCTCACTGAATGTCAACCATTCTTTCTTCCTAGGTCCTAGGCAGCAGTTTGGAGTGGTTTTCATAGCACCTACCATAAGGGAAGGGGGATGAGGGGGCTAAATTTGTACATAAATGTACATAAGTTGTGCATTCTTGGTTAAGTTTAGCATTTAGCTCAGTTTTTTTTTTGCACACTGTGTAAATACTGTTATACATGGAATCATGAAACTTGGTGAGGAGATGCATCTTGATGAGTACTACACCTCCAGAATGGATGGTCATATCAGCGTGGGGTTTTCACTCCAAGACATCTTATGATGTCTAGTTGGACATCATTGAAAATGGTGCTGATATAATGTGCAGTATGGCCACCACAGTGGCCGTCTTGAAAATCTTATAGCTACTCCTCCTGAATGAAAAGCAATATCACCATGGGGTTTTCACCAGAAGACTTCTTAGATGTCTAGTAGGTCCTAAATGAAAATGGTGCTGCTCAGACATACAATATGGCTGCCACAATGGCCATCTTGAAAATTGTGTTATCACTACTTCTCCTAGATGACTTGTTATATCGATATTGTGCTTTCACCAAAAGACTTTTTATGATGTCTAATTGGTTCTGAATGGAATTGGTGCCAATCTGATATCCAGTATGGCCACCATGGCAGCCAGCTTGAAAATTTTGTAATTGTTACTCCTCCAAAACAGAAAGTCATATCAACATGTGGTTTCCACCAAAAGACTTCTTGTGATGTCTTGTTGGTCCTAAATGAAAATGGTGCCAATCTGACATTCAATATGTCCACCACAGCATCTAATTTGAAAATCTTATTATTGCTGAAAAATTTCAAATATGATTTAAACACTCAGCAGTTAAAAAGAAGAAATGGTCTTATCTTGAATTCCTGGAAATTCTTTTCAGCCAGTAGAGGGCAAGTCCCTTTGGACTCTAGTTTTTTAGCTGCACTGGCTTGCGAGTACAATAACACAAATAAGTATGAATGGAATTTTAGCAAACCCAGTTTGTGGATGTATTTGAAGAATACTTTGAATGATGTCAGTTCATTAAGTTGCTTTTTTCTTCTTCAAAACATAATTATAGACTTAACCAAACTTAGAATGTGGGTATATATTGACATTATTTGAGACAATTAAGTGCAGTGGTCTCTATGATATCAGGTTTCAGGTCAGTGGCCCAGTGTTTTATTTAGAGTACAGGATCATGAGAGTCCAACAGAAAATCATGTAGTTGACATATTCATGACCCCTTTGTGTCCACTTTGTCACACATTCAGAAATCCTGACTTGATTCCCGACTCTGTGATTGAGTTGACATTAAGAAACATTTCAGGTAGTTAATAACAGCTTATGTACAGAAACCACTTTTTCATGCACTTCATTGATACTGAGTAGACAGGTTCTGGTTTTGGTGCTGCTGTACAGTTATTAGGTACTTCTGAAAGAAGGAGAGGTATAAGAGAAAGTTGTGTGCATTTGCAACAAGAACAATGGAGAGAATGTTGGCATACCTCTATGTTACTTTAATACACTGTAACTGAAATTTCTTTACATGTGGTATTAGGAAAACAACACACTGATTAAAGCAGATTGCTGATTGAGATGGCACTCCATTGTGCTTGAGAAATGAATGATTCCAAAGTAGACTAATTCTAGCAGTTATTAAAATAGGGAAAATGAATTTTTATTTTGAGAACTAGTTTCTGAAAGTGCAATAAATAAATTATAAAATATATAAAAAAATATCTGCTATTTGTTTTATTTTTTCCAATTTACCCCAGAAGTCGAGGAAGTGAAAATGACCAGGTGGAACAAGCAGTCTTTTGAGAGATGCACAATTGAAGTTAGGCCAAGCAGTATACTCTCCAACCCAAATTACACCCATCAGTCAGTGGCATAGCAACCGCCCAAACAACCCCCATAAACTGGGGGGCAGGGCCAGGCCCACAGGGGGCCCGAATTGCCCATCAGATAGCTTTTTATTTGAGGGGGCTCCAGAATTAAGTTTTTGCGGGGTGGGGTGGGTGATTTCTTGCTACAACACTGCCCAGCCATCAGTTATACACCAAAATAAAGGGAATTGAAAGCTCTTTGAACAACACCTAAGATATACAAGGTCTTTTTTAAACAAAAAGAATTATTAGTGATGAAAATCTCAGAAACTCTTAATCTTTAAAAATCAGACCCTGTGCAAAGTACAAAACTGTAGAGTGGAACCATTAACACGATTTAGGGTATCAGACTGTAACTACATGCTGCTCCTTGCAAAAACCAGAAATTGTATTCTTTCTTTATAACAAAATGTGAAGAGATGTCCAATCAAAATGCAAAAGACTCTGGCATAGTCTCAATTCGTCTAATCCCATGTGCCATGTTGATGCCAATGATCACCAAAATCGCTCATGGCAATGAAATTATGGCAGTTGAATGAAACAAAATATTTGGCTATCGAAAATCTAGCTTCTTGTGCAGACGTTTTGCCTTGAAGTGGCTGATATCTTCTAGTTTAACATATTTTGAAAGTTGTTGAAATGATGTAAGGGATCACATTTCTTAGCAAAGGAACATGTACAAATGCATAATTTAGCAATAAGCAAACTTTTCATTAGTTTGTCTGCTTTTTTAAAAAATTGTTTAACTTTATTTATTTGTATTTTAACCTCATTTCCAAGTTCACACTGATTTTCTCAGTGTTAATTAATTGTTATCTGCTCTTTTTAAAAATTCTGAAATTTTCAAAGGATATTTTGTTCTATGATTCTTTGTAGTGTATTTGTGCAGAATCAAGAAAATCCCATCGTAATGTTTGTCATTTGTGGGAGGAACATGATAAAGCATTGTTACTGCCCACAAATGATTACCCCACAGGTGGAATTTATATATTCAGCACCAATACAGATGATGATTTCTCGTTCTCAAAATTTAGTTGGCAAAAAAAAGAAGGAAAGAAGAAAAAAATATCTTGCTGAGTCTCAAAACCCAAAAATTGGATCTCAACTGTGTTATTATCATTTAGCATACAACAAGATGACTGAAAGTTAAGAAACTTCATCAAGTTTAGCCAGAATGGTAAAAGTTTTAGAACTTTGAACCTGAACACAAGTTTTATACTCAAGAAGTTTTATGAATACAAGGCCTGAAATTACTTTCCAAGTGTTTGTCAGTTAAATAATTTATGTACATAACTGCAGCTGTATGTACAGTCATGACTGCATGTTGCCATATTGTAAATGCTGGAACGGAATTAACTCTTAATGCATTTGTTCTTGACTGATGAACAATGTGTGTGTTTTTATACTGTAATATTAAATGATATATCAAAACTGGCTTTATTTTTTATTTCTTAATGCAACAGATATATACAGTATCCTCTCACTACTCTGTTCTTCCATTTATTTTGACTGGATTTTTTTGTGCCACCATGATGGGTAAGATTTACAGTCAAACATTGACTATCTAGACTCCAGAGACACAGATTTTGTCCTGATAATTCCCTACATACAATACAGTAGTGGCTGATGGGAATTTTTCTATGATACACAGTAGAAAACAAATTATTCAACGTCATTGCAGTAGTGCATGTTTTGTTTCGAGGTTGTATCAACACGCTTTGATTTAAAGATGGATTATTTTCTACGTTTCAATATGGTCCAAAATTTGGGTTGGCTACGCCAGAGACGTACCATCCATGACACCATGATAAACGATGTGTTATGGTACAGATAATTTAAAATATATAGTTTATTATATTTTTATATATAAAAAATTAGTGGTGAAATATTTTTTTATAGGTTTCATTTCTATATTTTCACATGTGAAGTGTATATCCTTATATACCAGATTTCCAATCATGCCATGCAACCCTTAATTGTGTGTGCAAACAAAAGTTATACTTTAGCACTACTGTGTTCTGATTAGTGCAGTGGATAGAGTATGAATCACAAAATGTCAGAGGTATCAAAATACTTGCAGCAAGAAAAACAAGCATTTTTGTGAGTTAAAGCATACTGTATGTTCAGATTAGTTCAGTGGATCGAGTGATTCAACAGTATATCAGATGTATCAAGTTTGAATCTTGTTGGATGTCATTTTCTTTCTTTCTTTTTAACTTCTTACATTAAATCGTTTATTACTAAGAAATAATAATCATCACTCTGTTTTTGGTATCTTGTTTTAGTTATATGAACAAAATTCAACAGATTGCTGGTGGTAACCTGGCCATGTTACTGTCTGAAAATGCAAAATGTGTGCAGTCTTATAATCTGCTTGCTGATACTTCCTTGCAAACAGGGCTATAAATATACCATACACCTAATGTACTGGTTTGGTTCATGTGACCAGTCAAGGAAAGAACAGCATCATAAATGAATACTCATTAAACCTGGCCTCCTATGCATCCATCTTGTGTCAGGCATATTATTTTATGGTGTTGTCCATCAACTCATCTGTCCATTCATCAGTTAACATTTGCTTGTCCAGTTCATAACTTTGTGAGTCTTGGAGAGATCTGGATAAAACTTCACCCAGATATAAATTATGACCAGATGGTGTGTCACATGTCATAGTTAGGTCCCTAGCTGAACAGTCAAGGTCACAGCAATGGAAAATTACACTCTGATCCATTATCTTGTCCAAGCTACAACTTTTTAACCACTGTAGACATTATCAAAAACTTGATTCAGATATACGTCACGACTAGACATTATGGATCACATTCACACACTCTACCTAAAAGTCAAAGTCACAGCCAGGGTAACTCTTTGACCTGTTTTCTTTGTCCGAGCTGCAATTTTTGAACCTCTTAATACTCTCTAAGTCAAGGTCACAGCAATGGAAATCTTTCTCAGAGTCAAGGTCACGGCAATAGAGAAGGTAATTTCAGAAGTTATTAGGATAAAACAGTACACGTACACATCATAACCAGACAATGTGCCATATATATGATTGTAGGGTCCCAGGTCAAGGTCAAATTGTTTCAAGGGAAATGTCACAAGATGGGCATTTCAAGTAGAGGTATCAAAAACTGGCAATTACTAAGGAAGTGTGTGAGAATTGACATGGGGAACTTTTATATGGCCAGGTACTGTACTTTCAAACTGTCAATAAGCATTGAAATATAATACTCTAGTCTCCGTATTCTGATACAAACAATATTCAGATTAACACAACTATCAGATGACCTGATCAGATATTCCTTGGCCTTTATGAAATTGTTTTCCTCATGGCATTCATGAAGAATGGGAGTGGTATAAATTAAATTAGCCTGTATTAATTCTTTTACTACAACAATAAAGCTAGGCCCAATACTTTGTATACATCAATAGTTGCTATTTCTAACTTTTATGTTAAAAAAAAAAAAAAAGTTTTTTAAAAGGACCATCCATGTGTTGGACAATTTTCACCCGATCATACAATTTTCACCACATGTATCAAGTTGCACACTTTAAATATATGATTAGGAGTAAAAATACATCAAATATGATGATATCCTGAAGTATTATGAATTCTTTGATTGAGATGAATAGAAATTGTTAGAAACAAGAGTCCTTTGAAAGGACTGATGCTCTCCTCTCCAAAAAGAATTTCCAGGAATCCAAGATAAGACCATTTCTTCTTGTTAACTGCTGAGTGTTGAAACCATCTCTGACATTCTTGAGCGATAACAATTTTCAAATTGACCACTGTGACAGCCATACTTTGATTGGTAAGATTTGTACCATTTTCATTTAGAACCAACTAGACATCATTAGAAGTCTTTTGGTGAATACCCCATATCAATATGACCATTCATTCAGGAGAAGTAGCAATAACAAGATTTTTAGGATGGCTATCATGGCAGCGATATTGGATATAAGACTGGCCCCATTTTCATTTCAGACTAACTAGTTGTTGAGTCTTTTGGTGACAACCACATGTCAACATGGCCATCGATTCAGGAAGAGTAGCAATAACAAGATATTCAAGAGGACTGCCATGGTGGCCATATTGGTTGTCAGATCGGCATCATTTCATTTAGGACCAACTAGACGCAAAGTCTTCTGGTGAAAACCCCATGTTGATATGACTTTCCAGTTAGAAGAAAGCAATAACAACATTTTTAAGATGGCTGCCATGGTGACCATGTTAAATATCGAAGCAGCTCCATTTTTATTTAGGACCATCTAGACATCATAGGACATCCTTTGGTGAAAACCCCATGTTGATATGACCATCTATCAAGGAAGTGTAGCAATAACGAGATTTTCAAGATGGCCACCATTTTGAAGGACAGATCAGGACCATTTTCATTTAGGACCAACAAGACCTCATATAAAGTCTTTTGGCAAAAATCCCATGTCAATATGACTTCCCATTTATTAGGAGTAATTATATTTTGTGAAAATGGTAGCCATATTGGAAGTCAGATTGTTACCATTTTCACATAGGGCCAACAAGACATTTGAAGAAGTCTTTTAGTGAAAATCCCATGTCGATGTGACCATCCATCTAGGAGAAGTAGGAATAACAGGATTTTTAAGATGGCCACTGTGGCAGCCATACTGGATGTCCAAGTGGTACCATTTTCATTTAGGACTAACTAGACCTTGGGATGAATGTGTGTGTAAAGTTTCATGGCAATCCTCCAAGTAGTTTAGGAGGAGTAGGAATAACCAACTTGAGCTAATTTGAAAGTCTTGTTATCACACAGCAGTTAAAAGGATGAAATAGCCTGATCATAATTTCCTGGAAATTCTTTTTGACCAGTAGGGCATCAGCTCCTTTGTTTTTCTAGTGTATCAAATGAAATATTAGGAGATTAACATCTCTGGAATTGCATCAAAACTGTTATGTCATGAAATGTTCATTAAAAATAGCATATGAATAACGACTTCTCAAAAACTATTTGACCAAATCTACTAAATCTGATTGAGAGCAAACAGTAACTTAAAAGTTACTTAACATACCAGTAAATAGTACTTGAAAATGGGTTTCACAGGACATGGCTTTAGTTGGACAAGAGCTATAATCTGGCAAATATTGATGTAACAAAAAGTACCTTCAATGGCACATTATATGTCTGCCCTATGTTCAATAGTCTTCTACGTAGACCACTTGTTGGTGCACATGAACCATTTTTCTTCTTTCAGTGACCTTGATCTTTGACCTCAAAATCAATAGGCTTCTTCCTTACCCTAAGTAAGGGCCACCCATAAAGTTTGGGCCAGGTCTGTTATGTTGAACTAATATTATTGTGACGAAACCATATTTCTTCTTTCAGTCAGTGACCTTGACCCCAAAATCAATAGCATCGAATCCCCCCCCCCTACACACACACTTAATCAGCCTTCTACCTTACCCCAAGAGCAAGCCATCTACAGTTTGGTAGAGTTATGTCATGTAGAACTAATATTATTGTGCAGAAGCCATTTTTATTCTTTTAGTCACAGTGACCATGACCTTTTGATTCTTACACCATTTGCAATTCGGACACAAAGTTTAGGAACTGTAGATGATGGAGAACTCCAGTTATTGTGTGGAAACCATTTTTCTTCCTTCAGTTCAAGTGAACTTAACCGTATGAGCCCAAAATCGACAGGTTTTTTTCCATACCTCAAGTGCAAGCCATCCTCAAAGTATGGTAACTGTAGATGGTGGAGAACTGGAGTTATTGTGCAGAAACCATTTTTCTTCTTTCAGTCACAGTAACCTTGACATTCTTCTTTTGGATTCTGAAATCGAGGGTTCTTTCTTACCTCAGGTGCATGCTGTCTGCAAAGTTTGCTAACCGCAGATGGTGAAGAACTGGAGTCATTGTGCAGAAATCATTTTCCTTCTTTCAGTAAGTGAACCTGACCTTTGAGCCAAAAATCATTAGGGTTCTTCCTTACCCCAAGTGCAAGCAATCATAAATGTTCGGTATTGTAGATGGTGGACAACTAATATTATTGTGCAGAAATGACATTGGTAACAGATAGCTGCATAATTGGATGAACATCACATCAGGCTTTGCCTTATGATGGGCTTATAAAAAGCAGAGAATCAAATCTCAATTTAATATTAGGGTATTAGTTATTAATCTAAGTCTTAATCCTTACAGTCGTCAAGATAATGAGTGGAAATGATTCTGAAGTACCTGCAGACAAAAGGATATTAACATAATATGCATAAATCATGATTATACAATCTTCTTCAACAAGACCCTTTTTTTGCACTTAAACACTAATCTACTAGAAGAAAATGGACTGTTGCCCTATTTGGCCAGAAAGAATTTCCAGAAATCCAAGATAACACCATTTCTTCCTTTTAACTACTGAGTGTTGAAACAATCTGATATTCTTCAGTGATAACAATTTTCAAATTGGCCACTGGCAGCAATATGAATGTAAGCGTGGCAGCATTTCAATTAGGATCAACTAGACATAATTTGTAGTCGTTTGGTGAAAACTCCATGTCAATATGACCATCCATTCAGGAGTATTAGTGATAACGAGATTTTCAATATTGGCTGTCATGATAGTTATATTGGATGCAAGACTGGCACCATTTTCATTTAGGACCAACAAGATATCATCAAGTCTTTTGGTGAAAACCCCATGCTGAAATGGCCATCCACTCAGGAGGAGTATCAAAAAGATTTTCAAGAAGGCTGCCATGTTGGCCATATTGGATGTCGGAGGAGCAGTGATAACACAAGTTTCAAGATGGCTGCCATGAGGGTCATATTGGATGTCGGATAAGCACCATTTTCATTTAGGACCAACCAGACATCATACAAAGTTGTTTAGGGAAAACCCCATGTTGATATTACCATCCATCTAGGAGCGGCAATAACATTTTTCAAGATGGCTTACATGGCAGCCATATTTTATTTCAGATTGGCACCATCTTCATTTGGGAACAACTAGATAACATAAGAAGTCTTGTAGTGAAAACCCCATGTTGATAATGACAATCCATTAGGGAGGAGTAGTAATAATGATCTTCAAGATGAACACAGAGATGGCCAAATTGAATGTCTGAGTG
The DNA here is from genome assembly GCA_029931535.1 of Margaritifera margaritifera. Lineage (NCBI taxonomy): Eukaryota > Metazoa > Mollusca > Bivalvia > Unionida > Margaritiferidae > Margaritifera > Margaritifera margaritifera. The sequence goes on along the minus strand of JAQPZY010001608.1, from coordinate 1,904,221 downwards.
GCACCATTTTCATTTAAAACCAACAAGACCTTGGAATGAATGTGTGTGTAAAGTTTTATGGCAATCCTCCAAGTAGGTTAGGAGTTGCAATAACTTGTGCCAATGGACAATTGGTCATCCCATAACTCCTCTGATTTATTACCAGTAGAACTAAAAACTGCATGGTAAAAGCTATGAAGTTGCATATGGTATGAATACTTTGATAATTCAACCAAGTGTTTTCACTGAGAATTTCATCAACAGTACTGTGTAAGTGCATTTTCTACCTTGTCATGCACCTATTAGTAACACTATATGACCATTCTCCATGTGATAAGGTACAGTAAGTACCATTATAGAACAAGAGTCCCTAGAAAGGACTGACATTCTACTGGGTGAAGAGAATTTCCACATTGGTATGTGTCCAAAATCACTACTTCACATGAAAATAAAGTTACATGTACTGTATTCATATCAACAAATACCATTTTATTTCAGGGCAGTGGATGCTTGGCTTGGAATTATAATGGATTTCTTGAACTGTGTTAAGACATACACAATAGATTTAACACCAGCAATGTATCATCACAGCCATCCTCAGCTTGGCCCATAACCTCCACTCCTATCAGTGCCTGCCAAGCAAAGCCATAATTACAAACTCGCTTGCTCAAGTAGACAAAAGCTACACAGGGCCTAATTACTTAACACCTCCCTCTCTGCTAGACTTGGTAGACCCAGATGCACTTCATCAAATTGTAGAAGACAATGCCCCTAATCAAGATAATGAAAATTCAAGTGCATGTGGTGCTAGCCTATCAAGACCCCACTTCTTTACACCTTCACCTGCACAGGCATTCACAAGTCACATAGTGCCTAAATATATAATACCTTCCTGTCTCCAAGCCCAGGTACACCCAGATATACTTCATCACAGCGTAGAAGACTATAAAACTAATCATGATGAGACTTCTTTCAAACACAATACAAGTTCGAGTTCACAGTGCCATGGAAAATTATGTTCTAAGTGACTTGATATGTTCATATGTATGTATGTATGTATCTCTCTCTCTCTCTCTCTCTCTCTCTCTCTCTCTCTCTCTCTATATATATATATATATATATATATATATATATATATATATATATATATATATATATATATATATATATATAGTTTAATGACAATCCTGAAAGTAGTTTCAGAGGAGTAGCGATAACAAGCTTGTGCTAACAGACAACACATCAGCACCATTTTCATTTAGGACCAAGTAGACATGACAAGTAGTCTTTTAGTGCAAAACCGATGCTGATATGCCCATACATTCAGAAGGAGTAGCAATAACAAGATTTTCAAGATGGCGGCCATATTGGACATCAGAGCGGCACCATTTTCATTTAGGACCAACTAGACCTCATAAGAAGTTTTCTAGTGAAAACCGCATGTTGATATGACAATCCATTCAGGCAGAGTAGTGATAACAAGATTTTCAAGATGGTGGCCATATTGGATGTCAGATCGGCACCGTTTTCATTTAGGACCAAGTAGACATCATATGAGGTCTTTTAGTGAAAACCCCATGTTCATATGCCCATCCATTCGGGAGAAGTAGTTATAACAAGATTTTTTCAAGGTGGTGGCCATATTGGATTTCAGATCTGCACCATTTTCATTTAGGACCAAATAGACATCATAAGGAGTCTTTTAGTGAAAACCACATGTTGATATGACCATCCATTTAGATGGAGTGGTGATAACAAGATTTTCAAGATGGCCACTGTGGTGGCCATATTGGAAGTTCAAGCAGCACAATTTTCATCTAGGACCAACTAGACCATGGAATGAATGTGCCTGTAAAGTTTCATGGCAATCGTTCAAGTAGGTTAGGAAGAGTAGTGATAACAAACTTGTGCTAACAGATGTCAGATAACAGACAATCCCATCAGCTCTTCTGGTCTATGACCAGCTGAGCTAAAAATCAATAAATATAATTAAATGAATAAAGAAGCAAGTTTATATTTTTGCTGTTATTAATTTCGATGTGATGTGTACAAAATACATATACATGTATTATAGATTTATCATACAAGGGAGTTAGATTGTAAAATGATGACATTAAAAATTTTAGTGATCTACATTTTAAATTGGAAATATTATACATCAATACCAACTCGTGGGGGAAATCAAGATTGTCAAGAGCTATAATTAGCAGTAAATTGGTGACATTTATTAGAGACTATTAGAATTGTCTGCAACATTTTAAAAGTCTTTATAAAGAATAACGTTTTTGATCCTTTTTTTCACCCTTCAAATGCATACCTTTATATAGAACTGGAATTGTATATAAAGCACGAGTGGTATACCACAAACCTGAAACTTGCAATTTTACCAAATCTGCATTTCGTTTGTATTCCATTTGCATTGCATCTATCGTCTCATCGTTTTTCATTTATGATCTCAGAAATGCATTCAGAATTTGTGTTTTTCGCTTCCATTTATCATTTCCTCTATCTTTCACTTGTTTGTAATTAAATGGGAATGCATTTACCAAAGCCAGGTTTTCAATTTTGAGTGTGTTAAAAGGAGAAACTCTAGCTTTCATATTTTGTCTTATTAAAAGTGTGCTTTACTAAAATATAAATGCATAAAATTCAAAAGACGGCATCAAATTTACAATAAAATAAAACTGCAACTGAAATAAGTGTAATAATACTGTTGTGAAGTATTTGTCAGCTACATTTTATTTCTTATTTCATTTTGTTCAAATAAAGAGTGTACACTGCATTAGAGGTGCGATTTTTGTTATGTCTGCCTCGACAAGACAATGTCTCAGATTGTAAGCAGTGAAAAGTTGCCTGTCTGTGTAAATAATCTGATCCTGGATTATCATGCAAAAAGGATTTTGACAGGGTACGTTCAGCAGCAGCTTGAAAATAATCAACTATTAAATCCATTCATGAAATTCAGTTGCATTTTGTTTCATTTTCATTTAAAATTCATTGTTCTACATTTTGCTGTTGTGCTCTCCATTATCTTTAAAATGCATTCTTCATTTCATTCTCCATTCCATTTTTCGTTTCACTGGTAAAATTACCCCTTTCAGGATCTGTATTCTCCAAAAGCTTTAGTTTTAATCAATGAAAGCTCACATCAATATACTGCTTGATAATTTTTGCGCTAGATAGATACTTCCAACAGTAACGTAATAAGTAATTATTTAGAATACTGTAGTATCATTTATTTTCGTTTTATTTGTGGTCTAATCCTAGTCCTTCCCAGCATATATGGCTGGTTAGAGCATTGGAAAAGTCCCCTCAAAAATTGTTAAAATACCAAAAGGTGAATACTGTTTTGTGTTTGTTTAATATTAAAATTTTGAAAACAGAAATTTTGTTTTTGAGTGAGGTTTCTCTTTTTACCTATATTTCAAGTTTTCCTGGTTTAGGGGTCCAGGCTCGTACTCACCTCCCTACAGGTATTGCCTGTAGGGCGGGTTTCCGATCCCTTCTCACTAAAGTGAGTTGTATGATATAGTGACCTTTGCCAGAGGTCATAGTTTAGTTTCTTTTAGATTCAAAGTCACTTGAATTGTCATGTGTGTATTTGTTGTTATGTATATATCTGTTGTCCTGGGACTGGCCCTATATGGTTCATATTTCTATTTTCAGTTTTATTTATTCTGCAAGTTTGTTTTCTTGTATAGTGCGTGTATGCGTGTTCGTCTTTCTCTCTCTTCTCTTTCTCTGTTAGAGTTTTAGTTTATATTTATTCTTTTTTTTCTTTTCTCCCAAGAACATGATCACAAGCAGAAGGAGCCAGCTGTCCATCCTCCGGACGGACGGCTAGAATCCATTATGCCCTCCCCTAGAGAGACTTACAGCTGTCTACCTTGTGCTTCTTTGTTATGTATTTAGTATTAGTTCATTGTTATGAGTTAATATGATAATTATTATTGTTATTATTATTTTATATTTTTTTATTAGTCCTGGTTATTTTTTTTTCTGTAGTGTCTGGATTGGAGATGTATATTCTTCCGACAATTGTGTATCCCCGAAGTCCAGTTTGTAATATTCCTTTCTTTTTTCCGTATCCTTTACTTTCCTTGGTCTTTTTCCTGCTTTGCTTGTGGGTTTTTTTTCTGTTTCTTTTTTGTGGGTGGTTGTTTCTGCTTTTGTTCTTGTCTCTTTTGGCAGTTCTTTTTTGTTGGAAGGTGGGGCTACCGTCTGATGCTTCATTTCCCCTAAGTATTTAGCAACAATGTGAAGATTTGATATTGTTTCTTGTTCTGCTGCTGCACTTTCTTGTAGTTTCCATTCTTCAGCTGTTCTCTGTATTGGTCATTTGTTACCCTTTCTATCTTGTTTTGAAGTTTTCGGTCTGTTTTCTGGTGTTTTCATTTCTACCTGTTCTAATATTGGAGTTTTTGTTGTTGTTTCCATTCCTTGTTCTGGGGTTTTTTATCTGTTTTCTGATGTTTCCGTTTCTATCGAGTTATTTGTTTCTGGTGTTATTGGTTCACTCTGTTCTAGAGTTGGCACTTTTGGTGATGTTTCTGTTATAGGCGTGTTTTCAGTTGGTAGCTGTATCCCTGGACATTTCCTCGGATCATGTCCGGTTTCCTTACATCTTGGGCATTTCCTGTGGTATATACAGCCTCTGTACCATGTTTTGACCAGGAATCCATGAACGTAAAAAAAGGTTGTCATCTTTTTTGCTGCCTCTGGCTGTACTTGGAAAATCTTGGCTCCTGTTTGTATTGTGGGAAGTCCTTATATGTCGCCATTTGTGAGTCCTCAATTTTGATGTCAAATTTTTGTTCCAGTCTTTCTTTTGTAACTTCTAGTGGAATTTCTATAGGGATTCCAGTTAGGTATATTTATTTTCGTGGTTTTGTAAAAAAAAGACATTTTCGTGGGTACTTAAATTCGTGGTTTTTGCCTGTCAAAGTTTGCATATTACTAAGTGTTTAATTTCGTGGTTTAACCTCTACAAATACCCAAAATAAAGAATACAAAAGAATAAAACTCTGCCGACGCAAACGGCGGTCACTTGAATGTTTATATCAATACTTTCACATGTATGAGCACAAATCAAAAACCTGACAAGTTCAATACTGACACCGTGCTTTTGTCCAAGTGAAAAACATCAATGGAAGCCGACGCAGCCAACAACACAGCTGGAATTGTTTAATTCTGTAATTTGGGGGTTATTTACCTGACAAGCATTTGTGTGTATTTTGAGACTTGATTGACATGATGTTGATACAGTGGCTTTGTCCGAAAATCAGTGAAGTGTGAGCTTTAATACTCTGCTGCAATTAGTGTATACACGTAGTGTTTCATTAATAATAGTGCTTCAAGCAATAGTTCTAGTATTTTACAGGCTTGTTGTTCTTTTGGATTAAAAATGCATGGATAAAATGAAATGTGGTTTCCGGAGGATTTAAATTGTGTACATTGAGACTTGATTGACACGATGTTGATGCAGTGGCTTTGTCCGAAAATCAGGGAAGTGTGAACTCTAATACTCTGCTGTAATTAGTGTATATACGTAGTGTTTCATTAATAATAGTGCTTCAAGCAATAGTTCTAGTATTTTACAGGCTTGTTGTACTTTTGGATTAAAAATGCATGGATAAAATTAAATGTGGTTTCAGGAGGATTTAAATTGTTTAACAACAGTTGTACTCGAGTGAAAGATAGATTTGAACAAGTATTTAATTTAATTTTCATATACTATTATTTTTATTATTCTTTCTTTCATTTTCAACATTACTAGTGTTTGAATACCTTATGCTTTTTCTCGTTTCTCTCTATCCTTACCTATCTCGCATATCGATTTAAGGCAGTGAGATTTAAGAAAAATAGAATGTAAGGATAAAAAGTGTTATTAAAGTACATGTACATGTAGGTCAACAGTGGACAACTGTACTGACTTTCAGCACACTAGCTATGGACTGGTTCTCTACCAAATATGAATCAGTACAACGAATCTGAGGGAATGGGTTTAAAAGTACTTACTTCTTACTTATTTGGATTAAACTCGCGTGCGACCAATTTGGTCATGTGCGAGGAGTTAATGTGCGCACAGCACACTATTTAATTTGCCCCCAAACTGTTGCGGTAACATCAGTTTGGGGTTCATCAAGTGGTTAAAACAGAGCTGTAAAAACCGCTTGCGCTTTACTGCATGCACAGCATGCTATTTAATTAATCGGCGTGGGGGTGCGTATCACCCTCACGCCCTTTTATTGTGTGCCCAGCACACTGTCTGTTGCTTTTTATGTCAGGTCGTGGAAAAGGCGGGGTCGGGATCGGCCAGAGAGGAGCTTCTGCGTCACATGGTGGTGTCTGTGGTCCAGGGTGTGATATTTAAATTTTGCCGAAATAATGATGACGTCTTGCACGTGTCGCTATTTTATTTTGAAAAATTTTGTTTTTAAATTTGTAATGAACTCTGTATGATTGGCTGATTGGTACCGTGGTGAAGCTGGGTTAAGTCCAAGGAGCTTTGCCCTATACTTGATCCTATGCATGTTGTGGTGTTGTTGTTGTAAGTAATTGTTGCCACTTTGTGCGGCTGGGCCTGATCGCTTTGGGTTTTAAGCCACCTTATATTATCTAAGGGTTTTGGGTCAAGGTTTCAAGTTTCTTGTTGGCAATTGCATTTGTTGCCCTTTTATTTGGAAACTGGGTTTAGGGTGTAGATTATATACCGCTTTGTGCAGTGGGCCCCTGATGGTTTGGACTTATGACCACCTTATATTCATAGGTTCGTTTTGGGGCCAGTGTGCAAGGCCTATTAGGTAGTTTCAGTGGATCTGGGGTAAAGCATGAACTATATACCGCATTGTGCAGTCGGCCCCTGATGGTTTGGACTTGTGACCACCTTATATTCTTAGGTTCGATTTGGGCCCGTGTGAGGGTCCTATTATTGTTTCATTTGTGAGTTGTTCTGATACTCCTTGGACTGTTTTCCGAATATCGGTACCAGTGTGGTGTTAGAGAAAGCGTTAGCGAAAGAAGAGTATACAGTCATGCATGTATTAATTAAAAATGAAACAAACCTTTTTTTTTTTTTTTTTTTAAAATAAAAATTAAAAAATAAAAAATAACAAATTTTTTTTTTTTTTTTAATAAAAATGAAAATTCATTCATTCATCCATTCATCCATTCTTTTCCTTCCTTCCGTTAGTGGTCATGCATGGGGGATGGTTATGATTGTTTGAAGAATAGAAAGAAAAAAATAAAAAAAAACAAAACTTGGTTTGTTTGTTATTAATGTTTGTCATATTTTCAAATACTTGCAGTGCGAGGTCCCAAGTTCGTTAAACGTACCCTTCCACCGTAAGGGCTGGGGATATACCTGGTTCCTCCCTGCGGTTTGATCTGACCTTTTGATTTTATTTTAAATTTTTTGTCTAGGGATCCACGCTGAGTTTGCCTGACTGTCCTAATGATTTGTGATTAGTGAATGTTTTTATGTTTAGGTATGTTTTTGTGTGGAGACCGGAACTTTGTGTGTGTGTGTGTGTGGGGGGGGGGGGGGGGTTAATTTGGTTACAATTTTCCCCTTTTCCCTATGGCAGAGATGAACCCTAAGATGTTTGCATACATAGAGTTGATGTTGTTCGTTTTGGTGGTAAAAAACGTCGGGTACTGGGCTGGTGCGTTTATTTTCGTTTGTTTTTCCTGGAAATTTTCCCTTTCTGGTGTGTATTTGGGGGAGGTATTAAAGATATGTTCTAATGTTTCCGGGATGGGGCAGTGAGGGCAATTTATGCCTGCTTCTCTTATCTCTGGTATAAACCTTCTAAAACTGCTGGCTAAAAGGGTTTTGCCAGTTCTGAGTCGGGTTATGACTTTGGAGTCGTATGGGTTTACCAATTTAGGGGCTGTTATATTCCTGCTAACTTGTTTTTGCAGGAGGTAGAGTTTTCTCCCTTTTGCTGAGTTATCCCATTCCCTTTGCCATTTATTATCAATTTTCTGCCTAATTATACTGTAAATTTCCAGTACGCTATAATCCAATTGATGTATTGCAGATTCTTTAAGTTTCCTTTTGGCTTCTTGGTCTGCCCTTTCATTTCCTGGAATATCGATGTGGGAGGGTACCCACATGAATTCCATAGTATAATTTTGTTGGTCCAGGGTTTTAAGTTTTAAATATACTTCCCGCAACATGTTTTCTCTGCTGGACGAGTTATTTGTTTCCAGGGTTCGTAGCACACTGAGGGAGTGGTGTGGGTTTCTTGAATCCATTTTATAGCTTCGTTAATTGCCCAAAACTCGACTGTATAAATGGAGCAGTGATCAGGCAGCCTCGCCCCCAGTGTGATATTCTCCCCCGGGATTACGATTGCGGCTGCCGTACGCATGGGTTCCAGTGATTTTGACCCATCGGTGTATATTTGTGTGTAGCCCTCATGTCTATTCGCAAGATCAGTTAAGATTTTGGCCCTGATTTCTAATGGGTTATGTTGTTTGTCCCCATAGTTTAATGCTTCGACATTGATTTTGGGGGCCTTACAGGTCCATGGTGCGGTGTCCGGGTGTTGTATTATTTCCGCTTGGGTATTGGTCAGTTTTAATTCCCTGTGTAGGTCATGGATTTTTTTCCCTCCTGGTAAGTTTGCTTTTAGTTTATGTCGGAAGGGCTTGTTGCACTTATTTATGATAATGCGGGTGGGGTGTGATTTCGGGTGAATTGATAGCCGTGTCTCGTAGCGCAGGAGTAACTCCTCCCTTCTAAGGTGTAGAGGGGGTTCCCCTGTTAAAACTCGTAGCTCGTCCCCAGAAGTGCTACTGAGAGCGCCGGTGCAAATAACAAGAGCCTGGTACTGAATTCGATCTAGTTTTTTAAGTACATTAGGGTGAGCCGAAGCATATGCCTGGCACCCGTAATCTATTTTCGATCGAATGAGTGTCCTATATAATGTAAGGAGTGTGGTCTGATCCGCCCCCCACTCGGTGCCTTTAAGGTTTCGTAAGAGGTTTAGATCTTTTCCGCATCTCCTTACTAGCTCTGTTATGTGATTGCTCCATGTAAGGCGCTCATCAAATAGCATTCCTAAGAATCGAGCTACTTTTTCAAATTTTATCTCTGTGCCGTTTAAGTATAATTTTGGGGAGTCCCTGCGTGTTTTAAGTTTCGGTGTAAAAAGCACCCCTATTGTTTTTCCGGGGGATATTTTGAAACCCCACCTATCTGCCCATCTACCAATCCCATCCAGTCCCATCTGCATTTCGCTCACCACAGCTTCACTGGACGGGTTTCCCGCTTTCCAGATTCCGCTGTCATCAGCAAACTGAGATATGTCTAGATGAGTTTGGTCTATTGACTTTTCCAGGTCATTTATCATGATATTGAAAAGGGTGGGGCTCAGTACACTTCCCTGTGGGGTTTAAAAGTATATAACCAGTGCGTTTTATTGGAAATGTGACGGCTGCTATAAATAGAACATAATGATAGTGTACTTTTGGAAAGTGCATGTAGGGCTAAGATGGTCACGTGTACTCTTATACAATAGATACACAGAAGCCTTCTTTTCTGGAATATGATGTGTGGGATTAATGAACTGTTAATTAAAACGAGAATACAACTTATTATTGCTTTATTTGTATATATTTTTTTAAATTTCTTTTTAAACGAAAAAAGCGCAATCTACGTACATGCGTAAGACGTAATTCAGTGAAAAATAGCGTAATGATTACGCCAAAAGCATAATGGTTGGCAGGTAACCGGGTTTTTACTAATAAACTTCTTATGATACCTAGCTGAGCTAGGTTTCATAAGAAGTCTATTAGTAAAAACCGCATGTTGATATGGCCATCCATTTGGGAGGAGAAGAGAGAATATTTTCAAGATGGCCACCATTGCGGTCACATTGAGGATCAGTTTGCATCATTTTCATTTAGGATAATCTAGACACCATAAGAACTCTTCTGATGAAAACCCAATGTCAAAAGGAATTTCCACTTAAGAGAAGTAACAACAATATTTTCAAGATGGCCACCATATTGGACATCAGATCAGCACCATTTTAATTCAAGACCAAGAAGACATCTTAAAAAGACTTCTGGTGGAAATCCCATGCTGATACAACTTTCTGTTTTGGAGAAATAACAAGATTTTCAAGATGGCTGCCATGGTGGCCATATTGGATATCAGATTTGCACCATGCCCATTTAGGACCAACTAGACATAATAAGAAACCTGTTGGTGAAAGCACAATTTCAATACAACCAGCTGTTCTGGAGAAGCAGTGATGAGAAAATTTTCAAGATGACCATATTGGAGGTCAGATCAGCACCATTTTTATTCAGGACCAACTAAACATCATAAGAAGTCTTTAAGTGAAAACCCCATGCTGATATGGATGGAGAAGTACTGATACATTTTCAAGATGGCCACTGTGGTGTCCCTATTGAAGGTATGAGCAGCACCATTTTCATTTGTGACCAACTAAGAAGTCTTTAAGTTAAACCCCATGTTGATACGACCATCCATTCAGTAGTTGTGATAACAAGAGTTTAAGAAGTCTTTCAGTGAAAACCCAATGCTGATATGACCATTCATTCAGGAGAAGTATTGATAAGATTTTCAGGATGGCCACTGTGGTGGCCATATTGGATGTCTGAGCAGCACCTTTTTTTATTTAGGGCCAACAAGACATCAGAAGAAGTCTTCTGGTGAAAATCCCATGTCAATATGACTTTTCATTCAGGAGTAGTAGCCATTAAAAAACATTTCAAGATGGCTGCTGTGGCAACCATATTGGACATCAGATCAGCACCATTTTCATTTAGGAGCAACAAGATACCGCAAGTCTTTCAGTGAAACTTTCATGTTGATATGACTATCCACAAAGGAGTAATGATAAGATTTTAAAAGCTGGCTGCTTTGGCAGCCATATTCTATGTCACATTAGCACTATTTTCATTTAGGATCAAATAGATATCATAAAAAATCTTTCAGTAAAGACCCCATCTGGATATTATCATCCATTCAGGAGGAGTAGCAATAACAAGATTTTCAAGATGGCTGCTTTACCGGTCATACTGGACATCAGATTGGAATCACTTTTATTTCTGACAAACATCACAAGTAGTATTCTGGTGAAAACCCAATGTCAATATGACTTTCTGTTCAGGAGGTGTAGCGATAACAAGATTTTTAAGATGGGTGCTGTACTGGCCATATTGGACATCAGATTGGAATCATTTTTATTTAGGACCAACTAGACATCATAAGAAGTCTTCTGGTGGAAACCCAATGTCAATATGATTTTCTGTTCAGGTGAAGTAGCAATAACAAGATTTTGTGGCAGCCATAATGGATGTTAAATAGGTGCCATTTTCAATTAGGGCCAACTAGCAGAATTATATATATTTTTCCTTTTCATAATGGTATTGTTTATTAGTTTATAATCTCTGTTCTTAGTCTAACAGCTATCGTCTTGCCGTGAGTACAGATACGGTATTTTTGGATCGATATTTCACCTAGTTGCGTGTAGCCTTAGTCATGCGACGTATTTTCCGCGTGCAAGAGAATGAACTTTTGACCTAGTTCTCGTACTTTTAGTAGTAAACATTATATTGACCAGGAATTATAGTTTAAGGTCACATCCAAAGAATAAATCGTGTAAATTAGAAGGAAATTATTTCGAAATACCCAGTTTGTTTATTAAAGACGTAGAATACGTTTTATTTCAATTCTGCACGGTAAGGCTATATATATATATAGGGATTAATAGCCGCATTCAGGCATTCTTCATAGTTACACAGAGATTGAGAGGTCATAACGAATTTGATTCAGTTTGAGTGTGGGATATTATTCTTTGGATATGTATTAATTAATACAATACATTTAGGATTCAGTACTGTGTCTTCAGCCTGAATTATTATACAGCTCCGTGGAATTATCGGAAACATTTCTAAAACTTGTGAGATTCGAGATTCACAAGGATTATTTGGATATAACTAATTCTTATTAACATATTAGCACAGCAAAGGCTACTTCATTCGGAATATACATTCGGAATAGTTGGATTAACTTCCGGAACAGTGAACTTTAAAACAATTTAGGACTTTTAAGGATATTCTATACTGTAAGTTATTTTTTATTCTTTCACTTTAATTGTTTGTTGAAATAATTTAATATTTTAGGAAATTAAAGATTTGTATTTTAAATCTTGAAAGCTTGTTTGAGTCTTTTCTTTTGTTACATTACCCCTAGTCGTAACACTAGACATAAGAAGTCTTTTAGTGAAAACCCCATTCAGGAGTAGTGACAAGATTTTCAAGATGGCCACTGTGGCAGCCATATTAGATGTGCGAGCAGCACAATTTTCATTTACGAACAACTAGACCATGGGATGAATGTGTGTGTAAAGTTTCATGGCATCCTCCAAGTAGTTTAGGAGGTGTAACGATAGCAAACTTGTGCTAATGGACGGATGGACAACAGACCATCCCATAAGCTATCCTATCTATGACTAGTAGAGCTAAATATACCAACACACCTAGAATTCAACAAAAATTTCCTTGTAGCCAGAAGGACTAGCAGATTGAGAAATTTACTAGTCATGCTGAATCTTCACTAGTCCTTCCCACAAAACAATGTCAGACATGTATCTAGATTAACAACACTTTTATTTCTTAAATATCACCATCATTCATAATTCAGAAGTACAAATCTTGCTATAGAAAACCACCTTGGGTGCTTGAAAATATTCACTACAAGCTCACAAGAAAGACAATGACTGATTCTCCAGAAATTAACTATAAAAAAAAAACATGACTCAGTAAACATTTTGTACAGCCTTGTCATCTGAGAAAAACAACTTAATAAGAGGAAAAGACAAAGACCTCATTCACTCTGGTCATTATGTACAGTAACTCCACAGACTGACAATTAAATGCGGTACCCAATGTGCTACAGTGAAAGCAGGGTGAGAAGATCTGTTATTATAACTTTGTGGGTTTTCACAACACATACAAAGCTTTATGGATTTTGAAGAGCATCACACTACAATGGCAGTTTGACATGTTCATAAGTCTTGTTTACAGTCTTTTAGTCCAAATTTCCTACCCCATTTTAGATATTTTGACATTTATGTTGGGGTGCGAGGTCAGACCTCATTGCCTATCAAAAAGTTGGCATTTGCCAAAACTGCACAGTGCTGGCATAGGATAGCCACTTACTACCGGGCCTCGCACACTTAAACGACCTTACACCTGCATGAAAATGACAGGCTGATGATTTATCTTCTCAGAAATTGCGAGCATGTGCTCTGACCTCACATCCCAACATAAATGTCAAAATATCTAAAATAGGGTAGGAAAGGTCACAGGAAACTCAGACTATTAGTCTTTGACATACATCTTTACCATATAAATCTAACAAAATTGCCAAATATTTATACAGCCTGGTTTTGAAATACGATTTGTAAAATCCTTATTTGTTCTAATCCTCTAGGGGAGCAATCTTGGGGATTTACGTCATAAGCTCTGAGAGAACTTGGTCAGAGTCCAATCATTCAGACTTTCAAAAATTACGTTTGATAGCACAAATAAACAATGTCTGGTGACAACTGAAACATTAATAGCCATTGAACTATTAAAATTATGAAAACTTCTAGTCTGACAGGAAATCTATCTGCCTTGGGCTAGAAGAATACTGCTAATTTTGAGACCTGTACCAATCTGACTAAAGTTGAGATCTACTTATAATAAATATGATATAATGATGAGATCTGGCTGGCACCGATAAAGGTTCATGTTCTGGTGATCTTTGGGAATTCCCAGTCCATTTATTTTTAGTAACCTATAAGATAAAGCATTGTATTTCATATTGGGGAGAGTTATTGCTAGAAACGTTATGTTCTGAATGACAGTTTTCACTTTCATATATGTGAAAGCTGCAATTTGATTGGTGAATTGTAAGATCAACAAAACATGACCTTGTACTGGTGTCCGTCCAATTTCCAATATGTCGGAGATCTCAATTTTAATCAGATTGATAATATACAATCAGGTGCATTTATATTCAAGTACAGACATTCATTTTCTCTTACAAATACTTCACCCAAATTTACATGAATCACACATCTTTAATTTCCAGTTATGCTCTGTATTAATTATACTGCACTCTCATACACATGTGGATGTTATTATAAAGCAATCTGCCTTTAACCATCCCTTCACTCTTCCATGGGAAAAGTAGCACAACATCTCCACATTTTCCACTATTGTCTTTTATTTTGCCTTTGCAAAATATTAAGAAACTTCCCTCTTGTCATTTCTCGTGCTGAAATATAAATGATAATGACTGTGTTTAAGGAACAATATAAAAATGATGAGCATATACAGCATGTATCGGAGTATAGTGTGGTATAGAAATGAAGGTTTTTCAGCACTTATGTACTTATAAGACTTCAATAGACATGTGGCAACTTACTTGAACATTTTACTTGCCATTTCAAAATTTAGGTCACCAAACCCTAATAACTTGTTTGCCACTGACATTGAGAACAGAAATCAATTGAATTAATGGTTAGTGACAACAAGTGAAGGTTTTAGTTAAGCAAATTAAAGAGTATTTATAAATATCCCAATGTTATTTTCAAAAGTATAACTAGATCTGTCAACAGTCAATATCTACTTCAACCTCAGGCCATCCACAGAGTCATATAAACCATTTCTCTACATGCTGCCTAACTTCAAATTAAATGACAAAGGACCTTTATCTTCATTTTCTTCTGATGATGATACATGTAGTTTATATTAATAAAGTCATTTATAAGACTGGTCATATATGCTTGTAGCCAGGCTTGTGATATATAAAGAAGGCCACTTAATCTAGAAACCAACAGTCTCACAATCAAAAAGGGATTATGATGTGAATTAAATTGCATGTGCAAATAGTATCACAATCAAAAACGGATTATGATGTGAATTAAATTGCATGTGCTAATAGTCTCACAATCGAAAAGGGATTATGATGTGAATTAAATTGCATGTGCTAATAGTCTCACAATCAAAAACGGATTATGATGTGAATTAAACTGCATGTGCTAATAGTCTCACAATAAAAAAGGGATTATGATGTGAATTAAATTGCATGTGCTAACAGTCTCACAATCAAAAAATGATTATGTGAATTAAATTGCATGTGCTAACAGTCTCACAATCAAAACGGATTATGATGTGAATTAAATTGCATGTGCTAACAGTCTCACAATCAAAAAGGGATTATGATGTGAATTAAATTGCATGTGCTAATAGTCTCGCAATCAAAAAGGGATTATGATGTGAATTAAATTGCATGTGCTAACTGTTTTTAGCATAAAACCAGTATAGTCTTGTAATTGCGAAGAGTGAATCTAATTTTCTAGTTGCAGTGTTATGATTCTTAAGGTCACCAGATGGCGATCAGTTGGCAATTTTCACTCACCAATGCCAAATTTGAGTCGCAATTGTGACCATTTTAGTCAGAGCTTGGGGTGATGCTTTCCCGTGCATAAATTTATGTGTGCATTCTGATATTTTAAAAAATCCTGTTTTCTCCAACAAATATTTAGTTGCTGGAGTGATACCTGACTCAATTCTTTAAATGAATCACATACTACTGTAAGCACAGACACAACTCTGCAGTTAGCATATGTATGAAACCCGAGGACACAAATACCACTTGCTAATATGGTATAATTTAACAAACCCTGGTTCAAGATGCATGGGAAAGTCGAAGAGGGGTGAAAACTCAAACTTTCGTGGGAAAAGGTAAAAATGGAATCTTAGTTTTTTTTTATTTTAAAGTATTACGCAACACCAAATTTGGTTTCAATTCATTTATTCCTAGAAAATTATCCAAGCAGAAACAAAATTTACTGTTCAGTAAAACTGGGACCATAACTCGATCAAATTTTGGCAAACACTAAAAGTGAATTAAATATACCATATACTCGCTTATAAGTCAAGTCCAACTGCAAACAGCATAGATCCTGATCTGCTGCTTCATAATATGCCAGCAGATCATAGTCTATGTTGTTTTGTTATACTAGTTAGCCCTAACAAGCTGCATAGACCTAGATCTGCTGGTGCATTATGCGACAGCAGATCTGGGTCTGTGCAGTCTGCAGTTGGACTTGACTTATAAGTGATTATATATGGCAGGTCTTCTCGATGGCAAGCCCAATACAAAGTATACTTTAAATCTATCAAGTTACTGGAAGGAAACAAAATTTGTGACATATAGGACATGATGTACACATGAACAGACATGTGTAACACTATAATATATACCCTCTTCCTAAAATATGGCTGGGTCATAAAACAAATGAATCCATAAAGTGCTAGTACTATGCTAATTTAAGCATACCTTCATCTAAACCCAGTTGATAGGCTAAATTCTGAAGGCCTCTGACTTTTTCTATCAGTTGTGAGGTAGTCAAGCTGCCAAATTCTGTAAAGATGAGATGTAATTAGTTAAATGCAGTGTATCCAAATATATTCATACTCTTCTGATGGAACTAAAATGAAAACTGTTGCATTGATTATTTTTTACACAGTAGTGTAAGGTATCAATAAAGTTTAAAATGCAACAAAAGGATATAATAAAAGTTCATATCAACTATATGCACTAATCAGTGTAGTGCAAATACACATTTCTACAATCTCATGAAGACAAATCTATCACAGTGGTCATCTTTATTGAACAGACACCTGCATATAACTGTCAACAAGTCCCATTTGAATATAATTTTGTGCATATTTACCTGTATATAAAGGTCATTTGCTCATAAATTAGATCAGTGTCCAATGCGTGACCTTTACTGACCCCTCTGACATCGATCTTGAGATAGTTTTTTTAACCATTCTATTTTATGTTGAAAATGACGGTAAAACTCCATTTTCATATTTACATGTAAGAAAGTTTTCATATTTGTACTGGTAGTCTACAATATTATTATTTCATTTAAACAATTGAGAACAAGATGTATATTCATAAACACTAATCACCAACAGCACATTTGGAGTAGCCAATAATATACAGACTGGTATGGAAGATTAATACTGAGCTAATGAGAGTTAGGAGACTTGCAAGGAGATGTGCCATGACAGTCAACCCAAGATGGTCTGGACAGGAACCTGTTATGCACTGGTTGTGAGCTAACAACTAAGTCACCATGTGGAGGAAGGAAATATTACTGCAGTATATTACTTGTTAAGATGCATCAGCATATCAACATGCCAAGTTTCATCAATGTAGTATCAAAACAAAGTTTGATTAGTGCAATAGGGGCTTATAGATAGAATGTGAAATATGGCTGAAAATAAAAACATCATTAAAGCATGAAATATAGGTCACAGTGACATAATATTTGTGTGTGGTTGAGTTACTCTTCTTGAGATGCATCAGCATATCAATTTACATGAAAGTAGGTGAAATTGGGCCAAAGATATTGAGGCTGTAATGAATGAGTAGCATAAAATACTAACGTGATACAGCATGAAAATTGGGTCAAAGTGACCCAGTTTTGGCATGGCAGAGTTACACTCACTGAGATGGAGATGTATACACATACCAAATTTCATATATAGTGAAAGTAATGAATGAACAGCTGAAAATACAACTGTCACTAACGTGATCTAGTTTTGGTAAGTCAGAATTACTCTTCTTAAGATGCATCCAGGTGCCAATTTTCATTACTGAAAGTGAAACAGGGTCCAAGATATTAAAGCTGCAATGAACAGACAGCTGAAACTACAAAACTCACTCAAGCATATAAATTGGATCACACTGACCTAGCACTGGTATAATTCATTTATTTTCAATAAGATGCATTCATATACAGATTTTCAGGAGCATAGGTGAAATTGGTCCAAGATAATGCCATTTTTCAGCACATGATAGGCCATTATATTTTGGTGGAGGCAGAACCAGGGAACACCCCAGGAAGAACCACTGACCCACAGGAAGTTACTGATAACCTTTCTCACATACCCACGCTGGTCAAGCTGAGACTTGAACTCATGTGGACAGGATGAGATGTGTGAATGATCTGTAAAGGTGAGTGCCTTAGACCACTCGGCCGCCCGGGGCCCCAAATGAGAGTGTAACAAACAGGAAGTTTAAACTATTCAAGTAACTCAAGCATTGACCTAGTATTAAAATGACTGACTTACTCTCCTTGAGATGCATCTACACATAAATTTTCATGAGTGAAATGTGAAATAGACTCTAAATTATTGGAGGAATAATTAACTGAAGCTGTAAATACAAAAGCCACTCAAGCTTAAAAATTGTGTGACACTGACCTAGTTCTGGTATGGTTGAGCTATACTCCTTGAAATGCATCCATGTAACAATTTTCCAAGAGTGTAGGATAAATAGGGTCCAAGATATTGAGGGTGTAATGAACATTCAAATGAACATCTTGCTTTGATGGCAAGTGGATAATGAAATCTTCACTAAGTATGTGATGCATACACACCTCCATTTTTCTTTGTATAGTGTACAGACACTGTATATACATGTCATGTACTCAGTGGCATAAGTCCAAATTTTGGACCACCCTGCAAGAATTCAGAATTGTCCCTCCCACCCCACCTCCTTGCATTGCAGTGGCCATGGGGGCATTAGTTGTATGTACTTGTACTTTCTACTTTCTGTATAGGTCAGTTCATATAACATCAATGTTGTATTGTGAAATATAGCTCAACAAGAATGATGTATCTATTTTACCTTTCAATGGAATATTCATGAGGGCCTAGTCCTCTAGCAAGATAAGTAATGATTTGGATTTAAATCTGGTTTTCATGATCCAGAGGTTCATGGCCAGGACAGGAACCTGTTACCCAGCTTTCCCATTAGCTACCGGGAAGCCAGCTCAAAACTTCATATTTTACAAATTGTAACATTATGCCATCTACTTTTACAACACTGCAACTTTTTTGTTATATTGTTGCACTGAGTTAGCCCTGTATTTTTAATTTTGAGCCAGCTACTTCAAAAGATAATGAGTTGGCTGGTTACCCACTGATCATTACCTAATGAATGCTCAATGTTATATATCCTTATATAATGAAGCCTGCATCAGTGAATACCTCTATATAAAGGATACCTGTACATAAAGAACAATTTTTATAAAGCAATTTTCTCCAGTTTACCTACATATCTGACCTATATATCAAGGGCATCTATTTATCCAGGATATAATTTGGTGGTTCTTGGATGTCCTTTAATAGTGTTTCGTGCAGGCCATTTTAACCTGGCATGGCACCATGACCCTATTTGGTGGTGCCATGATCCTATATTTTTACATGCTATGACCCTTTTACCATAAAAAATTACTAGACCTGGGGTCAATAACTTTAAAATGTAATCAATTAAATTACAATTACTTTTGAAAATGTTGATTACAATTACAATTAGTCACTTCTGGACAAAGTAACTGATTAATTATTTGTTTGTTTTTGTTGATTTTAACGGCACTTCTAACATATTATTGGCTATATCATGCTGAGGAACTGGGAGCTAAGTGCCTTTCCCAAGGACACATCAAGGCAGTCGACCTGGGCTGGCATGGGCTGGTATCAAACTTGTGACTCCTGGATTATGAGTCTGATGCCATACCAACTGAGCCACCATGGCTCCGTGTAATTGATTAAATTACACTACTCTTTTGGAATACATTTTGATTACATTCAAATATATTTAATTATTTTATTTTTCATTTTAAGAGTGACAAAGTAATATCTATGTCTTTAAAATTAAAAGTACTTTTAAATGTTTGAAAACAACATACACATGCTCCCAATTAAATATTAATTTGATTTCATTACCTACTTAATTGCTTTGTTATTTCCACTCATTCTTAGGACTTTGTTCATTATAATGAGAGGTGCCAGCAAAGAGTTACTGACTGGCACTGAATATACTTTTAATTCCACTTCAGTGTCATTTAGTCTAAACTTTAACACAACAAATTGTATTATCTTGTATCTGAAGCACAAGTGATATTGTATTATTTAAACTGCAAATACAGTTTCAATTTTTTTCATGAATAAAAATATGAACTGGGTCATCTCTAAATAGCAAATGGAATGTCCTGTAGAACCACAAAACAGTGTTAATGAAGCCTATTCTAAAATTGTAGTCATACAGTTCTTGTTTACAATGCAAATAACTCCAAATCTGACATGTCTATTTATTTTTATTCAGTTTTTTAAAGAATTTAAAATTTGTTGAAGTTCTAAACCTAACTTCATAAAAATGTAATCATGTTGTAATCAAAATGTAATCTTGATTACAGGATATTTTTAAATCTAATTAATTAAATTACACTTACTTGTAATAAAAAAAAATGTCTATTACAAAACTGCTCATGATTACTCAGAAAATAAGTAATCAATTGCAAATGATTACAATTACTGATTACAATTACCCCAGGTCTGAAAATTATATTTCCTGATTATTCTTTCATGTATCATTTTCTAGTTCCAAATCATGTCAAGGTCTTTATAATAGGTATACAGCTTGAGTAGTTTCCCTTGCTCTGATTGAGACAGAGGACCAGTCAACCTTGTCTAATTGCCTGGATGTCGTTATATTGTCAACTGGTTTGATGTTAGTTCAAAACAATTAATCCATTAACTGACATTTGATGAACTTACAAAGTGCACAACTGCCTTGAAACAAACTTGTCAAAATAAAGCCTGTGTATTCCCCAAATAAGGAAAGATAGACTTAATTTTGATGTGGCAAGGGAAATATGAAACAGGTATGCCATCACAATGGGTCTAAGTATTGGGATGCATTAAGCTCCCTGGTTCTTGATTTTACCCTTCATACTTTGAAATTAACATAGTATGCAAATTAGAATTGGATATTTTCAACCCCTTCAGAAGTGAGATCTAAAGCATAAACCTCCTCTCCCCCACCTTTTGCCACCAATGAAGTTTAATTTCACTTTCATCAGCAATTGATATTTGTTGTGTTTCATAACCACAATAAAATCTTACAAAGGCAGGGGGTGGATGCTTAGATCCTGAAAAAAATACTAAGTGGATTAAAATTATCTGATTTTATTAAGAAAGAAAGAAAGCTGTCTAAATATGCTAAGTTGACATAGATTTTAAATAAAAAACTGTGCCACTGAACAAACCTTCTTAAAATATTTTAATTACTTAGAAGGAGAGAAAGGTCTTTTTTTATATCAATCTTCAGAATTAAACAAAGTCTGACCTGAATGAATTGCATACACTTCATTAAAAAACATGATATGATATTTTCTGTTTTATATTAGATCTAATTTTAACTATTAAATTCTGATAATGATTCATTGCATGTATTATTTTCAAAGTTGACCACTGATGAGCACAACTGCTTAATCTATTATTCTTGTATGGTTCAGTTAACTAATCTTTATTGTTCAAGTAACTAATCGATTTGCAAATCATTTGTTTCATGACTTTCTTCTCCTTGGAATCACAGATGCCAAACTTTTTTTTTTTTTCTTGGGGGGGGGGGGGGAGAGAGAGAGAGGCTATTTGTTTTACTTTACCAGTATGTAATGCAAGTGCCCTTATGAACTGGCAGAATGCACTTCTGGTACCCTTCTGGCTGGATAAAACACACTTTAGGTGCCCATCCAGGCAACTTTTTCTTTTTACCATACCCTTTTCAATGTCTGCAAGAACACTACCTTTATCAACTGGTTTCACTGTATTGTTCCAAGTCTCGTTCAACCATAGCTCTCGTGTGGCTCCATAGACGTTTCTGCCAGACAAGGGTATGGTAAAAAACCTGTGTTTTTCTTGTAATGCCAGAACCAGCCTTTCCCAAAATTTGGAAAAGTGATTTGATTGGCTGATGAGATGAAATTATTTAAAATATTACTTTGATGATAAGATATCACGTTTCATGTAAATATGGAGTTTCTTTTGCTGACTTAGGCATGCCTCCTGCATCAGCATCTAATCACAAAATGATGTACAGTGGCATTATCCTTTTATGTTTGTAATATGATTTTGGTTTGAATAACTGCAGACACAGATACATTTTGAGATAGGGAGAAAATATCTTTGTAGTTTCGCTTCTAGAAAGTCTGAACAAAGCAACTTCTATCAGTAACAGAGATCCTCATATTGTGAAGATCTCATGCAGCCACATGACATGAGACTACATTTTTCTCTAATATTTTTAAATATAATTAACACATTATCTGTGTGTGCATTTCAATAGCTAAGCAAAGTTATTAGGTCTACACTTGAATCCTGCCATAGCAACAAGACTGTTGTGGGCATTTTCACTGATGTCTGCATTTGGTAAAAATTTGGTACCCTAACATTTTTCAACTTAAATGAGGTAAAAATGAAGTAAGTGTAGGTGTATCAGACTAACACTGGAACAAGACTGACTGACCTTGTAAAAGATTGATGTCATCATTCTCTAAATCAGCCAGCCACTTTGGAGGGTCACTGGATTTTGCCTCTAGCTTAAATTACAAAGAATGGAATACATGTAGATTCATTCTGAGCAATAAAAATCAGTTCTCATCTACCAAGTTGCTGTATATAAAATGCATAACAGAAGTAAAACAATCATTTAATTTACCTGAAAGGAATGCAAAGTCACAATTATTTTTAGAAACATTGGGTAAAATATATATTCACTTCAGTTCTGTTACTCTGAGGTAGAATTAAAAAAAAAAAAAATAATACTAATAAAAAGACATGGCCCAAAAATAAATATTAGGGGTTCCAATCAATATTACTTCTGATATGACTTTTAATGAGAGCTGTTCAATATAAACATTTATGGTATCCAGGGAAGGCAGGTTTTTAACAAATATATGCCAGGGTACCCTGATTACTCAAAGAGTTTATATGACAATGATACAAAATTCTAAACTGCATTTATGGGTGATTAGTCCATGCTGAAAGTACCTTCCCTGGGTCCTAAGTATATATTACTGGAACAGCCCTGATACTAAATACTTCATATATTTTATTCTTTCTCCCCTTTTACCTTGTCTTTATACCATATTTATTTGTGTATAACACCCACCTAGCTGTGAATAAAGTAGACCTAGATCTGACATCACATTAATGTACCTGCAGATCAGGTTCTGTGATGCTTGCAAAAAATCTTCAGTACAACGAACTGCACAGACCTTGATCTGTTAGAACATAAGATGAACTGCACATAGACCTCCATCTGTACGCACAGACCATGATCTGTAAGCACATGATTTGCACTACAGACATATACCTGTTAGCAAAAAATGTGAACTGCACATAGATCTCCATCCATCAGCACATAATGTGAACTGCAAACAGGCACTAAAGCTGCAACATTAATGTGTAAATGGCTTTGTTTAGTTTACTGTCTGTAAACGTTTGCAAAATCTGTAACCAGCATGTGTCAGTCAGTTACATAGAATCTACCCATTCCAATTAAATAATATTTAAATAATATATTTCTCCATCTGCGTATGAAGACTGTTTGGCAGAGTTTTTCTGTTAATTCTTTTCTTAAAGTATGGATGATTTTCACACTGAATGTGAAAAAGCCAAAGTTGATGATAACTGTTGTACCGCACATTACATAACTTTACACATCAGGTTGATTTAATGATCATACTGACAAAAATTTCTGTAAACTAGATCAGGCACCTTTGAAAAACATGTTCATCAACAGAACCTTGGATGAGCAACATTTTATTTTAAAGAAACATCATTTCAAGTTGGTTATTATTATTGATTTTTTTTATCATGTGCACATATATAGCAGTACAAAACAACAGCTTGATGATCCTAAGGATCTTTTACATAAATTCTCAGAAATATTCAACAAAGATATGTCTTGCAAACTGAATCCAGTCCTAATAAGCAGATATAACAATCACAACTTGAGCAAGGTATACTGCACACATTGTCACTGGCTTTCATACATGATAATAAATAGACTGTCAGCTGTAAGCCTAATATGCAGATCAGGGGAAAGGTTGAGTTTCTAACTGGTTCGATCAAGCAGCATCATTTTGGTTATTGTACACTGTGTATGCATTTAGAAATTTTTGTAAATGTTGCAGCCTTACACTACAGAGACTTTGATCTGTCAGCACATGTGAAGCACACACAGACCTTGATCTGTCAGCAAATAATGTGAACTGCACATAGACCTTCATCTCTCAGCACATGATATGAACTGTACATATACCTTCATTGATCTGCATATATGAACTTCACATAGACCTTCATCTGTCAGCACATGATGTGAAATGCACATTGACCTTCATCTGTCAGCATATGATGTGAACTGCACATAGACCTTCATCTGTCAGTACATGATATGAACTGTATATATACCTTCATATATCGGCATATGTGAACTGTACAAAGACCTTCATCTGTTCGCATATGATGTGAACTGCGCACAGACCTTGATCTGTCAGCATTTGATGTGTTGCGTGCTCAATAAACTACATAACATGTTTTATTTTAAGTTGATGGAAGATACAATTCTGAAATCCACATAAAAGTATGCATACTTTTCATTTTAGGATGCATGAAAATTCCAACAGCCGAGTTCTTGGTATGCAATTTTTTTTTGTCGGCAAAATTCTTATATTAATCTGTTTCTACAAAATGAGTATCAATTGAGTAGTGTGCAAGCTATCAAAGTTCAAGCGATTGTAATGGGATTTGATGATGCTTCATAGGTTAGATCTTAGCAGACATTGAGATTAAGACACCTGTTAATCAACTGTCAGCTCCTAATTATAATTTTGATCAAAAGACTAATTACACGCACATGTGATTGACACCTTTCTTTGATAAACATTATTCAGCAGTTTTAATACATCATATTATAAATCCTTATGCAATGTTTGGAAGGCTTGCATTTTATTGTATACCGTATTTAGAAAAATAGTGCAAAGATTTTGGGACTTGTTTTGTTTGTTGGGAGGAATACAAACTCCCATGTTAATCGTCATAAAATCAGCTGTTTTTCGGTGCCGTGTATACTTTCATTTTCGAGTGATTATCATATGTGTACTTTTCCAATGGCAACTTTACATAATTTCTTTGGTGCCAAGCACAAGGCGGCAGATGAGCATGATTCTCGTGAGACTGGCTGACAGAAATTAGTAGATGCATCCAGTTTTCATAAAGAAAACAGAACACCAAAGAGACTGAGAGACTGGTGGAACGAATCATGGAATATTACATTCCCATGGGCAGAAAACAAAAAAACAATGGAACATTGTTAGCTTTATGCATATGGTGTCCTGACTGTGGAAGGAAAAATGCAATGGCAACCCAAGGAACACCAGGACTAGAACTTAAGGATTTTGATCCTAAACCTGCAGTGGAGAAATTTGTTAAAGTTTGTATAAGGAAAAGTGAATGTAGTGTGCTGTGTTCCTTAAAGATGAAATGAAAAAAAGTTAATGGAATATGGTTATCTGTTTCTTCTTCCAGTGTTTTGGAAAATTGACTTATCTGAAATGGAATTAAGATAATTAAATATGTTAATATAGAAAATAAAGTGTCATCTCTTCCTTGATTCCTTCTAGCCGCACACAAAATTACATATTGACAAGGTAAAAGCATTGAGAATTGCTATAGTTGTAACATGACAAACAATCAAAATTATCACAGTTATCACCTGCCTTAATTTTCAATTCGTTTATTATAATACTAAATATTTCACAATGAATGAGCATTAGCATTCTGATGACATATATATTGGTGATACAACAATATTCTGAATTATTGCATGGAAAAAAAGTATCATTATTGGGACTCCCAGTTTTAGGACTGGGACTGCAACTGTTTCCAAAAAAAGAAGTCATGGACTGCAACTTTAAAAAATCCTATGGAGAACCTTGATAAACCTTCACTCGTCAGCATATGACGAGATAGTTTACAGTTTGGTGCTCAATAAACTACATAGCATGTTTTATTCCAAGTCGATGAAAGATACAAGTCTGAATGTTGCAGCCTTAAACTGCAGAGACCTTGATCATTCAGCACATGATTTGAACTGCACAAAGACCTTGATCTGTCAGCAAACGATATGAACTGCAAAGAGACCTTCATCTGTCAGCATATGATGTGAACTGCAGAGATCTTCAACTGTCAGCATATGTGAACTGTACAACAGACCTTCATCTGCCAGCACAGATACACAGCCTAAAATATGATACATTATCGATACACATATCAACTTGATGGTCTTTTTATCTTTAGAAGGTCTGTAAGTAGTAGGTGGTGCCCTTTTATGTGTGTTGACATATTGGTTGTACTTCCAGTATGCAGATTACAGACATGGACTTAGCATCTATTTATATACCATTCCCATCCATGACAAGATAACAACAATACTTCCAAACAGACTACCTGTTAGTTGTCAGTGATTTTAATTAAACCTTTCAGGGTGCTCCATTTGATCAGATGCAGGACTCATCTTGGCCACCACGCCCTTTGTTTTGCACTGCATGAATGCTTTAAAAACATCTAATTATCAATTTCAAGTATTCACTTAAACTTGGAAGACATTAACGTGTTATCTTCAAAACAGAAGAAATAGTACAATTTCCTCATGCAAGGAAAATCTCATCTAAAGTGTATGTCAATGTGGTCATTTAGGCGCATTTACTCATCTTAAATTAAATATTCTAATATTCTAAAATGTTCTAAAATGTAATACTAATGTAGTTTAACCAAAGTATATTCAATTCTGATTATTGAATGCTCTGCACCGTAACTGCAATTGTGGCCATGTACTAAACTGGTTAAAGAAAAGAGCATGTCGGATCAAATCATGATTATATTGGGTAGTACAAATTTTTTTTTAAAACAAGAGTAGCTTTAATTGTGACATCACAGCATGCGACATTCAGTCCAGAATGTACTAGATCACACCTTTAGGTTAACCTCGTCCAAAAATGTCCATGTATTTTAGCATTGAGTTTTGCCGCACGTGTTTCTCGGGGCATGTACATGTAAATAATGACTTTCCAAAGGAATATGGATGTATGAGGATCCAAATAAAGTGATTAATCGCTATTTAAAGGTATGTGTAATCAAATTCTAAAAATGACACCCATTACTGAAATATTTGGTACTGACCTATATGACTTTTACCCATAGAACAAGACTGGATGTGGGAGTGGGGATGAATACCAACAAAATCTATCACATTTTACTTCTGCTGATCCAAAACAACTGCCACAGCCATAGGCACTTGTTTTTTTTGTTAGTGATAAAAGAAAACTGTTGAAAACACCCACTCCCGTTTTATAAAATATTAACAAATTTACACATGGTGACAAACTCGTGCGGTTTGAAATCTGCTCCCTCGCCGATTCTGTGCTAATTGTATTGATCCCGTTGGAATGTTCAGTCACTGATTACATATATCACCATACAAAGAGATATTCCAAACTTATTCAACAAGTATGATTTATATACTTTACAGATCATTTAATAACTACTTTTGCGTGAAGTTTCTCTGTTGCTTTGTATCTACTTGGATTTGTATCCACTTGGATGAGTTTGGATGCCAATACTTCATGTGTGTCACGCTGGGAATAAGCTACATTAAATTCTGAGGTGGTTATTGTTTACCCTGAACTTGATCAAACAATAACCACCAATCAGAATTGTATGTAACATATTTCACTGCGTTACATACCAAAAGTGTAGCCTTCAAATTCGACCCAAGTAGACAGGATACGAAGCAACAGAGAAACTTCACTTAAAAGTGGTTATTAAATCATTAGTAAAATACTTCATTATACACGAGGAACACATTTAGAATGTCTCCTTTATGCTGAACATACTGACAAGATAAAATAATTAAGAATGGAATCGGTGAGGGGGAGGGGGCAGATTACGAATCATGTCACCTTGCGTTCATTTGTAGAAGGCGAGTGGGTGTTGTCAGTAAAAAAAATTTTACTGACAAAAACAAGTGTTTGAGCCTGCGACAGCTGTCTCAGATGAATTCTCAATGTAAAGAATAAAAAGGCAAAAGACTAATAATTAGTCATGACTGCTGAAGATTAAAGTAACTTGTATAGGGTAAGTATCATTCTGTATCGATTCTTCACCTCTTGTATCAATACATGTATCGATATGGCCAAAGTATCGATGCATCAATATATTGATGAATCGTTTCACCCCTAACACTGACCTTCATCTGTCAGCATATGATGTTAACTGCATATACACCTTCATCTGTTGGCACATGATGTGAACTGCACATAGACCTAAATCTGTCAGCATATAATATGAACTGCAGACAGACTTCATCTATCAATATATGATATGATAGTTTGCACTTGTGTGCTCAATACACACAAAGACAAACTAAATAATGTGTTTTATTCCAAGCTGATGAAAGATACAAGTTTGATATGACACAGGGATACATCAAGATGATTAGACTGAGACTTATTCCAATGCCATATCAAACGAGTCCTTTCCCCGACTCAGAAAAAAACATGAATGCAGTTTTTTATTTATTACATACACCCTCTTTATGCTTTCTAAATATTTGTATGCTGTACAGTGTGTCTGAAATTCAAAACAAATTGGGACATGATTCAGTACATCTTTGAAACTCAAGGTACAGATGTCTGTGAAAATACCTACCATATATACTCGTGTATAAGCCGAGTCCAAATGCAAACAACATAGATCCTGATCTGCAGTCACATAATGCACCGACAGATCAGGGTCTATGTTGTTTGTTCTACTGATTAGTCCCTACAAACTGCATAGACCCAGATCTGCCGGCACATTATGTAACGGCAGATCTAGGTCTATGCAGTTTGCAGTTGGTATCGGCTTATACACAAGTATATACAGTAAATAGTTCCAGTTTTGGTGTGTGATACAGACATACAGATTTAACATCCATATCAAATGCCATATCAACCATGTAAGATTGAATCAGCATGTAACAATATACAATTATTGACTTCTGGTGAGGTTGTTATGTACAATGATTTATCAACCCCAGAAAATATATATTCACTGAGGTCTCTGAGGTGAATATAATTTTGGGGGGGTTGATAAATCCTTGTTGCAACCAAATCAAAAGTCAATAATTTGTTTTATTATATGTCTTTTAATTTTCTGATAGTCTCTTGCCCTAGTGCTAATGAGAGAGCACTTTATATATTTTTGAATAATTAACACAAAAAACAATGTCAAATATGGGATTTTCTTTTCATTATACAAAGTAATGATATAAATTTGATCAATCAACACCATAAAAAAATAACAAGAGGCCCAAGAGCCTAATTTTGTTCATCTGGCTTATATAACTTCACAGCTGACCATTTCACAAAGCAGGCTTATGTAATACTGTTGGAATACAGCCTATGTTAACAATCTTAAAACTTTAGATCATGTTAATTTTACCGATTTTATATCCAAATAAAAACATTTTTAAAAGATAAAGGCATAATTAATATACACAGTCTCTTCTTCACAATCAACATCATCCAAGATCTTGATGATATAAGCCCCTAATTCAAATTTGATCAAAACTGGATCATAAATATGGCTTCCAGCATGTCAACAAGCTCAGCAAGATCATCTCAATCATATGCATGCATCTCACTCAATATAAAACTTGTCCATGATCCTGATGATATAAACATATATTCCAATTTTGATCAAAATCAAATCAGAAATATGGCCTCCAGAATGGTAACAAACTCAGCCAATCAGATTCAAGATCAATTCATTAGTATATGTGGATCTTGCTCATTATCGAACTCATCTGAGCTCTTGATGGTGTACATGTAAGCATGTATTCCACATTGATCAAAAGTAGATCAGAAATCTGGCCTCCTGACTGGTAACAAGTTCGGCCAATCCGATGCAAGATTACTTCATTAATATGCATGGCTCTCACTCTTTATTGAAACCATCCAAGAGCTTAATGACATCAGCCCATATTTCAAGTTTGATCAAAATCTCAAAGAATCAGATGCAAGATAACCTCGTTAACCTCATGGATCTTGCTTATTATCAAACTCGTTGAAGATCTAAATTATATAAACATACATTCCAATTTTGATAAAAATCTGATCAGAAATTTGGCCTTGATAGTAGTGACAAGATGCAAAAATGGACAAACAATCGGATGGAAAATACAGTCAATAATCAGTAATACAAGATGCAGACTCAAACAGAAATTAATATTCTGACTAGGTACACTGGTAATAAGATGTCAGGCAAACCATTTGAATTTATAGCACCCTCATATGCACACATGTGGGTAGCATAATGTTTTAGCAGATGGGGATTTACCAATCAAACTCACTTTGATGCCATATAATAAAAGGAAATATGGTACTTAACTAGGTTTATTACAACATTTCTACTCCTTAATCTCATTTGCACCTGATAAATTACCCACACAGGAGTTGTATCATATCAGAAGATAAGAATAAATAAATAAACAGACAGACAGACAGATATATAGGCAGATAGATAGATAATTAAAATTAAGAAAATATTACTCAAGAATATGATACTCACTTTTTTCTCTGCAGCAAACTCTGCCACACCAGGAACTGAAAACAAGGTACATAAATAATTTGGCCAGAAATTTATGACATACATTTAGAAGACATTCCTGTGCTCTACTTATATCAGAAGACATCAAAGAAACAATGTATAATGTATATTAAGATGACATTCCTGTGCTCTTTCTTTATGAGTACAACAATTCTGCAGTGATTTCAGTAAAATGTCATGTATCGCCATCCTACCCCCCCCATGAAAAAAACAAGAGGCCCAAGTCAGTCCTGTTTTATTATATCCTGATCAAAATTCCTTTCAAAGATAAAGGCATAATTAATATGCAGTCTATTGCTCAAAATGGAAGTCATCCACAATTGTTGATGATAATAAACCCAACAGATCAAAAATGTGGCTTCAAGCTCAGCCAATCTGATGCAAGATCACCTCATTAATATGCACTGATCCTGCTTACTTTCTAAACGGCCCTAGATCTTGATGATATAAACGCATGTTCCAATTTTGACTAATATCGGAACAGAATTATGGTTTCCAGAGTGGTAATAAGCTCAGCCAGTCACATGCAAGATCACCTCATATATATGCATGGATCTTGCTCATTATTTAAATAGTCCAAGATCTTGCAGACAGAAACATATATTCCAAGTCTGATCCAAATCAGATCACAAATATGTGTTCCTGAGTGTTAAGAAGCTCAGCCAATCTGACGCATGATTACATTATTGATAAGCGTGAATCTTGCTCATTATCGAACCCATCCAAGATCTTGATGATATAAACCAATATTTCAAGTTTGATCAAAATCAGATCAGAAATATGGCCTCCAGAATGGTAATATTTTCAGCTAATCTGATGCAAGATTACCTCAATAATATGTGCAGATCTCACTCATTATTGAACTAATCCAAAACATTGATGAAAAAGTAAGCCCATATTGTAAGTTTGATCAAAATCAGATCAGAACTATTGCTTCCAGAGGGGTAACAAGCTCAGCCAATCACATGTAAGATCACCTCATAAGTATGCATGTATCTTGCTCATTATTTAAACAGTCCAAGATCTAGATGATAGAAACAAGATCTTGATGACAGAAGCATATATTCCAAGTTGGACAGGGCTGAGCAAATCCCATAGCCCGACGTCCCGGACTAGTCATTTTTGAAGTCGGGCAAGTAAAATTGTCCAAGTCGCTAGTCCGGGACAAGTGCTTTTTAAAAAAGTCGGGTTAGTCCTTATTTTCGTGCTTTAATCACTATATCTACCTTTATTTGGCCAATCATGCCCTCCGGTCGTACTGAATACTTGATTCTATCCCTCTTCGTGTATACATTTACATCCTGTTACCGCTTGACTGCATATTGGGCTAAGCGACCAAATTATCGGCAAACAAAAGAAAGCCAGTATGATCAATTAGTAGTGTTTTCAGCTGCTTTGTTGCATTGAGTTTACTCAAGCCAGATTATCACGAGCGGCTCACTATGATTTTAATCCAGCGAGTCAGTGTAATTAAATTAATGAAAGGTACTTTACTGACATCAGTGTTGGTTTCTTTTATGAACTGATTAAATAACAGTAATGATTCTTTAATTTTTAATTGATTATACAGATGATTAACTTCCACGTGCGATATTGCGTTTGAAGCGAAACAATTACGCTAACTAATGAGCTGTCTCTGTTCGTATTTAAAAGAGAAAATGTATGTTATGATCACTTTAGAAGTAGTTGTTAAGCAAACTGATAGTTACTCTGTAGATAAAATGAGTTTGCAAAATCATTTTCGCAAGAAAGGTAATAACGGCGATTTGGAGAAGGAAAATTTGTTTGAAAGTGGAGGGATAAAACGTAAGACTGATACTGAGTGTGCGGTAGCTATTTCTCCAAAGAGACATAAGCAACAATCTGTGATGGCAAAAAATGTAAAATATGACACTACTAAGAGACAGAGAATTCTTGGAACACTCTTAGTGAATACTCCACCTAGTCTCAGTCAATTATGCAAACTATTAGAAATCATTTTTGTTACAAGCCCATCCACTGCCGAGTGTGAACGAGGATTTAGTTCAATGAACTTAATCAAGACTTCTTTAAGGAATTCCTTAAACCAAAAGAGTTTACAAATGCTAATGAACATTTCCGCAAATGGACCAGAGCTTGAGGACTTCAACCCAGACACAGCTATGAACTGCTGGCTTAGTGTTGGTGCAGGTGGAAGACATATACATGGACATTTTTTCAAATCCATCAGCTAAAACATATATACATGAACCTGAAGAAGCCAAATGTATAACAACCAAAGTTTTTGAAAATTTAAATTCTTTTAAGAAATAATTATGTTGTATATTATTCCGTTTGTTTTTTCTATGGATTAAGTACATACATCTCATCAAATCTCTGCAAGTGATTACCATTTTGGGACCAGTGAAAAGTAAGGTGGGACTAGTGAAGAGTAAGGTGGGACTAGTGAAGAGTAAGGTGGGACTAGTGAATTTTCTGAAACTACTTGTCCTGGACTAGTGGTTAAAAAAAAAATTTGCTCAGCCCTGAAGTTGGATCAAAATTTTATCACGAATTTGGTGTGAATCTTGGTCATTATTGAACCCATTGAAGATCTTGATGATATAAATCTACTGCAGGTTTGACCAAAATCGGATCAGAAATATGGCTTCCAGAGAGGTAACAAGCCCAGCATATTAAATGCAAGATCACCTCATAAATATGCATGGATCTCACTCATTATGAAACTCATCTGAGATTTTAATGATATAAACATATATTCCAAGTCTGATCAAAATAGAATCAGAAATATAGTAGCAACATTGCGCAAATGGAGAGATGGACAACAAACAACAGACTATCTCATTAGCTCTTCTGCTCTATGAGCAGTAGAGCTGAAAAATAACATGTTACATATATTCAAAAGGCAAAACAATGGACAGAAAATTAAAAAAATGGAAGAAAATAACAGAAAGGGAACAGGAAAATGAATGAATGAAGTGCACAGATACTTACTTTGCTCTGGCCACAGATCAGGTGAGGCTCTGTCTAGTTTTTCAAAACTTAGAAGATCTGTATCTGTCAATAGCTCTGTTCATAAAAAAAAGCATAATTAAAGATTGAAAAATGTATTGCACCTCTGGGATTCTTGGTTCCATCCCCAGTTCTGACAAGTGTAAACTTCATTACCCATCCAATGTCATCAATCTCCTGTAGATCATCTGACATTTTACAACCCAATGACCACATCACACAGATATATAAGCCATCAACAGCCTATAGTATAAATTGCCAGAACTTTTCCTGCAATTAGAATAAAATGAAGTAACTTGAAAAAAAATATTCAAAAACAGAACTGTTTTGATGGAACATTAATGCCTTGGCACAGTGACCTACATTCTGGCAGGATGGTGGTGTACTCACGAGAGTGTGCACAAAATTTCATGACTGCCGCCAATTAATTTTGTGAAACTGACCTACACACGAAGCTTACGTCACAGTGATCTGATTTTGGTGGGATCTGTCGTACTCACAAGAAACATCCACTCGCAAAGTTGCATGAGTCTGAGGCCAATAATTCCCAAGAAAACTGACCTTAACACAAAATGAATCTTAAGTCACTGAGGTGTGAAATAAAGACTAGCTAGCTTTGTAAATTAAACTTATCCCACCAGAATTGCACAAATGGAAGTATATACATGTATACAGTATTTCTCACAAGACAAACACTAAAGGCCCATCTTGTTTTTCCTTAATATTATTGTTATTATTATTATTATTATTATTATTATTATTAGACCCATAGCAATAAAAGGCTCAAACAATCCATTGAAGATACTATTAATGTAGGATGTTGCATCATGCTTAAATTTCCCACAACTATTCAAGCTTCATATTGGCATACCTCGTCAATCAACCTTGCCAATTGGCTGACACAACACTGTTCTGCCCAACAAGGCAATTTCAAAGCCAGTTAACAAAACACTAACATTTTGACTATCCCTAAATTTTCCCAGTCAAGTTGTTTGCAGCTCTATATAGTGCAGGTGCGGCCAGTGGACCTGGCTATTCTTTGCCTATGTATACATCTCATGTGTTAGACATTGCTCTATTAAGATTTTTAAGCAAAGAATATCATACATAGACTCAATGTGGACAATACTCCTACAATGTTGGATGTCTACCCTGATATGTATGATGGGTGAGGTGTGGGGGGCGAATCAGGAACGTTTCGGCCCAAGACATTTTGACCCACTTCAATGGTCATTTCGCCCCACTTCAATGGTCATTTCGCCCCACTTCAATAGACATTTCGCCCCACTTCAATGGACATTTTGCCCCACTTAAAAAAAAAAGAATGGACATTTCGCCTCACTTGAATGGTCGTTTCGGACCATGACATCATTTAATAAATAATTATGTTCGTTTAAAACGGTGTTCTTTTGAAATTATAATTATGTTTGAAACAAGTCTTTTCTCCATGTATCGTGATGAAGAGTTTAGAAAATAAGAGATAGTAAGACAAGTTATCCTCATATCAGAATAAGATAGTAATAATGATAATAATACTAAGAAGAAGAAGAAGAATAGGCTTTTTCTTAGACTATTTGACAGACCCATTTCAATTTGTTAGATTTACATTCGGCCTGTCATTATATCTGACAATATTTTCCCCTTTTTCTTCGTTTATGTACTAAGACTGATCAGAAAATGAATCTATCGTTTACAGTGATCATTATTTTCTAGACTGCGATATTTTTATTTTCGCAGTTACGAAAACTGATGAAAGTCCTTTGTTGGTGATGGTCATTTGCAAAAAAGGAGTTCAATGTTTTCTTCTTTGTTTGATTTACAATTCTGATATTATAGTTTAAAATAAGTCCAGAAGAGTTCAAAGGCATAATCTTTTATTCAAGAAAGAAACAAATGGCATGTACTTGGTGTGTAATAGAAAAAGATGAGGTCTCAGTCCAGCTTTAATGTTGATCGGTCTAACATGGGCCATACATTCTGGCACAGTATTTCAGTAAGGTGTTGGTGCTGAATTTCAAAAACAAACTTCAAGGAAATGCTGGGTGCTTACGCGAGTAAGTTTCTCAACCAGCGACATGTTCTTTAATCTCGCCGACAGAAGTCTCAGAATAATTCAAGATGACAACTAGTATGAGCGAAGATCAAACGAAATGCCGCTTAACTACATGCACTTTAATATGAAGGGTAAACATATCTGTTTGGAATGATAGTTAAGAAATGTAGAAATGTACACTGAATGTGGGGCGAAATGTCTTGGGCCAAAACGTCCATTGAAGTGGGGCGAAATGTCTTGGGCCGAAACGTCCATGGGGCGAAACGTCCAGGTACGTCCATGAAGTGGGGCGAAATGTCTTGGGCCGAAACGTCTCGGTACCGTGGGGGGCACATCTTACACTAACCCAGACCCCCCCCTCCATCGTACATACCAGGGTCATATGTCGTACACTGTAGAACTATGTGGCCAAGAGTTATCATTACTTAAATTTATCCAAACCAATTCTCTAAAGAAATGAAATAACGCTAAAACATTCTTATTTTACGAGATGATAAAAGTTTTTTAATTACTAAATCATCACTGCCCTTCACAGTTCTTATATATTCTGTTGTCCGCTGCGGTAAGAATGTTACATCACCTGGGTCAATCATGAAACCCCTAACAGACCCTACCCATGTAACATCATCGGCAGCCATAGCGGTAGTATTGTTTTTATTTGGTGTTTGGAAGTTGAAATAAATTCTTCGAATCTCAAGAAAATATTAGGCTACAAAACAGACTTTCTGTATATATATATATATTGTAATTTATGCGAATTTTCATCAGTATACCTTGCTGAAAATGGCAATTTTGTTAGTCTTATACAGGAGAAATTGCCAGCTTGTCTAACATCTGGGTAAAATGGACAGAAATTAGTCTGCTAGTGACCTAAACGAGAAGGGTCTACTTAAGTGTATTCCTCGAAAACGGGAAGAACTTGTTACCGGTAGCAAACGCCTTCATTTCGACAAGTACCTGAATTAATATTTTTTTCTCAAGTAAAAAACGTTTTCCTGTTGATAATAAATACCTTCAATAAAGTTTAGTCTTATAAATTTCCAACAATTTATACAAATTGAAATTACCCGCATTATTGGTTGACGACGCCATTTTAATTACTTGGAGAATGGTTGTTAACCATATAAGAATTGATTCTGCTTTGAAGATAAAGTTAAGTTCCGGCAGAATTCTATCTACGATGATATCTCTCACACTAGACGGATACAGTTTTATTCTTGTCAGGGTCTTTGTTTCTAGTCAGATGATTCAAAATCGCAGAAGGTAATTTTTCAAACAGTGAATACTATAAATTTCTTGCTGAATGCCAGAAACATAAACAAATCAAATAATAGTTTTATGTTTTTTTTTTTCAAATTAACTCCACGATAGCCGTAAGAGGAGTCATATATTACCGTGTATGCATCTACTGTAAATGGACTTTACAACATGAGATTTAAGATTGGGTTTTTTATTGGATACCTTTTCAATTGTTAAACAGTTGTTTTTCCAAAGGTTTAATTTAAAAATTATGCTTTCTTCCAATATACACATCCAGTTTTTAAACGGATTTAATATAGTGGAAAATTGCAAGAAACTTTAATGTGAATTGATATGTTAAGTTTTTAGGAGTCAAGCTATGCACAACTTTCCCCATGAAGCAGCAGCTGTTGTAGATAATCTATCTTAAATGTGGAGAAAACTAAGCTCACTGATCTTATCAACAGTGTTCTAGTAATGACAGTTTAAAATTAACTGCATGCTGCAATTTTGTATTTTCTGAAGTCTGTCAAGAAAAGTCTTTGGCAGACTGCACTTAGTGTTAGAACATTAATTTATATCAGGAAGAATGAGAGTGTTATATAAAATTTTCCTACACAAAGATGACATGGGGAAAAAAAAAGAAGAAACATATTTTAGAATCCCAATTGATCTATTTAACTTACCAATTGCTTTCTGTAATCAGGGATCATAGCCAGTTACCTTCCCAATAGGTGGAGCCACAGAAAAACCCAGTCCTGATGTTTGGTTACCACTCGGATTTTATCATTCGCTAGAACAATGTATTGTTAATCAGTTGAGCGATAAACAGCTATCAAAACTACAATAATACATGTAACAATGAAAACAAATATTTTCTTATTTTATTTTTATGTGAATCAAAAGATATAATGTAGATTAGCACTAGAAGACACTAAAATATCTCTCTGTTTTTTTTCTTTCTTCAAGTTAATTAAAATAGTATATCTTAATAATTTTGGACTCCTTCTGTTCAAACTTTAGCTCCAACCTACCGGTAGTATATATCAACATTCTGTGCTATTAACGTCATTTTCCTATCTGCTGATTAGTGTAGCTTAGTGAAAATCTCCTAAACGAAAGTTGAAACTGATATGCTGCATTTTACAGTTCAGTACATGGAAGAAAGAACTTGAAAAATAAACACATGAAAAGTGTAACTGATTGTTTTATTATTTTTATTCACTCATTAAATAAATAAATAATTAAATATATATAAAGCAACTGTGACAACAGTCTCCTATTGTAAACCTTATACATTTACAAAAAAAAATTGTATTTATTTGGTGAACAAATGTGAAATACATGGTCACATAGAGGCAGAAAGACTTGGTATAAATTTATAATAAGTACATGTACTTCTATGAATAGATTCAGGCCTTGTATCAATAAATGATAAATACATCTATGAACAGATTTTTTTGGTGTTGTAATCTGAAACAATTCCCTTATGAAAAAATTCCATCATATGTATTATTGCAACAAAATCCAATGTAATTTTAAAAATCACATTACATTTTAAAAACTGTCATTGCAAAACTGAAAACACGCCAAGAACCACGCAACTTTATTTAGACTACTCCATGATAATTTGTCTGCTTTTGTCGCTCCCATTAAAGTATTATTTTAGGGCATAGGTTGTGTGATCCAAATAATAAAAAAAAATTCATATGTGATAAATCTGACACATATCATTGCACACACACATATACATCTCTCTCTCTCTCTCTATCTCTCTCTCTCTCTCTCTCTCTCTCTCTCTCTCTCTCTCTCTCTCTATATATATATATATATATATATATATATATATATATATATATATATATATATAAATATATATAAAAGTAAGAGCAAACATGTATGGGATTAAAATCCAATTAATAAACCCATTTTGAATAAGAACACATAGTCTTCATAATAAAGATAATAAAGATAATAACAGTCTGATAGTCTTAACCCAAAATTATTTTCTTCTGGAGAACACCAGTAAGATTGCAAACTTTTTCATTTTAAATGACTTATAAAAATACTTTTCAAGGATGACATCTTTGAAAAACTTATTTTCATTATACTCTAACCTGAGAACAAAAAGAACATTTACAGTTGACTATAATGCATATATACTATTAGCTTAATAATATATCAAATATATGTTTAATGCAATAAATATTCAGTGAGAATCTCATATATTTCAAACTAAACAACTAAAATGGTTTGTAAGGAAGTCTATAATTTTCACTAAATTACCCCACCCACTAAATATCTAAAGAATTCTTCACAACAAATCGCTGAATGGTAGGTGAATTATATAGTTTTAGTGGAATGCATCTGTTGAAAAATAATTATAGAAAAGAATCACAAATTTAAGTTAACTGTATGAAAATGACGTGTATTCCATTTTGTTATGCAGATAAGAGAAACTGTAATTTAAAGCAAGATCAAGATGCTATTGATTCTTTACTTGTTTGTCAAGCAGGAAGTAAACTGGAAGTAATCTTGGACCGCTTTGTTCCATGCTGCTGCCTATCAAGTTAAGGGAAGATAACTGGCTACGATCCCTCATTGTTGTTTGAAAGTTAAGTTCTTGTCCAAAGTAACACCTATGTAGTCATAGTTATCGAATCCTGCAACAGTCTCATTGTCAAGTTTAAAAGATAGGTTGACTAGTGTCAATGAATGTTGCTTCTTTTTTTTCTAGAACATAGGAGTTGGTCTTGTGAATGTGGAAACTTAGTGTCTTGGCATTCAACAAATCATAGACATTGGAAAGAACATATTGCAGAACAAATGTTATTTTGTCAACATATATGTCAGCAAAGTCAAAAGCAGTATCATCTGTGTACATGTTTACTTCAGTTTCTCTAAGAGAAATAGATAGATCATTTGTTTAAATAACAAATAAAAGGTGTGTCAGGATGGATCCTTGTGGAATACCTGTATTCATAGGTTAGATAGGATACCATTAAATACAGCAAATTTCTTTATGTTTAATAAATATTCACAAAACCACAGTAAATTAGTATCTTATTGCCATAATGTTTTAGAGTTTGCAAAAGAATGGAGGGATTAACAGTGTCAAAGGCTTTCTTTAGGTCAAAAGCTACCATTCCCACCATCATGCCATTCTTGAATTTGTTAAAGACATATTCTGTTAGTCCAAGGAGTCCAGATTCAGTTGAGTGTTCCTTCCTAAAACCAGATTGGATAGAGGAGAAAAGATCATTATCTTTGAAATAAAATGAGAGCTGAGAATGAAAAATTCACTCTTAAACTTTGGATATATTCCTGGATCTGATTTAGTACCTTTGTGAAAAATAGCTGAAACATGTGCATTTCTATTTTTTGCAAGCCTTGAAGAACAAAAGATTGAAATTATTTGATGAGTTTCATACATTTTATTTGAAATGAGCAGAAATATAAGATTCTATTTATCACATAACAAAAAAGACTGATTTTATTTGATCACATAACAAAATAGTATGGTGAAATGGCTTGGAAATACATTTGGATGTCTTGGTCACTGCGACTTTCCTTTGCATGATATTATGACATCATCCGTGATGTGATGAGGCGTTATTACACGTGTTACATATATACAAATTTAAACAAAATTATGATATGGTTATATTAGCATAAATAATGTAGTAGTAATGTGATAAAATCAATTACCAACAAATGAATGGATGATTTAATTAAATATAAATATTTGTTTACACTTTCTTGAAAAGAAAACCTGGGGAATCGCTGATAAGAAAAATCAAAACATTCTTAGATCATTATAAATAGACTATCCAAGAGTTGATCTCCCATCTAATTTAACTATCCAATAGTTGATCTCCCATCTAATTTAACTATCCAAGAGTTGATCTCCCATCTAATTTAATAACCCAGAGACCCACTATCAAGAGAATACTACTTCATACTTTATTTTAGTGCAACGAAGAAAAGAAAAAAAAAGCTTAATCTCCAATTTAAGATCAAGCTTGAATATCAGGAAAAAAACTTTTGAAAATTCAGTTTGAGTAATAATACTAATATTAATAATAATGGTAATTGTCTAGTTCTTCTTCTTCTTCTTCTTCTTATTTTTATTATTATTATTATTATTATTATTATTATTATTATTATTATTATTATTATACACATTGTCTGTGTTGTTTATTTTGATTTTGTGGAGTTAACCCAGAGCTCTTATCGGAATCAGCAATGACACAAGTTTTTAAAAAATGTGTGCTATTTTTGGTGTTCAGGAAACAAAATCATGTTGAATTGAAATAAATTACTGCATAAAAATGAAAGCAGAATACCATGTTTATTCTAATGCTCTTCCTTTAACTAATCATGTTTTCAACCATGCTGACAATCTTAATTTTAGGCTTGATCAGTTTTTATGCCACATTGACATTATCAAGCTATCAATATATTAACAATGGGTTTAGGAAACAAATAGTGTAACTAATATTTCTACTTTAGAACTTTTTTATGTAGAAAAAATCTATAGCCTGATACTTATATGCTTAAAACTCTAACATTGTCTCAAAAGTAAAGTTGTGCTTTTTTTAGTCCGAATCTCAAATTGCACAAAAATGGCATCTCATGAATACGGAGTTGGAGTTCTGGTTGTGTAATTATTTGTATGTGAATTGTTCTATAACCAGGCAAGAAGTGTGGCACGTATCAGCCAATCAATGAACTTTCTTAAACGCCCCTGACCTCTCTCTCACCCTCTCTCTATCAGTTGCAGTAGTGATCTGCGTTTACCAGTTTAGAAGTAATGGCCGGTTTGCTGAGAACGTCACTTTTTCGACAGGTAAATATAGTGCCTTTAAAAGGCATGTCATGTGATTTTACCTTTCCTTCAAAAAAGAAATTTGTATAAAAGAGATACGACTTTGTTTAGTTTTACTTTTACTGGTTGATGAGTACAGTATCTCGGATTGTTCGACTAACCTACATCACACTGTCCCTACTATCAGGTGATTGACATTTTCAGTGCCGTCGCAAGTATACCGCTACGTGACTTGTTTTCCATCCTCTATAATAAATAGCTGTTTAACTT
The DNA here is from genome assembly GCA_029931535.1 of Margaritifera margaritifera. Taxonomy (NCBI): domain Eukaryota; kingdom Metazoa; phylum Mollusca; class Bivalvia; order Unionida; family Margaritiferidae; genus Margaritifera; species Margaritifera margaritifera. The sequence goes on along the minus strand of JAQPZY010001608.1, from coordinate 1,862,249 downwards.
TATCAGAATATTCAAGGTCATAGGGGAACATGTAAATTAAGTGTTTCATCAATGGTTTAAGTAAAGCGTACAAAATGTTGTTTTTACATATGTCATTACATCTTCTATCAAGCAAAACAATTTAAATTTTTTTATATTTTTCTTCAGAGAAATTTAGTTTGTAAAAATGATGTTCATCAGTATATATAACATTACAAGTACAGATTTCTTGAAATTTCCAGAAGTGGTTAGAAGGTCAGAGAAAAAGGTATGGGGGAGATTGAGAGTTCTGAACAAAAATAAATAAATGCAGGGTTCATACAGGTCCTTGAAAGTGTTTGAATTGTAACATAACCAAATCAAGCCATTGAAAGTGCTTGAAAATAAACATGTTTGTTAAAAGTGCTTGAAAGTTCTTGAATTTGTAGAGGAATGTCAAATGTCACTTGCATGAATATTCTAAAATGGTTGCAGTCATGTTGATTATTTACATTGATTGAAATAAAGACAGCCCATATTCTGAACTAAATATGTTTTACTTAGCGTACTGTCAAGGAAAATGGATACATCACTGGTCCATAATTTAATTGTTTTAGAAGAAAAGATAAAACTATACCTCATTATCTGTCATGAATTCAGTCCTAAAGATATTATTACTACATGCATCTTAGAAAGTCCTTAAAAAGTCCTTGAATTTTATACTTCCAGCCTGTATGAACATTGAATTCAGGGCTCTCCGGGAACAGAGCTTCTGGATCAAATAAGCGTGAAATTCTCAAAGGACGCACCCTTTCTCTCTGTAATGCATCCCCAGGACACTCCCCCTTTTTATATTTTGGTCAGCTGTGGCCAATCTGCAGAATATCTGAAGGCTAGACTTTAGTAAACAGACATGAAGCCAGTGTGACCAATTAACAGTTAATCCTTATCACTGTAATTATCTTGTGAAAAGTTTTGCTTCTCTGCTGAAGGCTACTCTCATGTACTTCAAAGAAACCAGTGTTTTGTTGAGTATGCACCTGCGATTGTTCAGCAAATAAATGATGCCCTATTTTCTTGCAATTGTGTTTAAATTAAATTGGTGATGACGTGGATATAAATCATGAAAGTAATCAAAGCTTTCTCAGAGTTTGATTTGGACAATATTATCAAATCATCGATATGCCATAATAGTAACTGCTATTTAAATATGTGGGATTTGTACAAGGGCACTACAGTATCAGTTGAGACTTTTTAAAATAGTGCAGAAAAGTATGTCGACTCATAAAAGTTAGTCAGCAAAATCTGTTTTCATTTTTCGAGAAACAGACTTGTGATGAAAATGATACTAATGCCAACAAAAGGAAAAAAAAAATAGGCGAAAGTTCCATTTGACTTGTGATATTTCAGTATCAGTACCTAAAGTTTTTGTGAATTCATCTTGATAATAGTTCAAATCTGTAGTCTTAAGCTATTTGGGTATTGTGCATGTACCAAGATTAATTATTCTTTTCTATAGAGCCCACGTTATATCCCACCTTTATTCCCTAGGGTCAACCCTTTGGCATTTAACACGGTTTATAATTAACGTATTTATTTTGAATGAGTTTTTTGCACAAATGCTCCTTGGTATATTTTTTCATTCCTTCATTGTTTCATTTAATGATGGTTATTTACGTTTATATATATAGTATAGTGTAATGCCAGGTGTTTACTCATTTTAGTATACTATTTCGCTTGCAGAGAAAAATACACAGCATTTTAAGTGATCATTCTTGGGATTTAAACTAATTGTTGATGATTTTATTGTTGTGGTTTATTTTGTTTTTAGTGTTGTTGTAGAGGTAAAAAAAACTTATAAATTTACATGTATAATGTTTAGACTCAGCATTCTATTTACTGAAAAATATTTTCTTGTTAGTGTGATATTATAAATGGTTAAGAATTCAACCCTGAATGTATTAAAAAAATGATCATGTATTTTTTGATTTCCCTTTCTATCCTTTTGAAAATGATTGATTCTCGAGTTTATGCAGGTGACTCTCGGAACTAGACTGTGGACTCCCGAGTTCCATGAGTGAAGAGTTTAGGACTCCTCATCCTGAAACTCGGTTGAGAACTCTGGTTGAATTAATGATTCAATTGTTGCCCATAAAGAGTGTCTGAAGTTATTCATGCTTTTCAATGAAACAAATTACAGTATTTCCACCATGATAAGACTAGTCTTGTAAATTTGTCAAAAAATAGAGGGTGGTCATATTATCAAACAAAAATGTCCCATATAATTGTTTGCAAAAATTGTGTTAAAAATGGCTGGACTTATAATTGAATATATATATATATGACACAAAAATTGATAACGGTGCAAATACAAAAAGTTTCCCAATGTTTCGAGCTAAACAAGCTCTTCGTCAGGGGAAGAAACAATTTAAAACAAACACTAAACACAAAAGCCAAGAAGAATTCTTGATTCCTACATGTTTCAATGATGGGGAAATAAGCAAATGATAAACAATAGAAGAACGAAAAGAAGACAAAATTAAAACTCGGTCTAAAACGGGTAAACTACATAGCAGTGTTATGCTATCATCAGCCCAACAAAGTTGTGTACAAAAATTCAAAGAAGTGTTTATCTTGCATATCACTCAGAGGACCAAAGTGTTTTGACTTAATTCCAGGCTGGAAACAAAGGGCTGACATCATGCATGCCAAAAAATCAATGCCATCATCAAAATGTGCACAAGAAATTATATCCCAGTGAAGTTATGCATGTATGTATGAAGGAAGTATATATATATATATATATTTGTTTCTATCTGTTAGACTGTATAACTGGAATGAACTAAAACCAAAATGAACTGGAACAAAACCAAATGAACTTTAAAAACTCCCTCTACCTAGTGTAGAAGTTTTCTGGAAGGGCACCTGAAGCATGTTCTTCAAGGTCAGAAGGGCATTTGCAATGGATACTGATGAATAAAGTAAGAAAATTAGCCGCAAATAAAAGTTTGGAATCAGTAATTCTAAGGAGAAGAAAGTCATGCTACACAAGGATCGGAAATGGATTAATTATTTCAAGTATTAAAAGAACAATACCGGTAGATTGAGTAATTATGCCCATCAGTGGTCAACTGCCAAAATAGTACATACAATGATTCAGTATTGGAGTGTTTAGTATCTTAAATTTGATGTAAAACAAAAAAGAAGTGAGTAAATTATGTTTTTACAAAAAATGCATGCAGTTTCCTTCAAGCCAGATTCAGTGTTGCACCTTATTTGAACTGTCAGTTCGACATTTTACATACCTCTGTACCCTATAATGGTCAGGATACGGGGATTTGTTAAATTTAGTGGGATACTGACAGTTTGGGGTGGAAGAATGCCCCCAGAGCTCGCTTGAGGTGCAGCACTGCAGATTGTTTCTTTAACTCTTTTCAGCCATATAAAAAGATCTTTTCCTCCGTTAAAGGTGCTAAAATTCACTTATTAAGCAGGTTTGTTCATAAGGTACAGTACAGATTGTTTACTTAAACTCTAAGTGAAATGGGCATATTTAAACATTTTTATCACTTTTAAAAAAGTAAAATTACTTTTGATCCACTTAATATGGTTTCAGAATCAATGCATCCACTTCACCAACTTTGTAAGCTTTAGGGCTGTAATGATTACCTGGATAACTGTTCACAGTTTGAGGATCAGTGGTAACTATTTAGAAAATTTGGTAACTGGTTAACTGATAACTCCCACCATCCTGGCTTGACCATGTAACACAAAGCATATTTAGTAAACTAAGCAAATGTATGAACACATTGAAAATGTGAATTAATTGCTAACTCCCAGCCGTCTTTTACCCATTAATTGAAACATTGTAACACTTGTACCCCTGATGCAGCCTGGTGCTATATCAGGTGCGAGGATTACCTGCCCCTTAGTGTGTAATATGTCACTGATATTTTTGATACATTGTTGACTGTCAATCATGTAACTGACTTATCCAATGACTTGAAGATTAATCCCATGGAATTCTTTTCAAAGTTATTTTAGGGTCGCTAAGCTCGAGATTGATTTAGTTTTACACTTGATTCTGAAAAAGATGGATGCATTATTTATCATATATACTCGTGTATAGTCCAATACCAACTGCAAACTGCATAGACCCAGATGTGCTGTCGCATAATGCACTGGCAGGTCTGGGTCTATGCAGTTTGTAAGGACTAATCAGTAGAACAAACAACATAGACCCTGATCTGCCAGCACATTATGTGACGGCAGATCAGGGTTTATGTTGTTTGCATCTCGACCTGAATTATACGCGAGTATATACGGTAATAATGTTTATCATCTTAGTGCTTCTAAGAATTTCTGACAAGGATTAAATCGGAGGAAAATTACCTCAATGACAAGGATTAAATTGGAGGAAAATTACCTCTATGACAAGGATTAAATCAGAGGAAAATTATCTCAGTGACAAGGATTAAATCGGAGGAAAATTACCTCTATGACAAGGATTAAATCGGAGGTAAATTACCTCTATGCAGTTTGCTTGAAGTGTGCCACAGTAACATTGAGATCATGTGTAAGGGTCCAGTGCATGTTTACCTTTTCATGAATTGAATTTCTTTCAGCATGGACCAACTCAAAATAAATAAACTGAAAAAAATAATGCATTATAACAATGATGCTTTATACTGGAATAATCAGAAATGTCACCATTTATTATGAGAAAAGGCAATGTTCTACAAGCTTGTTCATAGTAGGTCCATTTACCATATATACTCGCGCATAAGCCAGGTCCAAAGGCAAACAACATAGACCCTGATCTGCCGGTGCATTATGCGATCAGGGTATATGTTGTTTGTTCTAATGATTAGTCCTTACAAACTGCATAGACCCAGATCTGCCGGCACATTATGTGATGGCAGATCTGGGAGTTTGCAGTTGGTATCGAATTATACACGATTATAGACGGTCCTTGGAGAAAAGGCCATGTTCTACAAGCTTGTTCATAGTAGGTATGTTAAATTATGTTTAATTGTTCGCCATTCATTCATTTATTCACTGACCAGAGTTTCAGTAGGAGGCATGATACATCTGCATGTATGAAAAAGTTTTGTAAATTGTTTGATTATATTAATACTGGTTCAACACTTTGTTACTAATATGAAATAAGTACAATTACTACAGTATTTTTTATTGGTTTCTTCATAAATTGATTTACATTGTAGTAAGCTTAAAATCTGACTTCTTGTAATGTTGTTATCAAGTTCATTAAATTCAGCAGGGATATCATCAGTTCTATTTGAAAATCATACGTAGAAATGAAAATTGTTTTATATGAAAGTTAGCTGTTTTTATTTTGGGTGATGGTGATGCGATGGGGGTACTCCTAGAATTTGAGGAAAAGATAGTTATAGATTGAACAGAGTGCAAGAGTGGGGCCTTTTGAGCATGCAAACAGAGTGCAAGAGTGGGGCCTTTTGAGCATACAAACAGAGTGCAATACAAGTAGTGGGGCCTTTTGAGCATACAAACAGTGCAGAAGTGTGGACTTTTGAGCATATAAACAGAGTGCAATATTGGAGCTTTTTGTGCATACAAACAGTGCAAGAGTGCAGCCTTTTGAGCATACAAACAGTGCAAGAGTGGGGCCTTTTGAGCATACAAACAGTGCAAGAGTGGGGCCTTTTGATCATACAAACAGTGCAGGATTGGGGCCTTTTGAGCATGCAGAGTTCAAGAGTGGCCTTTTGAGCATACAGAGTTCAAGAGTAGGGCCTTTTGAGCATACAAACAGTGCAAGAGTGGGGCCTTTTGAGCATGCAAACAGTGCAAGAGTGGGGCCTTTTGAGCATACAAACAGTGCAAGAGTGTGGCCTTTTGATCATACAAACAGTGCAGGATTGGGGCCTTTTGAGCATACAGAGTGCAAGAGTGGCCTTTTGAGCATACAGAGTTCAAGAGTAGGGCCTTTTGAGCATACAAACAGTGCAAGAGTGGGGCCTTTTGAGCATGCAAACAGAGTGCAAGAGTGCAGCCTTTTGAGCATATAAACAGAATGCAGGAGGGTGGACTTGTGAGAATACAAACAATTGTTAGTGCAGTGGTTAGACTGGAAACTTAAAGGAAAATGAACTGCTGTGGTCAAAGATGCTAAAGGAAGATGCTGATAATGGAGAGTGAATGCCCCTCTTAAATATCCCAGATTGTCAAAATTAACATCGCCTTTACCAGAGGGAAACTTGCTTGTAGTGTTTAATGTCTTTTCACCAACATTTTAGTAATTTTCTGTTGATTAATTATTGAATAAATTTGCATAAACATCAGATATCCAATATTTTAATATCTCATATTAGATATCTAAACCATCTATGTGTAAGGAATTTATCACTCAGAGATCAGAGAAAATTCTAGGAACCATTGGATAAAGAATAATACTAATACCATCATAACTCGATCTTTATGCAAACACACACACACACAAACCCTATTTTCTTTCTTTGACAGTTCTTATGGTTTTGTGTCGGAGTACTTTAATGCTAGCAACACGCAAGTTCAACATATGTTTTTTTAGTGAGCCAGACAATCAGCTTGATTGGGACTGATTACTGCATGAAATGGTGGGGTATATGACAAAAGAAATAAAGGGGAAATGTACACAGAGCTCATGCAAAAGCAAGTGGGAAATATATTTATTTTAGCAAGTGTAACATGTATGTTTCATTAGATTTTGGAAACTAGAAACTTTGATTATGCTGGAATATCTTGCCAGTTCTCACTCTGTTCAACATGTGTTTCTGAATGGGATATACCAGCAACAGTTCAGTTAATTTATTACGGGTAGCCGTTTAGGGAATTTACAAACTGTTTCGGTCCAAGTAAGCTCTAGTTCATTTTGCTTATTACAACACAACAAATGTCAACTGAAGAAAGTAAATAAAACTTTTGATGGTGGTAGGGGTGAGGGAGCACTTTAGATCCCACTTCAGGAGGTGTTGGTAATAGACCGATCTAATTTGTGTACTTTGTAAATCTTAAAGTATGCATGCCAAAATTGAGAACTATGGAACCTAATGCTTCCAGATATTTAGATCCATTGTAATGGCATACTTGTTTCATAGTTTCTTTACCAGTTTGTAAGGACTAATCATTAGAACAAACAACATAGACCCTGATCTACCGGCGCATTATGCGACGGCAGATCAGGGTCTATGTTGTTTGCATTTGGACTTGGATTATATATGAGTATATATGGTAACACTAAATGAACCAATGAAACAAGCCATAAAAGTGTTCTGCTGTATAAGTGATGATATATATATAAGTATAAGTATAAGTGTAAGTATAAGTGTATAAGTGACATTGAGGTAGTTTACCCATAATACTTCTCTTTTCCTAGTTATTCCTGTTTCCACCGTTATTCTTCCCTAAACATGCTATCTATGTATATTTGTCTTGTCTCTTTTTAGTGCTAACATGTCGGCACTTTAATTGCAATATCAGTTGCAAAGCAATCTGAAAGCTTTGCTATGTTTTCCATATTAAAAAGGGAGCCATGGTAGCTCAGTTGATAGTGTAGGGCTCGTAATCCAAGGGTCATGGGTTTGATAACTGCCTAGGCCAGCCTGGGTCCAATGACCGTGATGCTTTGCAATGCTTCTATTTTTTCTCATAAAATACTTTTTTTTTAACATTTTTTTACTTATAAAAGCTTATTTTTCCTTGATGTGTTTATGAATGCACTTGGTATTAGACTGTGTTCTGCAAATTTTCAACTTTGTATATTTTTTATGTACACCTCAGTCAGTTGATTCATGTATGTTAACCTATGTTACACATTCTTTTCATACCTATATTTGGGTATCAGCACTTTTACTAACCTACACTTTCAAATTATTACCAGATTTTCCCTTAGACTGTACCATAAGTGTGGTTTTTAATTACCGTATATACTCACGTAAGCTTAGTCCAAATGCAAACAACATAGATCCTGATCTGCTGTCGCATAAAAATCTCTGGCAGATCAGGGTCTATGTTTGTTCTGCTGATTAGCCCCTACAAACTGCACAGACTCAGATCTGCCGGCACATCATGTGACGGCAGATCTGGGTCTATGCAGTTTGCAGTTGGTATCGGATTATATGCGAGTTACGGTATTGTCTTGTATCAGAACGTCAGAATGCCTTTTGTTTCAGGTTAGTGTGTTGGTTTTTTAGGTTTGTTTTGGTTCATGCCTGTTTGTTCTGGTTTTTGGGGGGTTTGTTTAGGTTATTGAGCCTAAACATTCTATTGATATGCATCAATGTCAACACCTTGTACTTTATTTAAGGTCATACATATGTATTAATGATGCTATAGTTGTGATGTTAGAAGTTATTCAGGTTCTAAAATACCTGGAAAATATTGATACATTTTTCACATATTTACGAAAGCAATCGTTTTAATTTCAGCGTCTTTACTACAGATTTGTTTTTAACCTAAAAACCCTAGTATGTAACATTTAATTATATGATTCTTAATTTCTGTTTCAGGTGTCCATACTTACAACAAGGCATTATGCCACTGGATCAGTGGTAGGTATAGATCCAAGCAGAGTATTACATATTTTATACAGTGAAATTTCTTTAAATGGGGAATTTTTTAGGGGTCCTCAGGGGCCAAAAATGAGCACCTGTACCAATTAGAAAAATTTCAGAATCATGCAGAATTCCCAATTTTAGCATATTATTCCTTTAGATTTTCTTCCCATTTGGTCTAATTCTTTCCCAAAATGGTGGGCCCATGCCCTATCACCACCTTCCCAAGAAAATACTCAATAAAGGACACTTAAGAAGATTATAAAATGTTTCCATTATATACAGTTTATACAGGGAGCCCCTCATGAGGCCAACCCTTCATTACTGAAAATCTGGCCTTATAAAAGGGATGGTTTCTCATGAGGAACAAAATGGCAAAGATGTATTTTTTGGTGTCGGGCAAGATGGCCTAATACTAGGGGGTGACCTCCCTTGAGACAGACTTCACAAGAGGAAGACAACTGTCTTTGTAAAGAAAAAAAAATAGAATGATTTAGGGGAAAAAAAGGCTCTAAAAAGTTGTCCTTTAGGAGCATGTCTTTTATATGGAGATGTGTTTGTTAAGACAGGTTTCACTGTATGTTAATTTGCAATAACCACTCACATAATGTGCTCTTGATGGCTGAGTAACTACTTGCATAATGTGCTCTTGATGGCTGAGTAACCACTTACAGAATGTTCTTTTGATGGCTCCATAGCCATTTGCATAATGTGCTTTTGATGGCTCAGTAGCCACTTGCATAATGTGCTTTTGATGGCTAAATGATGGCATGAGATGCTCTTTTAGATTGTGGAAACTGTAGAACTTTAGACCTTTACACAGACTTGAACCAGGGACTGAAGTTGGTATCACAGAGGTACAAAGCTTTTGTGTTGCCCTCTTGAGCACATTATTGTCATGAAATTAGAACGCTCAAAAACTGTTCCAAACATATTTCCTCTGTTTTAATCAATAATTTTTAAACCAGAAGGAGATTTGCCTATATTTTTTTAAACATTTCTCACCATGTTTACCTTTTTTACACATTTTATTTTTGGTTCATAGGCTGCTCTGTAAAACAACTGACCATTTATGGTTCATCGATCACAAGTGGTTAACAACATGCTTGTATTCACTACAGTTTAAAATATTAGGATCCTAATCATTTAAATTATACAAGTTTACAACCAACATCTATGTATATGATTCCATCAAAATATCATACGTCAGTTGTATAGAAAACATGAACATACAAATTTTATTTTTTTATACTTGGGCACAAAGTAAAGTACATAATCCTTTGCTAAATATTGTTAACAATAGATCCATTTTAGATGACATAATCCATGACTATTAGAGGCATTTGATACTTACACAGTCACTTTATATAGGTTATTTGACAATTGGAATAAATTCATTGAATCTCAGGACAGTATAAAATAGGGGTGAAACGATACACCTCTGCCACGTATCGATACGATTCTCGATACACAGCCTACGATACGATACATTATCGATACACATATCAACTTGATGGTCTTTTCATCTTTAGAAGGTCTGTCAATGGTAGGGTGGTGCCATTTTTTACGTGTTGACATATTGGGTGTATTTCCAGTATGCAGATAACAAACAAACATAGACTTATCATCTGTTCATATGCCATTCTCATCCTTGGTAAGTTAAAACAAAAATAAATTAATAAAAATATACTTCCAAACAGACTGCCTGTTAGATGTTAGTGATTTTTATTCAACCTTTTATGCCATTTCAGGCTGTTCCATTCGATCAGATGCATGACTCATCCTGGTCACCATGCCCTTTGTTTTGCATTGAATGAATATTTTTAAAACATCTTATTACCAATTTCATGTCTTCACTTAAAAATTTTGAAGGCATAACGGTGTTATCTTCAAAACAGAAGAAGCAGTGCAATTTCCTTGTGCAAGGAAATTCTTATCTAGAACAAGTCCGAGTGTGGGAGCGGAGATGACTAACAACCAAATCCGTCACACTGTATTTCCTGTAGATTCAAATCAACTGCCGCGGCCACAGACATTTGTTTCTGTCAGTGAAAACGGAAATTATTGACAACACCCACTCCCCTTTTACAACTTGACTATGTGGCTATAACTCGTGCGGTTTGGAATCTGCCCCCTTGTTGATTCTGTGCTAACTTTTTTTTTGTTATCCCATAGGTTCGGTTGCAGATTACATATATCAACGTAAAAGGAGACATTCCAAACATATTCCCCATGTATGATTTAAGTACTTTACGATCATTTAATAGTCACTTTTGTGTGAAGTTTCTATGTTGCTTTGTATCTATTTGGATAGAGTCTGGGTGCCAATATTTCCGGTATGTCTCGCAGTGAACATGCTACAGTTAGTTATGACTGGTGGTGATTGCTTTACCCTGGACTTGAACAAACAATAACCACTAATCAGAATTGCATGTAGCATATTTCACTGCGTGACACACCGGAAGTATAGCCTTCAATTCGATCCAAGTAGACAAGATGCGATGCAACAGATACATTTTGCATAAAAGTGGCTATTAAATGATCAGTGAAATATTTAAATCATACATGGGAACAAATCTACAATGTCTTCTTTCCATTGATATATGTTATCAGTGGCTGAAGATGCAGATGAGATAAACTAATTAGCATGGAATTGGGGCTGGGGAAGGGTGCAGATTTTGAACCACGTGAATTAGTCACCTTGTGTTAATTTTTAGAAGGTGAGTGTGTGTTGTCGATAGTTTTTATTTTTTACTGACAGAAATGAATGCATGTACTTGCTATGGCTGTCTCAGATGAATTCTCAATTTAAAGAATGAAAAGGCAAATGACTAATAATTATTCATGACTCCTGAAGATTAAAGTAGCTTGTATGGAGTGAATATCGTTTTGTATCGATTTTTCCCCTCTTGTATTGATATGGGCATTGATATAAAAAAAGTATTGATACATCGATATATCGATTAATCGTTTCAGCCCTAATATAAAACTTACATTGATATACTGAACATAAAACAGGCTTTCTGTCATTGCCTATATTTTAGTGTGCCTATCTACAACAGTGCTAGGGCATTTATTGTTACCTTCTCTGTCCATCCATCCGTCTGTACAACCTTGGTTAATATCTGCATTTAGGTCAGTTTTCAGGAACTGTGAAGGGGTATCTGGGTTCAGTGAACACATTTTTAATTTCTATGCCGAGTTTGTGTTAGTTTGACTTGTTGAAAATTTCAGATTTTTATTGTCTTACATAGGACCTTCTGATACCTGTCTTCAATAGGTATAAATTGGCTGCAAGTGACCCTACTGAAAAGGCTTTGTTGCTACCATATATACTCGCATATATGCTGATACCAACTGCAAACTGCATAGAGCCAGATCTGCTGTCACATAATGCGCCAGCAGATCTGGGTCTATGCAGTTTGTAAGGACTAATCAGTAGAACAAACAACATAGACCCTGATCTGCCGGCACATTATGCGATGGCAGATAAGGGTATATGTTGTTTGCATTTGGACCCGGCTTATACGCAAGTATATACGTTAGTTGTATTTTATAAACCGTATACCCACCTAATTAATAGGGTGGAGCTTCTGTGGAGCCATGGACTTGAAAAGAAAAATAAGACGAGACTTAAAGTGAATATCTTGTTGAGTCTTTGATAGTATATATTTACTATGCCACTGCTGTGATAGTGTGTTAATATCGTGTTGAGACTTTGATAGTATATATTTACTATGCCACTGCTGTGATAGTGTGTTAATATCTGTTTGCCATACTCTTAGACTCTAAAATTGAAAATGTTGTAAAAATGTCAAGTTTCTATACTTAATTGGACACGGAGACAGTTCAGTAATTAGTCCAAATGATTGCTTTTGCAGATAACTATAAATAGTGTAGAAATTGTTCAGTATTGGGTATTGTGTGCTTAAAGGGAAAAATCCAGCCTTCAGATTTGTTATCACTGTATTAATCCTCGGTAAATTCTAAGCTGTTGTACCAAATTTTCAAAGCTTTGGCAATTCAGATAATCAAAATACAGGCTGAAATTTAATTATCACAGTACCATGTTGGCTCTATCCTTATACTCTGAAATTAACTGAATTAACTCCCTTTCTCTTCTGGTGATGTCGCACCAGTACATCTCACTGCTGATAATGGTTCTGGTTATATCGCACCAGCACATCTCACTGCTGATAATGGTTGGGATGCATATGTTTTTATATTAGTCTACATTCCTCAGATTGCTAGTATATTTTTATATTTACAAAATGTGTTGCACACTAAAATATGTATGAATAAGAATTCTACATTTTTATACCAGATAACTCAATCGTACTTCACACCTAAATTATACAAAACCATAAAAGATCCACTTTCCTCAATCTAATTCTTGTAAATATCGGCAACTGATTAAAGAAAATGAAATTTAAAAATAAGTTTATACATGAACAGTATGCAAATACTATTAATGTTATGTTTCTTGTATTTGTTAATGTGGGTAGACCTATGACCTAGGATGTTGAATCATATTTTGCAAACTCCATCAACAGATTGATCAAGGATGGAATGTGTCATTTGACATGGGTAACTTGATTATCCTGCATCCTTCACAACATGTGACAGACTTTTTTTTTAGATAATCATAGGCATTATGAATTAGAAATGTTAGATAATCATAGGCATTATGAATTAGAAATTTGTGACCGACTTTTTTTATAGATAATCATAGGCATTATGAATTAGAAATTTGTGAATAAAAATTCCTCATTCTTTACATCATGTTTGTTATTTTATAGAACGACTTATCACATATCTGATAGTTTATGACTGCATATGCAGATATCACTTAATTGCACTTGCAATACTAGTATACACATATTCTCTCTCTCTCTCTCACACACACACATACACACACACACACAGTAATAGATCAATTTCAGTAGAATGACCACTAATACAGCACAAACTGGAAGTGCTGTCTACAAGAAAATTGGGAACCTGTTGTGTTGGAAAAAGTTTGAAATTAAAGGCTGATTTTTCTTAAACTGGTGTACCAGTTGTGCTCAAATTTTACATTTGTAATATATAAAATGTACTCTATCCATGGAATGCCCATTATACCGTAGCCCAGATTTTCGCTTTAACAATTGTCACAAAGTCTGGGGGATTGTGTCTAGTAACAAATGTCAAATTATCAGGTGGGTTGTGTCCTGTGGCAATTGTTAAAAAGTCTGGGGGATTGTGTCTGGTAAGAATTGTCAAAACGTCAGGGGGATTTTGTCTAGTAACAATTGTCAAAAAGTCTGGGGGATTGTGTCTAGTAACAATTGCCAACAAGTCTGGGGGATTGTGTCTAGTAACAATTGTCAACAAGTCTAGGGTATTGTGTCTAGTAACAATTTTCAAAAAGCCAGGGGGGTTGTGTCTAATAACAATTGTCAAAAAGTCTGGGGGATTGTGTCTAGTAACAATTGTCAAAAGGTCTGGGAGATTGTGTCTAGTAACAATTTTCGACTTACCTGGTGGATTGTGTCTAATAACACTTGTCAGAAGTCTGGGGGATTGTGTCTAGTAACAATTGTCAAAAAGCCTGGGAGATGGTGTCTAGTAACAATTGTCAAAAAGTCGGTGATTGTGTCCAGTAACAGTTGTCAAAAAGTCTAGGAACAGTTGTCAAAAGGTATGCGTGATTGTGTCTAGTAACTATTGTCAGAAAGTCTGGGGGATTGTGTCTAGTAACAATTGTCAAAAGTCAGGGGGATTGTGTCTAGTAAAAATTTTCATAAAGTCTGGCAGATTGTGTCTAATAACAATCGTCAAAAAGTCAGGAGAATTGTGTCTAGTAACAATTGTCAGAAAGTCTGGGGGATTGTGTCTAGTAACAGTTGTCAGAGAGTCTGGGGGATTGTGTCTAGTAACAATTGTCAAAAAGATGGGGGAATTGTGTCTAGTATATTAACATGTTACTATATATATTGTATCCTTATATCTCACACATTGAGAGAAAGTAATATGAAGAAGTTTTTATCTCTACTTTTACCTTTTTTTTTCTTTCAGCCAACCACAAAGCTCTTTATTAATGGCCAGTTCGTTGAGTCTAAGACAAAAAAATGGATAGATGTGCATGATCCTGTAAGTAAATCTCATAGTCCTTCACTATAAAATCCCTCAGAAAACTGCTGGCTGCCCTTATTGTAATGTGGGTATGGTAATGGATTCCCTTACAATGGTTCAGTTTTGTTTTATCATTGCTATTTCATTTATTTCACTTTATTTTAGTTCATGTCTTATGAAAACTAATGATAATATGTCTTCAGATCATTAAATACTCTATTTTTATGGTTTAATGCACTAATAGGACACAGTCTTATCAAAGCATACATCAGTATAAGGCTTCCTCACCTATGAAACGGGTTACTTTTATGGCTGCCATGTACAGCATTAAAAGGAGGATGGTCATGTCTTTTTAAAGCTACCGAATATACTCGTGTATAAGCCATCACCAGCTGCAAACTGCATAGACCCAGATCTGCCATCGCATAATGCGCCGGCAGATCTGGGTCTATGCAGTTTGTAAGGACTAATCAGTAGAACAAACAACATAGACATGATCTGCCAGCACATTATGCGATGGCGGATCAGGGTCTATGTTGTTTGCATTTGGACCCGGTTTATACACGAGTATAGATGGTAATTCATGTCCTATATTACATATCAAAGATATATCTTTAATGATTGCTAAAGTAATAGGTAAATAATAATATGAGGACTTAAGAAAATTAATTAAATTTGGGAAATTAATTATTTTTACTGTCATTGATGGGAATTTAGCCAAGCAAAGTTTACACTGAAACATTAAACACAAGGCCTGTAACAGTTATTGAAATCACCCTAGAGTTATGTAGGTAGCACTTATTGAAATGACTGCAAAGGCCTGTAACAGTTATTGAAATGACTCCAAAGGTCTGTAGCACTTATTGAAATGACTGCAAAGGCCTGTAACAGTTATTGAAATGACTGCAAAGGCCTGTAGCAGTTACTGCAATGACTGCAAAGGCCTGTAATAGTTATCGAAATGATTCCAAAGGTCTGTAGCACTTATTGAAATGACTCCAAAGGCCTGTAACAGTTATTGAAATGACTCCAAAGGCCGTAGCAGTTACTGAAATGACTCCAAAGATCTGCAACAGTTATTGAAATGACTCATTGCTCTTGTAATATGGCATCCAAATAAATGTCTTAGTGGTACTTAGGAAATTAATAGATTAAGATAAAGAATTTAAGATCTATCATAATACGAAGTGCATATTAATAAAAATGCATGTTATTTTTCTTCAGGCCACAAATGAAGTAGTGACCAGGGTCCCTGAGGCCACTAAGGGTGAAATGGAAGCTGCTGTTGCATCAGCCAAAGAGGCATTCAAGTCCTGGAAGGATACTACCGTCCTTACCAGACAGCAGTGCATGTTCAAACTCCAGAATCTCATCAAGGAAAATCTGGTATATAATGCTGGCATGATTTGTCTGTCTTTTTTAACACTGTTTATGAAAAGTCATATCTTTACAGTTTTGTTTCTTTTTCATTCCTCCACTGCAAATGCAGAGGAAGCATCTTAATTTGCACGTGATCATACCTCCAGGCATCTGTACTTGAGACCATCAACAAATCCATCAATCCTGGGCTAGTTCATATGATTATGAAAAAAACATGATGTAGACATATAGAATTTGGTTTGTATCTTTCTTGTCATACGTAGATGAGTTGATCAGATTTTGAGACCATTCAAACGGTTTTGTAATTTTTTGAGTCTTTTGCACTGTTTGACTTAATGTTTGTGAAAACCTGGTTAGCAAGATTATCAAGAGCTGTTTCACTTAGGCAATCAAACTTGGTATGCATCTTTATATGCATGTATGTGTATATATATATATATATATATATATATATAAAAGATCTGATTGGCTTATTAGGACATATTAAGTATTTCAAGTTTTCAAGGTTTATTTACCTCTTTATACTTGTTTGTACTGAAGTGGGGGCATATATGTTTTACAAGCATAAATCATAGTGTCTGTCCATCAATCCATCCATCTGTTTTCTATTTGATTTCATAAAAATGACTTGAGTTTTTCATGATCTACTGTTGCCAAAGTTTGTAAATAGCTTGCATTTGGGCTAATGAAGTAGCCAATTGATTTTGGGGTCAAAGGTCATGTTCATCATACCTGCAGGATCACGATGTGTCACATAAAAATTTGTTTCTACTCCCAAACCCCTGGACAAGGTTGTGTTTATAAAACCATTATTTCCAGTGATTCTTATTACTGTATATACTCGATTATAAGTTGCCCCACTCCCCCCCTTTTTTTTAGGGGCTACAAAAAACCAATTTCTTTTTTACCCTCCTTTAAATCAGGGTGTATTTTGCAAGTCAGCTCCATCTAAGTGGGTGACTTGTCATCAGTTAGTCAGAGTTGCACTTTGGAAAAATAAACAAGCCAAACTGGATGGATGGATGGATGGATGGATGGATGGATGGATGGATGGATGGATGGATGGATGGATGGATGGATGGATGGATGGATGGATGGATTGGATGGATGGATGGATGGATGGATGGATGGATGGATGGATGGATAGATAGATAGATAGATAGATAGATAGATAGATAGATAGAGATGGATGGATGGATGGATGGATAGATAGATAGATAGATAGATAGATAGATAGATAGATAGATAGATAGATAGATAGATAGATGGGAAAAATAAAGGCAAAACCAGTGTAAAATACAATTATATTATAGAGTGGAATATGTCACAAATACATTGACAACTTACAATTTTTCCATCTTTGTGTACTGAAATACATTGAAATCCATAATGCTTGACATGTTAAATCCATCTATATGATAAATCCATGAATTCAATTATAGGTCACATACCGGTATAAAAATATTTGTTCAGAATGATCCAATTCACAATGTCCCGTAATATGTTAATTCCACGTGTCTTGCAAATAAACAGGGTCCACATTTTTGTGATTCACTGTATCCTATAAATGTCACTATCTAATGTCATCAGGTACAAAATTGTAGAATTCATCCTCATTATCTGATAAAGTTCTGAAATTCTCCAATATCATCTAGTCATTGTAAATCGTCATCTGGTTCTGGTCATTGTTTGACTCCAATTCCTCAGCTTTACTCACATATGCAGGTGCTTATGTACAGACTGAGCTTGGGCTCTGTTGATCATTAAGTCTGTGAAATCTATTAAAGGATGCAGCAGAACATGTGTCAGTTGTGCGGCAAGATCACAGGGAGTTCAAATAACCACCCTCTGTTTCTTGTAACTGAACAAGTATTAAATTTGCAGCTCAATCAAAAGGATTGTCAACTTAAAAACAAACAAGTGACTGTTGTCTTTGGCAGATAAATTGCGAAACATCACTTGGGAATTAAATCTGATTTATGGAAAAGGAAAATACAAATTTAATAAAAAATGTTATTGCATCAAACACAGTGTTTATGCAGCAAAACACAAATATTAATACAAATACATGAAAATGGAAGCAATATACTTTCTAGTAAACACCCACGGTTAACAGTATTGACAGACACTTCACTTTGTGGTAGGTAGTATTTAATTTACCAGTAATATTTTCAAATTATTAAAATCCAAATAACTGTAGATACAAGTATTGTGTAATGAATACTGTCATGAAACAGATAAACACAGTGCATACCATATATGCATTTTTGAATGGGAATAGTAGCATGAAAATGTAAAAATATTTGAATTGACAGTATTTTCATGTACTGCAAACATCTAGAGTTTCCAACATTACTCCTTGATTTTACAAAAATTTTGTATGTCGCACTTATAAGACCACCTCTACTCTGCATGAATCAAATTTTCAGTTTAAAAAATGTCAACTTATAAGCGAGTATATATGGTACATAAAAAAAGATAGAGACCTTTTTTGTCAGCACTATATATGCCCATAACCTGTTTAAACAGTAAACAGTCATGATTCGACAGCTTCACATTTAATGCTATCACCCCTGGAGAATTTATACAGTTTACTGTTATAGAGGCAACTAAAAGTTAAAGGCGTTTAGAGATAAACAACCACTGCTCCACAGATTACTTCAATGACTGACAGTAGGTAAGGAGATTTTGTGTTTGGTATTCCTTTGAGCACTGATGTGGGAAAACCCATTTGGTTAATTTGCATAGGTAAAGTACATGAATTGGAACAACCCATTTTGTTTGAAGTTTGGCAAGTCAGAGATGCGTGTTGAAGAAACAATCATTACACTTTATTGCCTTTAGTGAAAATGTTTAAGCCATCTTGTTTTAAAGATTATTGGCTAGTTCATAATTTTACTCTATACATAAAATGCAAACATGGTTATATCAGTAGTTAGATTGATAAAGCAATCAGTGTGGAAGTGCAATACATTTATTTTGGTAAATGTTGAAACTTGGAGGGAAGGATGAGCCATCCATGAAACAAGCAAAGCCCAGCAAAACTAAATTTCAGAACTCCTGGTTGATGGAATTTGACTTTGTGAAGCTCAGCAACAAGGGGAAATATTTTATACTTTTCACATACTGCAAACACCATGTCAACATTATTCATTCTGGAGTAATGTATACAGCATCCATCGACATAGCAATGTTGCCTTGCATTAGGGCAGAAATAGCATTTTCATTGCTCAGAAAAATTCAGCAAGTTCATGAGAGAAGTTTACATAGTAATACCATAATACCATCCTGTCTCCAATGGGTGCAAAGATGAAC
Source organism: Margaritifera margaritifera (assembly GCA_029931535.1). NCBI lineage: Eukaryota > Metazoa > Mollusca > Bivalvia > Unionida > Margaritiferidae > Margaritifera > Margaritifera margaritifera. The sequence continues at coordinate 1,842,906 of JAQPZY010001608.1, read as the reverse complement.
ATTAATGACACTTGCTTCATTGTCAAATTCTCCAATGGACTGTTGAGAGCAGCAAAGTCAGCAACTGTATTCCACAGTCCAATGGATTTTTAAGACAGAAACTTTCTAATTTTTTTGTTGTTTAATGCCTGTGTGTGTGTGTGTGCATGCATGCATGCGTGTGCATGTGTGTGATATATGGCATAGCTAAGTATACCAGCTATTTTTTGTTTGGAAGTGTACTAAGTGCTTCAAAGAAAACATTTTATTTTATTCAAATTTGAATTTCGAGTCATTTTTTGTGCTTATATAAGTAGATAACTTATTCTAAATTGTCCAACATGTTTATTTGAGTCACATACACTGACTCCTCTTCGGACCACAAAACACTTTTTGAGTCTCAAAAAGCCCCACATCATTGTCTGGAAGGTTAGCAGGTATTGGTCACTGTGACTGAAAGAAGAAAAATGGTTTGTGCATAATGACATTAATTCTATATCACAGATCTTTACCAAACTTTGTGAATGGCTTGCACTTGTTATAAGGAATAAGCCTATCAATTTGGGGTCAAAAGTTCAAAGGTCAAGGTCATTATTTAAAGAAAAAAAAAAGGTTTCTACACAATAATATTACTTCTACATCACAGACATGGACCATACTTTGTGGGTGGCTCGCACTTGGGGTAAGGATGAAGCCTTTTGATTTTGTGGTCAAAAGGCTAAGGTTACATTGACTGAAACATAAAAATGGTTTCTGTACAAAAATATAAGTTTTTGACCATATACCTTCACCCAAGTTGTGGATGCTTTACAATTTGGGTAAGAAAGAAACCTGTTGATTTGGGTCAAAGGGTCAAATGTCAAAGTCACTGATCGAAAGCAGAAAAATGGTTTTTACATAATAACTTTTGATTCAAAGATAAATGGATTTGCATAATAATTTTTGTTCTTAAGTAAGTTTCTACACCACACTTTGTGGTTGGCTTGCACTTAAGTTGAGAAAGAAACCTTTAGATTTTAAGTTATAATGGTTAGATGTCAAGGTCATGGTAAATCTGATAAGAAAGTAATGGTTTCTGCACAATAAGTTTAATTAAAGACTGCATACCTTGAGCAAAGGTCACGGTCATTGACACTCATTGGTCAGTAATCGCCAGAGTCAATCATGCCCTACTAGTATCTGCATACAGGAATTTTAAGCAAGGGGCAGGTATATTGTGTGCTTGTACTCTTCTTATATTTTTTTTTCTTGCATTCTATTCTTATTCATGTTTGTATTGTTGACTGTCTCTCTCTACTGATTTCTTATCTGTTCCTATTTTTTTTTTCTTCTTTCTTTGTCTCTTTTTCTCTGTCTCTATATATCGTCTTGCCTTTTAGTCCACCTCTGCTTTTTTCTGACTTTCTATTTCACTCTTCGGCCTGTTTTCTATTGTCTGTTTTTGGCCTGTGTTTCTTTCAGTCTTTTGTCTTCCTTTTGTGTAACTAATTACTTTGACCATATCTCAACATTTTCATTTATTCTTGTTTAAGAATCTCAAGAGATCTATATTATCTGTACCCATTCTGAAATAAACACCCACAGCCTGTGTTAAAAATTGTTGTTGTAATCTTTTCAGTCTTAAATAAAATGCATTGCAGTTCATTTTGTGGAAGTTACTTTTTGTGTTTAGTAAAAGCAACCAGATTGTAGGTAGTTATCAATAGATTAGAATTATATAACAAAATACCTGAATGCATATAAACAGATACAGTACACAACTAAACCAGACTCTTGTTGGGACTAAAAAGTTGGCCATTTTATAGAGGTGGCCCGTAGAAGGAAGTTTGATTATTGTATATCCTCACTTATAAGTCGAGTCTAGCTGCAAACTGCAGAGACCCAGATCTGCCATTGCATAATGTACTGACAGATCTGGGTCTCAGCAGTTTGTTAGGAGTAATCAGTAAAACAAACAACATAGACTCTGATCTGCCAGCGTGTTATGCGATGGCACATAAGGGTCTATGTTGTTTGCAGTTGGACTCGTCTTAAAAGTGAGTATATATGATAATATTAGGATGGTATAATTGGGACCAAAATATGTTGCCATTCTGCTGAGGAGGCTAGGTTACAGAGGAGCTTGTCTCAGTTTCACTAAATTTCTCTTCAGATTGTGATTTTACATTATCATGCTGATGATACTTCAAACAATGTCAATATTTTTGTCAGTAGTGGAGATAGTGGAAAGGATGTTAAATCCCTTGTTAGTTTTAAAATTGACACGTGAAAACCTTTTCATTCTTGAAAGGAGAGTTGAGGAATTTCTTATATTTTAGGAAATCCTTAATTTCTGCTGAGATAAAACAAGACTCTTATCGGGAGAATTTAAGGCATTGTGACTACTTTAATCCCTGATGCATGCTGAATGTTCTGTGAAAATGTAATTGTTACCAACCAGGCAGTAAGAAAGATGTTGACAAATATCAATTTGAGTAAGAAATTTTAAGATGTTTAGTGAAACTGTGACCTGGTTTTGGTAAGTTTTACCATCTAACATGTGTTTCACCTTCAGACTGACCTTGCAAAAGAGATCACCAAAGAACAAGGAAAGACCTTGGTGGATGCTGAAGGTGACGTGATGAGAGGGCTACGTAAGTGTTCATGCACCTAGAGTCTGATTGCTAGTACAAAGGCTTTCATTCAGTTTAAGTCTTGCATTGTATTGCAAGAAGATTGGGTTTATTTATTGGGAGTGTTCATGTTATGGAGGTGGCCAGTATAAAGTCGTTTGATTAGCATTAGACTGGCCTTATTGGGAATTTTACAATAGTAGAATTAGGAGGTGGATGGTGATCGCAGTCTTCTTTACTGACAAATTTTGAACACCTAGAACAGTAGTGGTTTTTGGTTCAGATCTATAGAGAACATTGTTTTCTTTTAACAGACTCTGCAATCTCAGTCTAAATATTTTTATAACCTTGTATAAATCCATTCAAACCCTCTTATAAACACAAGCTAGTCTTGTACAAGTCCATTCAAATCTAATAAACACAAGCTAGTCTTGTATAAATCCATTCAAATCCTCTTCTAAACACAAGCTAGTCTTGTATAAATCCATTCAGATCCTCTTCTAAACACAAGCTTCTTTTGTATAAATCCATTCAAACTTTCTTCTAACAAGCTAGTCTTGTATAAATCCATTCAAATCCTCTTAATAACACAAGCTAGTCTTGTATAAATCCATTCAAACCCACTTATAAACACAAGCTAGTCTTGTATAAATCCATTCAAATCCTCTTCTAAACACAAGCTAGACTTGTATAAATCCATTCAAACCCTCTTCTGAACACAAGCTAGTCTTGTATAAATCCATTCAAATCCTCTTATAAACACAAGCTAGTCTTGTATAAATCCATTCAAACCCTATTATAAACACAAGCTAGTCTTGTATAAATCCATTCAAATCCTTTTCTAAACACAAGCTTCTTTTGTATAAATCCATTCAAATCCTTTTCTAAACACAAGCTAGTCTTGTATAAATCCATTCAAATCCTCTTCTAAACACAAGCTAGTCTTGTATAAATCCATTCAAATCCTTTACTAAACACAAGCTAGTCTTGTATAAATCCATTCAAATCCTTTTCTAAACACAAGCTAGTCTTGTATAAATCCATTCAAACCCTCTTATAAACACAAGCTAGTCTTGTATAAATCCATTCAAATCCTTTTCTAAACACAAGCTAGTCTTGTATAAATCCATTCAAACCCACTTATAAACACAAGCTAATCTTGTATAAATCCATTCAAATCCTTTTCTGAACACAAGCTAGTCTTGTATAAATCCATTTAAATCCTCTTCTAAACACAAGCTAGTCTTGTATAAATCCATTTAAATCCTCTTCTAAACACAAGCTAGTCTTGTATAAATCCATTCAGATCCTCTTCTAAAAACAAGCTTCTTTTGTATAAATCCATTCAAATCCTTTTCTAAACACAAGCTTCTTTTGTATAAATCCATTCAAATCCTTTTCTAAACACAAGCTTCTTTTGTATAAATCCATTCAAATCCTTTTCTAAACACAAGCTAGTCTTGTATAAATCCATTCAAATCCTTTTCTAAACACAAGCTAGTCTTGTATAAATCCATTCAAACCCTCTTATAAACACAAGCTAGTCTTGTATAAATCCATTCAAACCCTTTTCTAAACACAAGCTTCTTTTGTATAAATCCATTCAAATCCTTTTCTAAACACAAGCTAGTCTTGTATAAATCCATTCAAACCCTTTTCTAAACACAAGCTAATCTTGTATATATCCATTCAAACCCACTTATAAACACAAGCTAATCTTGTATAAATCTGTTCAAACCCTTTTCTAAACACAAGCTAATCTTGTATAAATCCATTCAAACCCACTTATAAACACAAGCTAGTCTTGTATAAATCCATTTAAATCCTTTTCTAAACACAAGCTAGTCTTGTATAAATCCATTCAGATCCTCTTATAAACACAAGCTAGTCTTGTATAAATCCATTCAAATCCTTTTCTAAACACAAGCTAGTCTTGTATATATCCATTCAAACCCTCTTATAAACACAAGCTAGTCTTGTATAAATCCATTCAAATCCTCTTGTAAACACAAGCTAGTCTTGTATAAATCCATTTAAATCCTCTTCTAAACACAAGCTAGTCTTGTATAAATCCATTCAAATCCTTTTCTGAACACAAGCTAGTCTTGTATAAATCCATTCAGATCCTCTTATAAACACAAGCTAGTCTTGTATAAATCCATTCAAATCCTCTTATAAACACAAGCTAGTCTTGTATAAATCCATTCAAATCCTTTTCTGAACACAAGCTAGTCTTGTATAAATCCATTCAAATCCTTTTCTGAACACAAGCTAGTCTTGTATAAATCCATTCAGATCCTCTTATAAACACAAGCTAGTCTTGTAGAAGAAATTTATAAGTCTTCTTTATGCATGTTTGTTATAGATTATAAAGTTAGTAAACATAAGAATTTGTTTAGGAAATAACCGTGTTTCATCACATGCATATGCACAATTTGCACACTTCTTTTCACATTTCAAATGAATCTTTTATAGGTGTTCGAATACCTGATATGTTTCTAGTTAACTTGGCCTCTTTCTTCAGGTACTCCAAGACCTTTTTTCTTTTTTAGCTATCCAGCACAATCATTGAAGTGTGACGTAGGAATCACTATTTCACAATTATTGCTATCACAGTAGAATAATGTTTGTATACAGTAATCTAAGTGTCTTTAAAACAGACTCCTTTTTTTCCAGATATCTCTATCCTTGTGGCAATTTGTGAAAATATATTTACTTCTTTTCTCCTTTGAAGCAGTTTTTTAGTTCATGTTAATTTATACAAGACAGAATTCCCCATCTACTGATAGTCACAGTGTATGATTTTTTAATTCACAGAGGTGGTGGAGCATTGCTGCAGTATTCCATCCCTATCACTGGGAGAGACATTAGGTGGCATTGCCAAGGACATGGACACCATCACATACCGTATGCCCATTGGCGTCACTGCAGGAATCACCCCATTCAACTTCCCAGCCATGATTCCTCTCTGGGTGAGCAAATAGACCCTGTATTCTCTAAAACTATTTTAGCTTAAAAAGCTTGAACTGTATCTCTTTGTCTTCAATTTTGTTCACATTTTTCACTTTATCAAGAATAATTTGTTGGATTTTTTAAAATTTGGACCCACTAGTACCATTCTAAAATTCCCTGGTATCCCAGGATGTCCTATTTTCTTGGTATTTAATATTAAAATTAAAATTTCATTGTTTATCTGCACTTTTAGCTTACTACCTCATGGTAAAATCTGTTCACAAATGGCGTCTTTAGACAAACGAATCCTGTTTTATTTTTCTGGAAAGAAATGTTACATTGTTGAAAATCTTTTGGTAAGTTGGCTGTGAAGTTCTGAGAGGAAATTGCAAAAATTAATAAAAGTAAATAAATAACACAGTAGGCACACTGCAACAATAGGATGTCCGAGTCTGTATATGTAGTCTAAAAATACAATTCCAAAGTTTGGATTTTTAAACTTAAGTTAAACATTTGTACTAAAAAAATATTGAGAATATATGACTTTGACCCATTTTTAAACAATGCCATAACTGAATTATATAAAGTAAAAAAATTTTTCTGGCATTAAATTGCCATGAAGTGAAATATGTTCTAATTTTGTGGATATTATTTTTGGTGGTTATGCAGGTACTTAACTTGGTGATATGCCACAGATTGAGAGTGGGTAATATTTTATTTATAGGTCAGTCCTTATTTTCAACCAAGACCTTGCCTGACAAGGCAAGCAACTAGCTTTAGCCATGATACCCAGTCATTGACAGATTCTGATGCTATTTCAAGCACATACATCTGAGTACACCATCATGCAACTGCACACCATTTTTTTTGCTCATGATTTTTCCAAGAAAAATTGTTCATTTTTTTAATGTGTTTCATTCAAGAATTAGGCCCTCATTATTTACATTGTGAGCAAGTTATCCAAGGTTTGCTTGAAGTTGTGTCTTTGATCATATGCCTTGACTTTCCATGTTTTTGGGAGTGAAGGTGGTGGAAGGTGTTAACCCCATGTGGAAGAATATCAAGGTGTAACCTTTGTTTTGTTGAGAAATATATGTTGTAGAATAACTTTTACGTACCTACTTCCCAGTGAAGGATATTGATGTGTGTTAGGGGAAGTTGCAGCATCTTCATGTCTAGGTCATTTACATGAAATACAACAGACACAAAAAAAATTATGTACAACCTACATTTGATCAATTTTTCATGCATATAAATATATTTCATTCATTTAAGAACTCCTGTTTGGGAGTATGCGAAGTCAAAGTAATAGCTCTTGAAACTACGTTTTGTTTTGTTTGCATTGTTATTCCACTAAGATATAGTTCTTCTGTACTACCCAGTGTTCTGGCGAGGCGGATATATTTTCATGAATTGAAACTCATAGTAGATAAATAAAAGTAAAAAAAAGATAAGATGTTGCATTATTTTTTTCAAAACACTGATGCAATCCTGATTTACTTTGCGCAAACATGGTTTGCGGAGTGATGTTTTGGTTTTGTTTACAAGGTGAAGCAGTGAAGAGGAGACATTGAACTTCCTGAAAGCAAGAAAGGTAAGATTTAATTATAAAAACTTTTTCAGGGCAATAAAAAGGCTTCATATAAGAGCCTTTGTCCCTCCCTTTTTATCCCATATAAGAGCTTTTGTCCCTCCCTTTTTTTTTTTATATTGCCAACAGTGTCTTCCATTACACAATAACAATTGTTTCCATCTATGAGTAGCAATCAGAATTAATGGTAGATGCCTTAATGAGGGAGAAATTCGTTATTGTGACAACTGGGAGAAACACTGCTAAGTAGCTTGTTACACACAAAAATATGCAGATTATCTCTGTGCAATCTTTTATATGAAATACATACAGATTATCTCTATGCAATCTTTTATCTGAAATACAGACAGATTATCTCTATCCAATCTTTTATCTGAAATAAATGCAGATCATCTCTATGCAGTCTTTTATCTGAAATACATGCAGATCATCTCAGCAATCTTTTATCTGAAATAAATACAGATCAACTCTGCAATCTGTTATCTGAAATACATACAGATCATCTCTATGCAATCTGTTATCTGAAATAAATACAGATCATCTCTATGCAATCTTCTATCTGAAATTCATGCAGATCATCTCTATGCAATCTTTTATCTAAAATACATACAGATCATCTCTATGCAATCTGTTATCTGAAATACATGCAGATCATCTCTCTGCAGTCAGTTATCTAAAATACATGCAGATCATTTCTGTGCAGTCTGCTCTTAATTTAGTTCATACAAGCATTTCATAAGGTGCACAGTGCAAGTATAGTTTGTTTGCCCATACCTGGTATACTTGAGAACCTGGTGTATTACATTATTTCCAATTCTTGTGCTCATGTTAAGTGCATTTCTTGCCTTAAGTTGGAACTGCTCACCTGTAATAATTGGATCATTTAAGGAATTCATTTATCTTGTCTCCAAAAGCTTCAATTAAAGCAGCATTTTCTGTGGACATAATAAAGACCATGTACATAATTTATATTAATTAGTTAATATCCTTCATTATTATGATCCTTTGTAAACTTGTAGTAAAATGTATGGAAGCACTTCCACATCAGAGTACAAAATATCGGAACACATGTATGTGGTAATTGGTCAGATTTTTGTTATTCTTCAGTATCACAAGATTGGTTTGTAATTGAGTCAGAAATGCATTTGATTATTTCATTCCTGTTATTATTCTTTTCATAAAACTGTATGCATCCTCTGCCATTAGTAAGACAAACCTAGGAACAAATAGAAAATACCTGCAAGCTAAACATCTTGATACACCATGTACTTTTTAACTATTACCGAATGTACTTATGTATAAACCTATACCAACTGCAAACTGCATAGGCCCAGAGCTGCCGTCGCATAATGCACAGGCAGATCTGGGTCTATGCAGTTTGTAAGGACTAATCAGTAGAACAAACAACATAGACCCTAACCTGCTGGCACATTATGCGACAGCAGATCAGGGTCTATGTTGTTTGCATTTGGACCCGGCTTATATGCGAGTTTATACGATAACTTCACCTTTACATTGAGGGTGGTCATGATTTACATCCATTCACTAGGTTAAAAGTTACATCAATTATCTCCCTTTCATTACGGTTGAAATGAACAATAGTGAATCTGAAAGTGAATACATAATTTATTTTTTGCACACCTCACAGTTTGAGATTCAAGTGCTTAAATTAATTGGCAAACCAAGCCTAATGTTTGCATTTAAAAGGGTCTACAGGCATGCTTTAATTAACATTTAAAAAAGAAATAGTTATAATTTTTATTGTTTAAATACACACAGTAGATTATTTAGCATCTTAAGAAACAAATAAATTTGACACCAGATTTTTATATGTTGCAGAATTTTGCTGCGAGCGAATCAAAAATATACAGATATACAATTATTTTAAATGAATAACTCTAGGAAACATCCAGATATGGTAAAGTTTATTTAAACAAACACCCTGCATAACTCACATGCTACCTTCTATTTTTTAGAAAATTTGTTTTTATTTCTATCAAGGCATATAATTGCTATATGACATACCACTTTTTTTAATCATACGGAAATAAATTTGGTAAAAATACAATAATATTTTGAAAATTAATGTATACAATTAATGTTCCAAATGTTGAAACAGGTCTTAATCAAACTTTTACACTGATGTATTAGTAAATGCCCTGTTGATCTAACTATAACCGCACACATGACTGTGATCAGAGACTTCATCAAGGGAAGTTAGTCTGCTGGTGATACTAGCCAATGGCACTATATTGCTGTGCTTTGACCTCAGCATTAAGTTTCAATTCATATTTGCTACACATCTTATAAACAAAATGCATAAACTAATTAACTGATTGAACATTTTCTCCTACTTTGACCTGCAACATTTATTCTGTACGCCTGATTCAGCTTCTTCCGTTGTCAGAACTGCTCTTTGACAAAAGACAACATTAAATTAGACCCTCTGCTGTAATAGCCATCTGGCATTCAATTTGATGCTTTTGCTGGTACTTGTGTTTGTCAATTTTGCATGTGTATACTTAAAGTGTGTTTGTATTGCCCATGAACTTGCAATTTTCAGTTCATGTCAATTTAGGAAATTCTTCCATCTTTGCAGAAAATAGGGACTCCACAGGAGACAATAGAAGTACTGATTGAAGGGCTTTTGTTGATGACAGGGACCCCGCTGGAGACAGTAGAAGTACTGATTGGGGGCTTTTGTTGATGACGGGGACCCCACTGGAGACAATAGAAGTACTGATTGGGGGCTTTTGTTGATAACAGGGACTCCACTGGAGACAGTAGAAGTACTGATTGAGGGGCCCATGTTGAGGACAGAGGCCCCACAGGAGACAGTAGAAATACTGATTGGGAGGCCTGTGTTGAGGACAGAGGCCCCACAGGAGACAGTAGAAATACTGATTGAGGGGCCTGTATTGAGAACAGAAGCCTCACAGGAGACAATTGAAGTACTGATTGAGGGGCCCATGTTGAGGACAGAGGCCCCACAAGCAACAACTGAAGTACTGGTTTAAGGGCCATGTTGAGGACAACAATATCAACCTCTACCTCCAAGATGATACAGATGTTCTGAAAATCAACCTTGATGTCTTCAGGGCTGCCCAGAGAAAGACAGTGTTATGACTCATCTCACAAACCTATATAACTGAGACCTTAAACTTTCATGCATTTACAAGGGATCTAATATTGCCAGTGTCTCCATCAAATAACTTTATCGTTACCTGTTTATCTATACCATTTCAAGGGTAAATTGTGAACCATATTTCCAAATACTACTGCAGCTTTAAGCTGACCATTCGCATCATGAGTTGTTTATAGACTGTTTATTGCCACATTCATAATGCAGTTCAGCAGTTTGGGGTCAAGATGCTGTGGTACAATGAAGAAAAAAAAACGTGAAGCTGCAAGACATCAAAATTCTCCACCAAAAATTGCCCACCCCTGTGTGCTGTCACCCCTGTGTACTGTCATCACTGTATACTGTCACCACTGTGTGCTGTCACCCCTGTATACTGTTACAATGAATTTATTTTGTTGGAAATGTGACACTTCACTGAATTTACATGTACATAGTCCATACAACTTGTATGAACCACTTGTGTTTCTTATGTATATAGATGTGCCACAAAAGTTTCGAACTAATTGATTAAAATTTTCACTGTACTGTTTATTAGTACATACCTGCCACTGGATACATAGAGTATCCATTTTCTCTGTTTTCTTTTATGCATGTATATATTTGTTGATATAATATCACTAATTACATAAGGTAATAGGATAACTGCCAGTATCACGTTGTAGTAATTGCTGAAAAATCATTTCTGTACAAGACATTAGTATTATTCACATATTATCTTTCCTGTAACATGTTCAGCTTATAATCACACTATCCAGACTCCTCCATTGTGCTTGGGTCATCCTTCACATTATGTACACTGTTATTTCATACAGATGGAATTGATACTCTTGTAACACTTGACAAAAATATTGTGTAAAAGACATTATGTTTTTTTCTATTTATTTTCATTACATTTGCTTCTTAACATTCCTAACTCATTCAGTGCCATATTGGCTTCATTGCTTCAGTTTGAACAAGCGTGAAACTTGACTGTCCCCACGTGTTGTGTCTCTCTCTGTATTTTGTATTAATTGCATCATATTAAGAGTTTTCCCTACTTCATTGTGTATATAGTACATGCCTCTGGATTCCATTCGGTCCATTGTTTGTATTTATTTGTTTTGTTGGATTGATTTCATCCCTCAAAGCCTATGGCATGCTGTCTACTGTCTGTTACAAAGAATAATTTGTGTTTCTAATAATAAGGCACTTTCAGTATTTTGCTCTTCTGGCCTTTTGACCTTGAAAGTCTGTCAAGATATATGTAAAGGGACATAACTCAAATTCCAGTCCTAAGATTAAACCATTAGTTGGAGTGGTTGCCTACTTTGATACAGTTTTATATCTTCTAAATGACACTTCAAACAATACAGAATCATTTCAAAAGTGAATGCTGATCATAGGTAATTTATTAATATTTTCTCAAATAATTTTATGAATATTTTAATCAATTTTAAGTTCATAGATAAAGAGAAGAAAAAACTTGAAAACATTTACAGTTAAGATTACATGCTTTGTGAGTGTTGTTGGTATTTGCTTATGATTATCAGAAAGAAACATTATTATTACTATCTCACAAGTTATCTTTAATCCTAAGGTACTGTTTAATGTAGTATTAACTGAACCCTCCAAGCAATCTGTATTCTGAATACTTTCATTTTATAATGGTGAATGGGTACCATCTTGATGGCAAGAAACAATTCATAATGCCATTCATATTTATGGGTCTCCGCAGTCTTGAAGATCTATAATGGAATTTATTCACAAGTGTGCACACCATGTCCAACAATCTATGCCATTTTGTACAGGTTGTCATGAAACAGATATCATGGGAAAGGTTTGCGACATGCCATAATACTACTTTATATGTCATGGGAAAGGCTTGCCAAATACCATACTTCTACTTTATATGTCATGGGAAAGGCTTGCCACATGCCATACTTCTACTTTATATGTCATGGGAAAGGCTTGCCACATGCCATAATACTACTTCATATGTCATGGTAAAGGCTTGCCACATGCCATAATACTACTTTATATGTCATGGGAATGGCTTGCCAAATACCATAATTCTACCTTATATGTCATGGGAAAGGTTTGCCAAATGCCATAATTCTACTTTATATCTCATGCGAAAGGCTTACCACCTGCCATAATACTACTTTATATATCCTGGGATTTGTTTTGTTCATTATTGTGCTATCTGTGTTGCTTTTCTTAAATGCAGCATCTTGCTTTCTTCTCAGTTGGATATTCATCATGTTTGCCAGACACTGTACTTGCATCAAATACCTGTTTACGGTTTGTTCATTTTATATATATTCTTTCCCAAACTAATCATTGTGCGATTTTATACATACAAATTATACAAATTATTTGGTTCTACATTTCCTTCACAAATGCACCTATCATGTCCACATGATACAATCTAAATTATGCTCTTTGACCTTGGATCTCATTTGTACATGTGCATGTATTGCGTTAATAAACCTCCCCCATTCTAATGCAGTATTTGTCATTTGTCCTTGTTGGCTTCAACAGAGCATTGCAAAATGCAGGTATCGCTTTTGCTGACATGGTAGACATTTGCATAGAATTGTTTATTTTTATGGCATTTTCTTTACATAGTGTGCTTTAAACAAAAATGTAGGGAATAAATGACCTGTTATGCCCCATCACTGTGTCAGCCATAAAATAATCTAAACAGTGAAACATTGGTAATATGCCAAAATTGCCTCCTTTCTAGTACACAGGACTTTTGTTATGGATGTCTGTCTGTGACTTTTGTCCCTGGTAAAATTGACTTTAGTTATGCCCCCACTGCAATAGCAGAAGGGGGCATATTGTATTATGGTCATATGTGTGACCTGAATAGATTTTCAGAGCAGTACAGCAATTTTTATAAGCCTGCCATAAGGTGGAGTACATTATGTTATGATGTACATCCATCCATCTGTTACTAATTTGGTTTCTGCACACTAACTTGAGTTTTCCACCATCTACATTTACCAAACTTTGTGGCTGGCTTGCACTTAGGGTAAGGAAGAAGCCTGTTGTGTTTGGGGTCAAAAGGTCAAAGACCAAGGTCACTGACTGAAAGGAGTAAAAATGGTTACTGCATAAAAGTTTCAGCTATCAACGTAGAGGACTATTTGACAAGGGGGAGGCATATAATATACTGTTGATATTACTCTTCACATTTTTACACATTTTTATCCTTCACTGACAAAAACCTTGTTAGTACATTTAAGAAAAACAATTAATATAGACACATGAGATTTGGTGGACAAATTTGTATTTATATGTAGATAATATGATTAGATTTTCAAGATGCTACAAATAATTTGAATCTTTTTTTCTCTTCATTTTTAAACTTTTTTGGAAATAACTTTTTATGAAAACCTTGTTACATGTAGTATGATGGAGCAAAAAATCTACTTGCTGGAAACGTGTAATTTGGTTGGCATATTTGTATTCAGGTGTAGATGACCAGATTACATTTTTTGACTGTTGTAAGAATTCTTTGATACCTTTTACACATGTTTCACTAATTTGGTGTTAGAGTATTGTGACTAAAACCATTCTAGTGGATCTAAGCAGAAAGCCACTTGGGACCATAAAGAGTGTCCTTCTTGTATATCAAACAAACGGCAGAGAATAACATGTGATAATGTTCTCCATGCATCCATCTGTCCCTTCTAACTTTCCTTATACCTGACCTGAATGACCTGCACTGGAGGCAAGGAAGAAACATATCAATTTTGGGCTCAATAGGTCAAAGGTTACAAGGTTACAGTGCCCAAAAACATACAAGTGGTTTCTGCATAATAACTTAAGATTTACAGACCATATGAGGTAAATATCTTACACTTGTAGTCAGAAAGTCACTTATCAATTTCTGGTTCAATAGGTCAAAGGTCCAGGTCATAGTGGCTGAAAAACAGTTTAATTGCAGGTTAATAACTAGATTTCTGTTGCACATACCTTGACCAAACTTGCAAAAAGTTGCTTGCACTTGATGCATCCTCACTACAAATTTTGTAAGCCCTTGAAGCAAGAAAAATAGCTTGATTTTGGGGTCAGTAGGTTTAACACTGAGCTCTGATTGAGTGATAAATGTCAAAACGGCTTCTACAACATACATACTGTATTGAGATGAATCTCGGTTGCTTGCACTTAAAACAAGAAAGCTGCTGTTTCATATTTGTGGGGGTCAAGTTTGCAGTAACAGAAAGCACTAGGTGGGCTAATAATCTACAATTCACAATATATCTTGTTTTTGAATTGATGACATGTGACAAATAGGTTTCTGCATGTTAACTCCTCTACATCATAGTTTTCTTCCAAGCACTTTCTTCAGTGGCCTGCCCTTGTGTCAGGAAGTGAAATTTCATGTTGTTTTTTAGGTCTAAACGAAAACTTGTTTGCACCTGTGGGGTTCCAAAGACCCGACTATCAGTACTTTTTGTCCTTTGATTTCTGTGTGCCTTTAAGTTTCTGGTCTGTACAAACCACAAAATCCAAACATTGGTTACCAACATAAAAAGTGAATTAATGCTGTAAAGTTTGCCGTGTTGGGTTTGGGGGGTGGGGGTGGGGTGACTTTATAAGAATAGCATATTAAACACAGGTGTAATGAAATATTTCTTTGGTACTTTAAATTAGGAAGTCTAAAAATCTGAGCTTAGTAGGTCCTCAAATTTGTGAGATTTTTCACAAGAGTACTTTATGAAGTAAGATGTCTGAAAACCTTATCAAAAAAGGTCCTCAAATTTGTGAGATTTTACACAAAATCTGAGATTACTCCAGTAGTAGATCTTCACATTTGTTATATTTTATGAGAATGGTAAATAAAAACAAGTTGCAGTGTCTTGTATATATGGAGTTTTTACAAGATATCGCCAGATTTAATTGTAAATTCCTTCAAGTTTTGTGATTTTATCATTAAATAAAATATTTCAGTGAATAATTTCCAAAGGGTTATTGTGTATGGAAATTCTTTACACATATTTCAAAAACTACAGTTACTCAAATCCGAGGTTTTACAATATTATTGAATATATTGGTGGCTATCAATTTTTGAAACTATTCGCAAAAATAATGAGATCTGCTATCTTGAAATTCTGGTATTCATGGTTTAAAAATTCACTGTCTCATCTCGAAATGGCAAGTGAACATTTTCAATGGTTGAGTGAAATTTCCAGACAAAATCCTGTTGGTGAGAGCTGATTCAGGACTGACCAGTGTTTCTCTTTTTCTCTTTAATAAAAGGGATGTTCTGTCGAGAATATTGCCAACTTTCTTCATTTGAAAGTCCATACTTTCTACCGGAAGTTTGCTTTCCATTTGGTTTCATGAAGCTTATACAAGCACTTTACTCTGATTCTTCAGTAAATGTTTACCAGCAGGAGAGAAGACTGGTCTCAGTTTGTTATTACTTTCAACTGGTGTTAGAATGGTCATGGAATAAGTTCCAGAAATCAACCTTTCACATGATCAAATTTAGATAGTTATCATCATCAACTTTAATATTTCTACAATACACTTTAGCTGTTTGAGTAGGAGTTTATTCTAGGCAAGTAAATATTTTTAGTATTTACCTGTCTGGGCAAGTGGATTTTTCAAGATTTTTCAACCCCTGTATATGCAGTTATTACTTGTTTAAAAATATTTGAGCACATTTTAACAGTTTCAAATACAGGGGAGTTTGTTCAGAGGAGAACACTGGACACCAAAGAAACTTATTGGTTCAAATAGAATTGTGTTTAAAACATAAATTGTATAATAAGTCACACTTAAGTACAGTAAAGTATTTCAGATATCTGAAAATTTGCTTAATCAGAGTTTATTATAAATAGTGTCCATTAAGTACCAGAACACTTCATTTTCATTGTAAATTTGAGCAGTGATAGTCATTTTAAACCTGATATATTGGAACTTGTTCAAAAGGATATATGAGGTACAAGTGGAATAAGCTCTTTAAACCTTTAAAACAGAACTATTTTAAAATCAGGAACTGTGCAAAACAGTCAGATTTCAATGAGTTTTTACATACCTCAGAAAAATTGTAAATATCAATTTGTTGTAAACATGTCCACTCAGGACTAAAACACTTTAATTCCTTGCATATTTGAGCACAGGCAATCATTTCTGGTCTGAATGTTTCTGAATATTTGTAAACTTGCAGATGTTCCCTATGGCCCTTGTTTGTGGTAACACCATGGTGATGAAACCATCAGAGCGTGACCCAGGAGCTTGTATGATGATGATGGCAATGGTGAAGGAAGCTGGCATACCCGATGGAACTGTCAATGTCATCCATGGAAAACATGATGGTAGGGAAATTAAATTAAGAAAGTATATTTTACTTCATATACAGCAAGCCCAGGTTTCATGAAACATCTCAGATTTGTTCCTTAAATCAAAATTAGACCATATATTTTTTATTTCTTGACCTGCAGTGGAAATCACTCAAATTATTACCCCACTGGATGGCATGTGTACTATCAACAGCAGCATACCTGCCAACCATTATGCTTTTGGCGTAATCATTCCGCTTTTTTTTCACCTAATTACGTCTTACACTTGCCTATATATGGATTACGCTTTTGTGGAGTTGACTTTACAGTCACTCTGCATAAGTTATACATGTAGACTATTTAAAGTGAGTGTTGTGTATATATAATTTGTCAGTATGTTTTGTGGTTTGTATTCTGGTACTAATCCACATGGATTTTGCCCATTTGTGACAAGAACTTTAACCATCTGCAGATCCAGGTTAGTAGCAAAACTAAATGTACTTTTTTCATACAGTTTATTGTAAGTAACACATGTAATATATAGATTATACTTTTTATGCTCAGATTATGCTTTCTTGCCACTTAGGTTACGCTTATACGTCTGTAGGGGTTGGCAGGTATGCAGCAGTTTGGTTCCCAGTGTCAGAAATTGTGTTCATGAACAAAGTCTTCTGAAAGAAGAGAACCAGATAATCAGTCTCATAGCACACTCACATCAACTAGCAACAGACAACAGTTATGGTTAAGCTCTGTTACGGCACACACACTTAACATTTAAAAGATTTAAAAGTTACTAGGGATTAAATTTAAAACCTTGTATAATTCATGTGAATGGAGTGTATATTATTCTCTGCAGAAGATTTCAGATTTTCCTCAAATTTGAGGAATTCCACACCTCTTTTCTATGAAGAATGAAATTACTACGGTGCAATAATTGAAAGTTTATGGATTTAAAAAAATCTTTTTGCATTCTCTAACACAAGTTTTGATATTTTCAATAACATATGTTGTACTTAGATTCAGCAAGGTATTCATTGTCACATAAATTTGAGTTATGTCACATATGACTGAAACAATTTTCATGCATGTAATATTGGTGTTGTTTTTTTTTAGCTGTTAATTTCATTTGTGACCATCCAGACATCAAGGCAATCTCCTTTGTGGGCTCAGACCAAGCAGTGAGTATTATTTTAATAAGTTTCAAAATACTTCAAACAATTTTTTTATAATTGATGAATCCCCAGAACATAGAGAATCAGTCTTATTAATTAGCAAATCATTTTTCTGTCAAACCAATACTTTCCTTTAGAAAATTTGATTTGTATTATTTGTTTTATTCAAGGGACATTTTCCATTGATAGTGAAACTTTAATGCAAATTGAATGAAAAATAATGTTAGAGGTTATGAAAAGTTTAATTTGTACATGTTATTTAGTGTCTAACTATTTTTTCACAAGCATATAGTTTTCTCTGTAGCCCTGTCTAGATCTGACTAAATAAAAGCACTATATTGCCATAATTGAATGAAAATGCAAGTCTTTTAAATATTTTAAATTTTGAAATTAACCTTCCATATCTCAGTTTGAAGACTATTGTGTCCACTCAAAGTGATAGCCTTTTGTAATATTAATTCCACGCCATTCTAGAGAAACTGAACATACCTCTTGGTGATCATGACTAGCTTCATCCAGATGCATACTGAGGTTCTGGATGAGTCTATTTTTTTGAAGAGGTGAATGCTACAGGAAAGGTCCTTTTTATTAGCAGTAATACAATACCTCCCACTACTGCATTGCTTACCTTTCTGAAATGCAAGTTTCCCTTGTTCAAGCTAAAAATTCCATCCTCCAATTAGTATGGAATGTTCTAGAACACTAGAACAGAAGGAACACAGTCCCAGTCTGATTCCTACATCATAAGCCTATATGGAATACTCTTCCTTTTTTTCCTTGCTTATACACATTAGACGTGTGCAATTTGCTCGGCAAAAAATTGCCTTCGTTTCATGCTTTAAAACGTATTCTGGTATTTCACTGATATTTTTGTAGTGATCAAGTGTTTATCCCCTGAGTCCTTGCATTAACTGAAGAATTTTAATTGAGCTCTCTTGGTAGATTTAGGCAATTTTTTGCACGTTGCTAATCAAGATGTGCATTATTAAATTGTATTCATATTCTTTGTTCCAGTAATAGGGTAAGTATCACCTATACTTTTTTAGTTCCAGATTTTGTTTTTGTTTGCATAAATATTTTTCAGAATATATTTGCATAAACTCTTTCAGGATATAATGTCCCAAAGTGCAGGTAAGTGGGGGCATAAGAAGGCCCCTTGGGACTCTCACTCTACACAGGTAAGTGGGGGCATAAGAAGTTCCCTTGGGACTCTTGCTCCACATGTTTAGCATGCACCAGGGTGTTCGCATATGGACAGGTTCTGATCTGCTGCCTTGGAGTGTGGGACTTGGCAGCAAGTCACCACATGTACACAGGGAGGAAGAAAGGCCCTTGTTTCCCCTCATCTTCTTTTAATGATTCCCCCAGGGGTAAATATAATGCAGATAATGCAAACAATAAAAACAACAATAATAATAACAATAATTACAATAATATGCAGACTTTCTTGGTTAGGAAATCTTATAAGGCCCTAGGATCCCTGACGCTAGATTTGATGTCATCAGTGCTGGTGAGGGTTCAATCCACGGTGCCTCCCCTGGGAGGAGTTACTGTAGAGAGTGAGTTGCGCCCTCCCAGCAGCACCCTCTCAAAGAGAGTGAGTCACTCTCATGTTAGGGTGGAGCAGCACCCTCTCAAGGGTGGTGTTCCAGTTAAGGTGATAAGCATATCACGCCTTCCTCAGACAGTAGCGCAGTGATTTAGCTCAAACGGTCTAATGTGAGCTCACACAGCGGATCATTGTAAATGGACTGGTTTTTGTCTTGTGACCAGGCAACAGCCAGTGGGCAGTGGTCAGCAGTCTTCAAGCACTGGTCAGTGGAGTCCCATTATCGGTCTAGGGATGGAGATCAGGTAGATATCCCCTATGTCTCTAAGCTACCGATTAATTCTGACAGGTATAGGGAGTCAACCTGTACTCGTCCAACTAGGGAGGGGGATCGGATTGACATCCCCCCTTCCCTATCTTCCCTTTCAATTCCTATGGGATGTGAAGACACCCCTTTTCGGAAAGTGTTTCATCCTTCCCCTTCATGGCACCATGGATATCCCAGCCTTGGCCTCAAGGCTGGACAGACATTACATGTCATGGACCTGTCTCGTCTTCTCCTGCCGGCAAAAACAACGGGGAGAGGGGGCTACTACTCTCCACCTAGATGTTCTAGAAAGGGTAAGAAGTGTTCTCATTTGTCTAGAAGGTCTCCTAGTAAGGGCAGTTCTATCTACCCCACATACCCCTCCTGAGGAGCTGATGAGAAGACCCCTATTCCCCTATCTCCCTCACAGCTGAGGGACAGTGCAGGAAAAGTCCTGCCTTCCCACAGGAGTGAGCACAGGATGATAATGTTCTTTTGGTGTTGGTGGATTCCAACAGGCCAGGTTTTGGAGGAGGAAGAAGTATGGACTTTCGATAAGGCATTAAGCAAGTTTACTGCCTTCTTCCCCCAGACTTGTGTCCAAAGCCTTCGGACTAGGAAGATAGGAAGATTTCTCCTGTTTTGCATCCAGACCTTCTGCTGCTCCTGCATTCCACAATGGTCAGGGAGCTTTCTCAGAAGTTTTCTAGGGGCAGGAGATCACCAGGCAGCAGAAGGGGTGGTCAGTGTTCCTTCTGTGCTTCAACCGCTGGTTTTGGCTTCCAGCTATAAAGTCCATTTACCAGCATGGCCCATTATACCTCTCCCCCCCCCCCTGGATGCTAGGGCATCACAAGTGGGGATTTTGATGGGTACCTGGGCCCCCCTCCTGGCTAAAACCTTGGAGGCATTGGAAACTTGAGGCCTGGAGCATTGGAAACTTGAGGCCTGGACACAAGTCACTATTGCCTTGCATTCCAATCAATGTCTCCAACGGTGCTACAGCACTTGCTGGAGGCCATGGCTAAGATGTCAAGACATACATTGTCAATGTCCATGGTGCACTCTGCAGAGCTGCTCCATCTCCGCAGGGACCTTGCTTTGGAGACTTCCAAGGTCTTGCTGGATCACAGCAAGAACCTTCTAAGGTCTGCACCTCTTGAGATGGAGATGATTTTCAGAGGCTTCATCTACTCCATGGCATCTCAGGATTTTAGGGACCAACAACATCCTGACCACCCCTCGGGTTCTTCATCCAGATTTTTTAAGCAGGCATAGCCTTGGCAATCTCCAAAGCAGCAGCATCAATTTAAACCTCCCACTCACCCATTGTTCACAAGACAAAGTGGCCAGAAAAGCCAAGGGATGAAGTCTTCAGACTCTATCCCCTTCTCCAAAGAGGTCACTAGGTATTCCCATCATCCAGTATTTTGACGAGTGATTGGTGTACAATGTCCTCAGCGAGTCCCTTCTAACGGACTTGTTCATTTGTTGGTCCACAATTGTAATGGACATGTACCAAACCTAGAGAAGTCAGAACTCATCCTTTCTCAGGACTTTGTATATGTGGGGAGGAATTTCCTCACAAACCTTAGGAGAGTCAGTTTAACTCTGCACTCAACAAGATTCTATCCCTCATAATGACTCTCCTAGCCAAGACCTCTTCAGCCGGTCTTTATCTTCCACTCCTGAGGACTCGCAACTTCATGGCGGACTTGTTTCCCTTAAGGAGACTTGACTTGCACCCTCTCCATTTCCTGCTCCTAGCACACAGGAGCCCACACAAGGATCCTCTATCTGCTCAATCCCCCTGGGATCTGATTTTTTGCCACCACCTGAGTTTGTGGCTCAGTTGGGACTGGTTCTGACTGGAATCCCGATTCACCCCCCACCCCACCCTGATCCCCCCTCCTTTGTTTACACAGACACATCAGATTTTTGGGTTGGGGTGCTCATTTGGGGCCTGAGGGTGTAGTTCTTCAGGGGTCTTTGTCCCAGGAAGAAGTGACCCTTCATGAACAACTCAGAAATGGGGGCAGTATTTCTAGCCATAAAGGGGTGTGTCAACCTTATAAGGAGTCACTGCATGATAGTCGCCTCAGACATCATGTCAGTAGTATTGTGCCTCAGGCAGCAAGGATGTGCACATGCTACTCCATTGGGCAGCATCAGATGAGATCACACTTCAAGTCCACCATATTCCTGGCAAGAGGAATATCTTGGCAGACAGTCTGTCCAGAAAGGGTCATGCGATCCATACAGAAATGGTCATGCGATCCATACAGAAAGGGTCATGCAATCCATACAGAAAGGGTCATGCGATCCATACAGAATGGTCTCCACACCAGGAGGCAGCAGAGTCACTTTTAAAGTTGTGGTGAAGACCCCTGGTGGACTTGTTAGCGATGAAACTGAACAACAAACTTCCCTTTTGTGTCTCCCCAGTCCCATATCAGAGGGTCTGGGTAATGGATGCCTTCAGCCTAAAATGGGATTGTCTGTTCGCCTTCACACCTTTCAGACTGATTCCACAGGTGCTCCACAAAGTCCAGATCTCCACTTCTCAGCTCATCTTTGTAACACCATTATGGCCCCACCAAGTCATGATCACAGCTTTGCTCATCTTGGTAGCCCCATTGTGGCCCCAACAGTCGTGGTGCTTTGACCTGCTCAACCTCTTGGTAGACGAGCCCAGGAGATTACTACAGAGGAGGAACCTGCTGTCACAGCACAGAGGTCTCTCTACTCCACAGCAGCCCACAGATTCACCACCTTCATGCTTGGATCATCTCAAGTGATCAATCTGCCAGTACCAGTTTTTCAAGCAAGTTGCAAATTAAGGTTGCAAATTTCAAGCAAGGTTGCAAATTGCATCATCTAGGCCAAGAGACAGTTCACTTCCAATGTCTACGATGCAAAGTGGAGAATCTTCTGGGATTGATGCAGCAGGAAATGCATTGATCCTAGCTGTCCCCCTTTGAGTTCAGTGGCAGACTTTCTTCTTTTTCTCTTCGAGAGAGAATGTTCTGATTCAGCTATTAAGAGCTTTTGGACAGCACTTTCAGACACTCAAGTTCTCTAGGGGTCCTGCCATTGGCTCAGATCCTCATCTTTCTGATCTCATCAGGTATTTTGAGCTTCAGAGACCGATATCTTGCTCACTAATGACTAAATGGAATCTTTTGTGTGCTCTTTGAGCATTGTGAAAACACCCTTATGAACCATTAAGTGAAGCTTTCTTTGACAATCTCACCCTTAAGATGGTTTAACTGCTTGCTTTAGTCTCGACAATGAGGAGGAGTGAGCTTCATGCCTTGTCAATAGAAAAGGGTTGTTTACAGTTCAGCTGTAATTGTTACTCGGTTTCTCCTCTTTGCCAGTGAGGCTTTTTGGCTAAGAACCCGCTCCCGTCAGTAGCGCCACTTCCTGTTGAAATCCCCAGTCTTGGTTGGATCTGTGCTGGGGATGATCAAGACAGGCTTCTTTGCCCAGTTTGGGCTTTAGGTTCTATTTGGCTGCTTCTAAAGGGCAAAGAAAAGGTCAGAAATGTCTCTTCCTTCCTACTAATGGCTTTGCTGATATCTCGGCATCCACCATTTCCAAGTGGATTGTCCCCGTTATCAAGAGAGCTTATCAGTCCCTCACCAAGAGAGACCTTTCTTTCATGAGAATTAAAGCCCATGAAGTGAGGGCTATTGCTACTTTTGGGGCCTATCTAAATCACTCTTCCTAATGAAGAGTCACCTTCTGGCAGCTCACACTGCCTTCCTCTTTTACCTTCAATCTTTGGGGGGGCCCCGGGTGGCCGAGTGGTCTAAGGCGCTCGCCTTTACAAATCACTGACATCTCACCTCTGTCCGCGTGGGTTCGAGTCTCGGGCTTGGCCAACGTGGGTATGTGAGTAAGCTTGCCAGTAGCTTCCCGTGGGTCGGTGGTTCTTCCCAGGGATTTCTCGGGTTCTTTCTGAGGCCATCAGCCTCCCTCCTAACTGGCAAATTCAGCAATGCAGTAGTGGCAGGTCATGTATTACTGCTATTAAAATGTAAGGGGGGGGGGGGTTGAAACTAATTTTAGTTATGTAATATTTACCTGCCACTATTGCAAAGATTCCTTCCTCCCTCCCTGCTCCGATGTCCTAAGAGTACTCTATATCCAAGAAAAAGAGGAAGAGTATTCCATATAGGCTTATGATGTAGGAATCAGACTGGGACTGTGTTCCTTCTGTTCTAGTGTTTTAGAACATTCCATACTGATTGGGGGATGGAATTTTTAGCTAGGACGAGGGGACTTGCATTCCGGAAAGGTAAGCAATGCAACAGTGGCAGATAAGTATTACATAATTAAAATTAGTTCCCCCCCCCCAAACCCCCCCCCCCCAACTACATTTTGCTAGCTGGTCACTAAGGGACATAGCCAAAGCTGTCCAGACACTATGAAACAGCTCACCCCTGCATCCACAAACTGATTCACTCATCCAAAATAGAAGTGCATGAGAAATCTCTATCATCAACTAAGTCATGAGGATTTTAGTTTGCACAGGATTAACATTATAAAGCCTGTCACTTTTAGTTGAAACAGATATGGTAGTCTTGGCATTTAGATACAGAAGGTTAGTGTGAAATTTTTTAATATTTCAAAGAATCTAATCAGTTTCTTAAAATTTTTAGTAATATTATGCTTTTATTTAGTCCTATCTAGATGGGAATACAAGCCGTGAAGGGGTCCCGGTGAAAACTTACAGATGTCATTACATAATGGCTCACACATTGCCTGGGATAAAAATTAGCTTGTGGCCCAGTGGAATTTCAGATAAACAACTATTGACTTTCGGGTGGTGGTAGATAGGTGATGTTTGGGAATTTGTCAATTAATGTTTATTGTTCACCTAGCTGTAAGGCAAAGTGAGCTTATGGCATGATCCTGTGTCTATCATGTCTCGCTTGTCAGTCAATATTTTCTATTTTTATCTTCACGCAACCCAATCAAGTTGGTTCCAATTTGACAGAGCACCCTGGCATCTGGGTCCTTTAACTTGATAGAAATGATATCAATCATCCAACAAATATAGCTGCTTTAACTAAAAAGATACAAATCCTATAAATTACATTTTTTCACCAAAAAACTTGGGTGTTCAGTCAATTTCTGCTCTTTATGGCTACAGTTCTTCTTGGAGAAATATGTATATTTAAAAAAAAAAACACTTAATGTTTTGATGTTGGTTGGGGGGGGGGGTGTTTGTGGTGTGGTGAATATGTTAATAGAAAATCACTAATAACAGATGCAGTTCACTTTTGAATAATAATAGTCATGAATCTGGAACCCATAATATTCAGAAACTTTGGTTCTTTGATATAAGCTGACCTGTTATCAAATATAGGAACTGAAGAAAAAAAAACAAGGGCAAATCTAGCTCTACTGAGTGTGACCAGATTCTTTTATGGGGAACATCATGCCAACAAGGTCTTTGAAATTTCAACAAATGATGCAATCCACTATCAAACTTTCCTGCTGTTCCTAAATTCTAAAAATCTACAAATGACTTGACATGTGAAAAAAACAATACTGGATGTATTTGGACCCAATTCAATAAAGAAATATGAGGCATCAAAGCCTTTATAATGTAAAAACGATAAAAGTTCAATGCCCTATATGGTTATTATATGATAAAATAAAAACTTAAAATGACTTCTCAAAGACTGCTCAACCAGTTTAAACCAAATTTGACTCCTGGTATCATGATCTTTTAAACTCCTGGTATCATGATCTTTTAAACTCCTGATATCATGATCTTTTAAACTCCTGATATCATGATCTTTTAAACTCCTGGTATCATGATCTTTTAAACTCCTGATATCATGATCTTTTAAACTCCTGATATCATGATCTTTTAAACTCCTGGTATCATGATCTTTTAAACTCCTGATATCATGATCTTTTAAACTCCTGATATCATGATCTTTTAAACTCCTGATATCATGATCTTTTAAACTCCTGATATCATGATCTTTTAAACTCCTGATATCATGATCTTTTAAACTCCTGATATCATGATCTTTTAAACTCCTGGTATCATGATCTTTTAAACTCCTGGTATCATGATCTTTTAAACTCCTGGTATCATGATCTTTTAAACTCCTGGTATCATGATCTTTTAAACTCCTGATATCATGATCTTTTAAACTCCTGATATCATGATCTTTTAAACTCCTGGTATCATGATCTTTTAAACTCCTGGTATCATGATCTTTTAAACTCCTGATATCATGATCTTTTAAACTCCTGATATCATGATCTTTTAAACTCCTGGTATCATGATCTTTTAAACTCCTGATATCATGATCTTTTAAACTCCTGATATCATGATCTTTTAAACTCCTGGTATCATGATCTTTTAAACTCCTGATATCATGATCTTTTAAACTCCTGATATCATGATCTTTTAAACTCCTGATATCATGATCTTTTAAACTCCTGATATCATGATCTTTTAAACTCCTGATATCATGATCTTTTAAACTCCTGATATCATGATCTTTTAAACTCCTGATATCATGATCTTTTAAACTCCTGGTATCATGATCTTTTAAACTCCTGGTATCATGATCTTTTAAACTCCTGGTATCATGATCTTTTAAACTCCTGGTATCATGATCTTTTAAACTCCTGATATCATGATCTTTTAAACTCCTGATATCATGATCTTTTAAACTCCTGGTATCATGATCTTTTAAACTCCTGGTATCATGATCTTTTAAACTCCTGATATCATGATCTTTTAAACTCCTGATATCATGATCTTTTAAACTCCTGGTATCATGATCTTTTAAACTCCTGATATCATGATCTTTTAAACTCCTGATATCATGATCTTTTAAACTCCTGGTATCATGATCTTTTAAACTCCTGATATCATGATCTTTTAAACTCCTGATATCATGATCTTTTAAACTCCTGATATCATGATCTTTTAAACTCCTGATATCATGATCTTTTAAACTCCTGATATCATGATCTTTTAAACTCCTGATATCATGATCTTTTAAACTCCTGGTATCATGATCTTTTAAACTCCTGGTATCATGATCTTTTAAACTCCTGGTATCATGATCTTTTAAACTCCTGATATCATGATCTTTTAAACTCCTGATATCATGATCTTTTAAACTCCTGGTATCATGATCTTTTAAACTCCTGGTATCATGATCTTTTAAACTCCTGATATCATGATCTTTTAAACTCCTGATATCATGATCTTTTAAACTCCTGGTATCATGATCTTTTAAACTCCTGATATCATGATCTTTTAAACTCCTGATATCATGATCTTTTAAACTCCTGGTATCATGATCTTTTAAACTCCTGATATCATGATCTTTTAAACTCCTGATATCATGATCTTTTAAACTCCTGATATCATGATCTTTTAAACTCCTGGTATCATGATCTTTTAAACTCCTGATATCATGATCTTTTAAGCTCCTGATATCGTGATCTTTTAAACTCCTGATATCATGATCTTTTAAACAGATAAGTCACCAAATACCAAAAGAACTATACCTTCTGACTCAGCAGCATAGAATTTTATGTAAAACAATTGTTTCTTTTGAAAATTGACCAGTTTATTGGAGACATTTTCAGTTGATAATCTAGATTTCATGCAGATTGATGAAAATTAATGAAGTTACATGTATTACTGATTGAATTTATACAGGTTGTGTGATAAATGTAAGCAGTGTATGAGTTGCATTAGACTTCAAAGCCCTCTTAGAATCATGACATACAAAATCTGTCTCTTGCACTTACTATACCTACCTGTACAAAATTCAACACTTGAAAACATGGGGCTTTTTTTTTCAATTTTCAATATTTTGTGAACTACCTGATGTTCAAAGAGTCCACTGTTGAAATTTTTCCCATTCTTTTAGAGTTGTCTCCCTTGTTAAACTTTTTTCCTTACCTTGATAAACACAGTTACTGTATATAAAATAAATTGTTCTTAAATGGCTCTTCATTTTATAACAAGTGTTCAAATAGTATCACACACAATTTATTTATTACTTTTAAACATGTTCCTTTTTTCAATTTGAGTATAATTTCAAAAGATTGATTATTGAAATTAGAACTGCTATTTGTGAATGAAAATATCAATGCTGATATAAATGTTACACCTTAATATTTTGCAGATTTTCCATAGTAATGACTAATATACATCACTCTTGAAACAAGTTATATTTCAGAAAGAATGGGAGAGAGAGAGGGAGGGGGTAAGAATGTGTTCATGTTTGATGTTTGTTGGTTTTTAATGGCAATTTCGAGCATAGTATTGTTGATATCATGCTGAGGAAATGGGAGCTTAGTGTGAGAATGGTATTTGAAGTAGAACATTGGCCGAGTGCGAGACTCAAACCCACGCGGACAGAGGTGAGATGGCAGTGATCGGTAAAGGCGAGCGCCTTAGACCACTCGGCCACTCGGGGCCCCATATCACAAGTGTGACAATACATTGTTGTAGTAGACTTGAAGGTGACGCATCATGATATAGACCATTCATATCTCGTTCTCGCAGATGGAATGAGACTATTACAGCATAACTGCCATATTGCTCATTTATAAGGAATTCCTTATATACAAGATTTACCTCCCTTGAAAACTCATCTTGCAAAAGAGACAGCATTTTTTTTCTTCTTAAAAAAATGATTTGCTAGCAAAATATTTGTTTTATTGCCATGAAAGAAAAATCTTATTTGTTGTATTGAACTTTGTAAATAAGTATTTCATTTATTGAAAACAAATTTCATGTCTACTGTCATTGCTATGCTAATATCTGTTGCCAGGCTTTCCTGTACCTATTTATGGCTCAACTGATGAAGTATATATACAGTTTTGACATCAGCCAATGAAAATGTTTATTACAGCCAATCAGAACAACAGATTCATTGGTAGATAATGGATGTACTAGGTCTGCAATCCAGTTAACCAGATACAGACTACGATATACATGAATTAAAGTTGAGAAAAGAAACAAAATTGAAGAGCTTTATGTATCGTCAATCAAAGTATTGAAGATATTCTTGCTGTTCTTTTGTGTATTATTATCCATCAGTTAGACATTAGTGATCAGACTGGCTGCCTTCTCAACAAGAGACACCACCGGTCTCAGTGACAAAACATCAGAATCAGTTTTTAGTCAGATATGGTTATGTAAAATGATAAATGAATCATATATTGAACATTTCGTTTTTATTATAAATTCAGGTATGAAAGATAATTTGTAGATCTAATGTCAGTACAAAAAAAACTTTTTATCCTATAATACTTTGCTGAGATCAAAATAGCAGACAGAATATTGAACTTAGACCCCTATGCTGTATTTAGTCTTTCATCTGTATTTAGTCTTTCATCTGTATTTAGTCTTTCATCTGGAAATATTTTGGGTTTCAGGGGTCAAATGATTACAGAGGCATTGTACAGTTAGTAATACATGAGCAATCTGCAAAATTGTCCTAATATATTCAGGTAGTACTAGTAACCTTGATGCATGCTTACAATGCCAACATGGTGACATAGACATTACATGCAAAGACAAACTGACAAGGTAGGAGTTTGTATCATGTTACATTTTGTATCATCACTCTTGTATCCCCTTATGTATTGTATCACCTGCTAATTGTAAGATACATATTATTGTATTTTATATTGTCTCCAAGTATAATGATAGTGTATCATATCATGACCAATGCACAGCTCTTAACAGATTTTCTTGTAATCCAGACTGTATTATGTGAAGTTATTCCATACATTTTTCATACTTTTGTAATCAACAATACCAAGGTGTGAATGTTTCCTGCATTTTGACACAGGGAAGTAAATGTAACATTTTGATTTTATGATAGTGGTATTGCTTCTCTGTGTTAAAAGTAAGTTGGATTTGAACTACACATACTTTGTCATTCATTTTTATGTCTCACATTGGATGTGGTTGGAGCATACAGTGTAACCCTGTCCATCTGTCTATCCAGTTTGTCTGGCACTGAGGTAGGGAATTTGTGTTCCATGAACACAGTATTTTCTCCAGCTACAACATAATCTTGATCAGTGAGCAGCTTGCTGAATAGCCTCATAAATTCAAGCATCTTAATGACTTAGTGGACTTTCCATTATAATAGTTGGAACACAGATCACAAGCTTGCAAACAATATAGATGATTGTTTTTTTTGTGTATACCTTTTACTACATTTTTGCTGATATTCAAATTTTATTGAGCAAAATGGCACAAGGGCACAGCCTGGAGAAAACACTGACCACATGTCCAGTTCTGGTTGTAAACAAGTTAAATCATGTAATTCATGAAAATGTTTGTAAACAATCCTTATTTTTTGTTTATTATCAAAAGTTTTTAAACTGACAGCAAAACACTGAAAGGTGAATTTTTCAAATTTTCAGGGAGAATATATCTATCAGCGGGGATCTAAGAATGGCAAGAGGGTACAGTCAAATATGGTAAGTCATTGTTGCATCTTGAGTGAGCCCAGGGGACTCATTCTCAACCCTGATAGCCAGTTTACAAAATCCCCATATCTTGATCATTATAGGGGGACAGAGGTACATAAAATGTCCCTTTGACAGCTTAACCAAGGTACAACACTGGATAAGAAACATTTGTAACTTTTGTCTAGTAGAAAATGCTGTGGTATATTTACAATTATTATTTGTTTCCTTTCATAAACCATGTAACTGCTAATTTTGCAGCTTTAAAATTTTGTTTTTCCTGTCTGAAAAACTGTACAGTATTTGCATTTTTTGCATTTTGACTGGTTTAATAATATTATACAGTCATTATTATTTTGTGATTTTTAATTTTGTGCTCACTTTCAAACAAGGGAAAATTAAACCAATGCAAAAATTAATGGTTATATGGTGCTATGCTTCTTTCACGTTTTAGCA
Source organism: Margaritifera margaritifera (assembly GCA_029931535.1). NCBI lineage: Eukaryota > Metazoa > Mollusca > Bivalvia > Unionida > Margaritiferidae > Margaritifera > Margaritifera margaritifera. The sequence continues at coordinate 1,812,380 of JAQPZY010001608.1, read as the reverse complement.
GTGAGTTTTAATTTAAATTGGCTTAATTTTTTATTTTTTTTTAATCTTAGTGTAATCAATTGACAAGTCTTTTTCCTCCAGTCTTTGGGTAAAACTTATGATAAACTATCTTTTGTTCTTGGAGCTTAATAATAATCATGATTGAGATTTCAACACTCGTGTCAAAAATTAATCTTTAAAAACTGACAATAGTGCATGCATCTATACAGCTAATATCATAGAGCATGCTTACAAAATAAATATAATTACACATTTTGACCAAGCAGGGATGGTGCTGACTTTAAAAAAGTTTTCGCAAAAAAAATCGCTAACCTCAATATTTTGTCGCCAATTTTCAAAAAATGTTGCCAAGCATGGAGTCAATATTTTTCCATGTCTATTAATATAGTAGGCAATGAAAATTGAAAAAGATGGAGTATTTATTACTTTATTGACAACAAACAATACAATACCACAATATTACAGAATAAATCATTATATGACTGTTTTACTTGCTTATTTATAATGTTATTTATAATGTTTTGCACTATAAAAATGTTGTTTCATAAAAATAATAAAATGGAATGTAACATGAGTATGCGTCGTGATTTTACTGCTGCCCACTTGCTGAATGCATTTTCAAAGTCAAAGCCTCGTTCACATTTGTACGTGCCGATTCTCATTAGATTCTCCAGAGTTGAGATGCTGAATATATTCCTGATGTCAGTTTTGATGAGATTCATCTTACTGAAGTGGGTTCACAGTCGTTGATAATGGCACTTTTACTTTTACTAACAGCAGCAATCTTAGCTACTCTCTCCGGTTTTCTGGTTTATGATTTATACCTTGTTTATTTGATACTTGTTCAGTGCCAAGTAGAGTCCTACATGTCTTACATACACGTATTTGACCTTAATCCCTTAGCACCCTCTTTGTTTTCCCCACATTACAACCCTTTGATGGAGCCATGTATTTGATACTTGTTCAGTGCCAAGTAACAGAGGGTAGTTATTTGAACTCCCTGTGATCTTGATGCACAATTGACACCTGTTCAGTTGCATCCTTTAATAGATTTCACAGACTTTATGATCGAAGTGTCACTTACAGAGCCCAAGCTCAGCCTCCATGTAAGCACCCGCATATGACAGTAAAGACGAGGAATTGGAGTCGGACGATATTTACGATGACTAGACGATGATCGAGGATTTCAGTACTATAATTGGTCACTCAGATGATGAGGATGAATTCTTGGTCTTTGTACGAGATGACATTAGACAGTGACCTTTATAGGATACTGTGAATCACAATAGTGTGGACTTGACTTTCATTGTTTATTTGTTAGACGTGTGGACTTTACATATTACGGGATATTGTGAGTCGGATCATTCTGGGTTACTATTTTTATGCTGGTATGTGACCAGTGATAGAATTAATGGATTTATCATATCAACGGATTTAAAATGTCAATCATTATTGATTTCTATGGATTTTTATGACACGATGAAGAACAAAATGTAAGTTGTCAATTTATTTTTTACATATTCCACTCAATAATATACCTAATTGTATTTTACACTGGTTTTGTCTTTATTATTCCTAGCTAGCTATCTATCTATCCATCCAGTCTCCTCCAATATACCTGTCAATCAACAAGAAAACTTAAAAAAGTTCAAGTTTAGATTTTGTCCCGTGAATAAGGCAACCCCCCTTCATCCAGGCTTTTATTTTTTCCTAAATTACTCGGCTTATACGCAAGTATAGACGGTACTCTTAGGATGAGATGATGAACAAGAAAAGTCTAACTTACGTTTACCCATGACAGTATGAAGTTCTGATTGAGACTGAATTTAATTTTTTTTTTCATTTGCTTAATATTTATACAGAACAATTGATGCTTCATAGGTAATCAGTTTTCTTTGAAGTTTCAGCAAAACTATTTTTTCTGATACATTTTTCAAAAAAAAAAAATGATTATCTGTCGTTTGGTCGATTTTAGCTAGTCCAGTAGCATGACTATTTGAGCGTATCACAGCATACAGAACTCAGGCCAGATGTCAACATAAGCGAATTATGATATAACAATGCACTGGTAAAATGGTTTGTCAATATGAACAAAGGATTTGTTTATGTAACAATAGATAGACTCCAGTGCATTTTATATCCAAGTTTGCGGCTTCCTTTCATGGTGCCTTTGAATTCCTCCACTCCAAACCCAAGATTGTATATACAAGTTTTAACAGCCAAAAATGTTGTCGCCAACAAAATCGCCAGATGGTATATTTTGTCGCCAATCAGGGAAAAAAATCGCAATTTGCGACATTGGTGAAACCCAGCATGATCCCTGACCAAGCCTACATAACAAGCATTTAGATTGGTTAAAATTGCATCATGTGATGCAGAAAAATAGAAGTCATTAGTTTATAACACTAGAAAGGAACTACTTGTGTATTCATGCACCCTTCTTGTGTGCTATGATAATATTTGTAATGGTTAAAATGTAGTAACTGTTATGTTATTTATTGCTTGAGATTCATTATTATATGTTTATTTGTAATTATAAGAATTGAACTTCATGTTATACAGGATTCATGAAGTCATGAAGCTTAAAAAGCAGTTGCACACTATGCATGAATGGCCTTCGCTTTGCTACAGCTATTCATGTGGTGTGTAATCAATTTTAAAACTTCATGAGTTTATGAATCCTGTAAATATGAAGCTTAAGTAAATTTCATCGCAAGAAAATCTGCTAATTATAATACAGATTCATTTATCCAAAACAAAAAAGTCACATTTTTGTCAGTATTAAGGAGTTTGTTTTCGTATCTACCAATGTGAATTTATTGTCCATAGAAAGGGGATAAATTGTAACATGGATAAATTTGTTTTATTCTAGGAGAAAAGTAAACATTTTCCCATAAATTTTCAGGGTGCCAAAAACCATGGAGTTGTCATGCCAGATGCAAACAAAGAGACCACACTAAACCAGGTGAGATTTTTGTGATTTTGGCCTTTGTTGCTTGATTTCCTGTCTTGTATTATTTTCTGTTAAAGTAAACTGCATATAAAACAGTATTTCTCTCTCTTAATAAACAGTATCCAAACTAACAAAAATGATCTCTCCTACCTGACTCTTTTGTTAACATGTATTACAATCTTGATTTCTATATTAATCCTCTATGTATGCACTTGTAGGCCATTGTTAGTCTCAGTGACCTTGACCTTTGGGAAGGTATGCTGTCTTGAACTTTGGTCAAGGTGTAATGTCTTTAACTAAACTTAATGTGCAGAAACCATTATTTTCTTATTAAACTTGAAAATTCTTTATCTTTCCTTGTTTAGGACTTAACTTTTACTTGACACTATATAGTTAATATTGTGGTGGTATGTCATTAAACCCTCTACATGCATACTTAGGTTCTATAATACATGAGATCCATGCATATTAATTAGGTGATCCTGTATCTGATCAGTGAGATTGTTACCTCTCTAGAGGCTGTATTTTGCATACTATTTCAATAAAACTTTGTAAAAATAAGCCTTTGTTTTAATCTTGGATGAGTTGGGTTATGAGCAAGAACTACACATTAATTATGCCTTTATCTTTGGAAATAATTTGTATAATATTATAGCAAAATAGGTATAACTGACATGATATAAAGGTTGAGAGATAGTTTACATGGGGTTGTGTTCTTACAGTACTACATACCGTAAGCATGCTTAGTGAAATGGTCAAGTTATGCAAGTCAGATGAGCAGTATCATCCTCTCTTGGGCCTCTTGTTTGGTCATATTTTTAAATGCAAGTTATTTTCTCTGAGCAAGCCATTCATACTCTAAACAGTGCATTCAGGTCCAAATTCTGAACCATTAAATAAAGAAACCACTTCTGTGGCATGAAAATATTATAAACTTCACATTATATAATCTTCGTGGAATCCTTAAAATTGTATAGTTAAATCACAGTATTGTCATAAAAAAAATTATGTATACCGTACAAAAGACCAAATGGAGCACAAGAAGGGACAGTGTGATGTGCAATAGTAATGAGTTGACTCCACATGGTTTCCATACCAATCCGCCATGGAGAAACTCCCAAGAGAAGTGGAGGCTGTACCCAATACTATGAGATCCAAATAATATAAATGAGGTTCTTTTGTCAGGCCTGTGTTTGGGCGATAGATATAGGTATCAGTGTTATGACCTACCATGACTATGGTAGGGGTATAGTATAGTGTATGGTATACATGACTATGGTAGGGGTATAGTGTTATCCCTGTCTTTTCATCTGTCACATCTTAATTAAGGTCTGCATTTAGGTAAGTTCAGTCTTTGTTGGGACATCCATGTTCAGCAAACACATTTATAGTTCTGACAGCAACAGGGTACATAAAGATTCTATGTTAAAGTTTTGTGTTTCAGTTTGTGCAGGTCATACACACACAGTGGTCCACAGGTGAGATACCACATTAAGTTTGTGCAGGTTATACACAGTGGTCTACAGGTGAGATACCATGTTAAGTTTGAGCAGTTTATACATGCACAGTGGTCCACAGGTGAAACATGTTAAATTTCTGCACATATGTCCACACTGGTCCACAGGTGAGACATGTTAAGTTTGTGCAGGTCATATATATATTCAGTGGTCCACAGGTGAGACACAATGTTCATTTTCTACAGGTCATAAATGCACAGTTGTCCACAGGTGAGATATCATGTTCAGCTGAACCTAGTTTGTGAATTTAATCAGTACGTGATGAATGTTGTGTATTTTTCAGTTGGTGGGTGCGGCATTTGGAGCAGCAGGCCAGAGGTGTATGGCATTGTCTACAGCTGTGTTTGTTGGAGAGGCGAAAAAATGGATCCCAGAGCTAATTGAGAAAGCCAGGAAACTCAAAGTCAATGCTGGTACAGAAATACGATGTGAAGATACTAATTCATGATAAATGAATGATGAAATCATTATTAATTGTATTACCCAATCACCAAATATGTCATAAAGCATCTTGATGTAGATGGCTTTCAGGTTTATACAAAAGATGCAAATCTGCCATTGAATATGGTGACCATTACTAAAAATAAACCCTGAAACATTTTCTCAAATACTGCTATGTAGAATTTTTACCAAAATTGACAGTAAGCATCCTGGTAAAAAGGGATTTCATGTTTGTACAATTAATGCCAATCCACCATCAAATATGGCTACTGTTACTAAAATTAGAATTTTGTTTTTAAATGACTTCTCAGAAACTGCTCTGTAGAATTGGACCAAATTTTGACAGAAAACATTCTGGAATTAAGGGCTTTCAAATTTGTACAAATGATACCAATTTGCCATCCAATACAGTCACAATTACTAAAAATAGAAAATCCTTTAAATGAATTCTTAAAACCATTCAACATAATTTGACCAAATCTAACAGAAAACTTCCTGGCATAAAGGGCTTTCAAGTTTTATTGATGCCAATCTGCCATCAAATGTGTCTGCAGTTAGTAAAAATAGAAAAGCATTTCATAACTTCTTCCGAAAAAGCTGCTTAACAGAATGTTACCAAATTTAACAGAAATTGGCCTTGCTTAGAGGCCTTCCAGTTTGATGCAAATAATGCGGATATGGCATCAGATATAATCACCATTACTAAAAAAAGAAAAACATTTACACAACTTTATCAACAAACAAAACAACACTCAACAGAATTTGACCAACTTTGACAAAAATGTCCTGGTATAGAGACCTTTAAAAATTTGATAAATCAGGCATGTGCAAATTATGGGCTAGATCCGGCCTATGTCCTGGTTTTATCTGCTTATTTACATCATATGGTGTGGCTTTAAAAATTGCTTATCCGGCCCGTGCCCTGGAGGAAGTTGCACATGCCTGGAATAAATGATGCAGATGTGTCATTAAATATGGATGAAGATATAAAAACTAGAGAAACCTTGAAAGAACATATGCAATCAACAGTGTTGGAAGAAATTTCTGCAGAAAGCATTCTACTAACCCAGATTTCTTGGCCAGCTGCTTTTCATTTGGCTATTAAGCAAATTGTGAGCCAATTGAGTGATCTCATGCTGCTTGTTACTTATTGCATGTCAGATAGCTTCAAAAAATTTTCATCTTAAAATAAGGTCAGTTAAAGGAGGATGTGTTAAATAGTTAGGTTCTTTCACGTGGAGATTTCTTTAACCAGGACAATTTCAGGTTATTTTTGCATTGAATTTCATTATTGTACCCCATAAGCTGGATTTGGCACACATGATGTTATACTTAATGAACTATTGAAAATGTATGCAGTCCACATGGCCTTTTAGCTGGAATAAGAAACCATAAAGTAATTATCTTCTGTGTCTCCCCATCTGCCTAATAGTATCTGTTGTTGTTTTTGCTCAGCCATAATTTTTATGTTTTAAGATCTCTATAAGAATTTTACAAGGCAGGTCAATGTTTCAATTAAAGTTGAATGTTTTTCATCACAGGTAAGGAGCCTGGGGCAGATCTTGGGCCCTTGATTTCCCCTGATGCTAAGAAAAGGGTCTGTGAGCTTATTCAGTCAGGGAAGGATGAAGGGGCAGAAATTCTCCTGGATGGGAGAGGTGTTGCTGTAAAAGGCTATGAGAAAGGAAACTTTGTCGGACCAACTGTCATCCACAAAGTTAAGGTAAGATGAACCTAACATAAGGTTATAGACTGTTCTTTACACAGATACAAGGATATTTTTGACCAATTGCCAGAGTAGATATACCTCCATCTACTTGATGTCATATTATTTCCAAAAATTCAGTTTTTGAAATTGAACATTTTATTTCAAGAAGATAAAAATTTTTAGGATATTTTGCATAAATTGTTTTGGAATGTTCAAAATATGCTTAAAAGTGAGATTGCAGCTATAATTTGAACTCAAATAAAGAATCAGATATGTCATTTTGTTCAATTTTCATTTTTAGCTTTACTGGTCACAGCCCAGAAGAGCTTAAGGGATGGCCCATTTTCCATCGTATGGCATCCATCATCTGTCTGTCCATTAGCACAAGTTTGTTTTCACTACTCCTACACTACTTGGAGGATAGCCATGAAACTTTACACACACAATCATCCCAAGGTCTAGTTGGTCTTAAACGAAAATGGTGCTGCTCGGACATCTGATAATGGCCACCACAGCAGCCATCTTGAAAATCTTGTTATTGCTGCTCCTCCTAAATGGCTGGTTGCATCAACATTGGGTTTTCACTAAAAAAACTTATTATGATGTCTGGTTGATCCTAAAGTGAAACTGCTGCCAATCTGATATCTAATATGGCCATGATGACAGCCATCTTGAAAATCTTGTTATAGCTAATTTTATTGAATGGCTGGTCATATCAACATGGAGTTTTCACTAAAAGACTTCTTATAATGTCTAGTTGGTCCGAAATGAAAATGAAAATGGTCCTGATCTGATGTTCAGTATGGCCACTCTGGCAGCCATCTTAAAAATCTTGTTATCGCGACTCGTTCTAAACGGAAAGTCATATTGGCATGGGATTTTCACCAAAAGACCTCTTATGATGTCTAGTTGGTCCCAAATGAAAGTGGTGCCTGACATCCAGTATGACCAATACAGCAGCCATCTTCAAAAAAAATCTTGTTATTGCTACTCCTCCTGAACGGAAAGTCATATCAACATTGGGTTTTCACAGGAAGACTTCTTATGGTGTCTAGTCTTAGATGAAAATTTTTCTGATCTGATATCCAATTTGGCCACCACCATGGCCATCTTTAAATTTTTCTTATCATTACTCCTCCCAGATGGAAAGTCATATCAGCATTTGGTTTTCCCCAGAAGACTTCTTATGATGTCTAGTTGGTACTAAATTAAAATCATGCTGATCAGACAGCCAGCATGTTCACCATGACAGCCATCTTAAAAATCTAGTTATCGCTTCTCCTAATAAATGGAAAATCATATCAACATGGGGTTTTCACTGGAAGACTAATTATGATATTTAGTTGATCCTGAATGAAAATGGTACTGATCAGACCTCAAATATGGCAGCCATCTTAAAAATCACTATATCACTATGCTTTCTAAATGGAAAGTCATATCGACATTGGATTTATCAGAAGACTTTTTATGGTGTCTAGTTGGTCTTGAATGAAAATGATGGAGATCTTGAAAATCTTGTTATCACTACTCCTACAGAATTGATGGTCAATATGGCTGCTACAATGAACATATTGAAAATCTTGTCACTAATTCTCCTGAATCAGTGGCCATATTGGCATGGGGTTTTCACCAAAAGTCTTCTAATGGTGGCTGGTTTGTCATAAATGAAATTGGTGCCGATCTTACAGCCAATATGACCACCACAGCGGCTGTTTTGAAAATCTTGTCTCTCAAAAATATCAGAGAGTTTTAAACACTCAGCAGTTAAAAAGAAGAATGGTCTTATCTTGAATTTCTGTAAATGCTTCAAGGGACTCGTGGTTATTGGAGACTCATCTGTGCTGTACTAAAAAGTGTTACTTTTTAAAAAAGTTGAAAAATGTGGTTGGAAACTTATAATGCTTATCAGCTTCACACTGACGTGTTCTGATTAGCTTAGTGGATAGAGTAAATGGACAATATTGTCAAAGGAATTGAATTCAAATTCCATTAAAATTCTTCTTTTTTCTATTTTTAACCTGTCACAATAAACATTTTTTTTTTTTAGAAAAATATATCAGCACTAGAATTTCAGTGTTAGTGACCATTTTGCCTCATCGTCTAAAAATGCAGTTTTATCTTATATTTGAAGATTATTCCTACCCTGCATTAACAGAACCATAAATATACATACATGTAGTGTTTCAGCCAAAACACGCCCTTGTAGGATTTGCGCAAAATAGACACCAAGTCCTGCAAAAAATAGATCAATTGCATCAAAAGTGGCAGAAAAAAATGGACAAGGTGTTTTTTTTATACCTTTAATCTTATGCAGATGCACCAAGCAATTTTTACATGTCTGAATTGTTCAGTGAATGTTTTTTAGAAAATGAACAATGTCATTAAAAAAAAAAATTTCGATTGCACTGGTCACTCTGCTTGGACCATTTGTTTTCCTACATTCTCCTAGTTCCATATATGGCAAAGCTTGGGATCATTTGGAAATAATTGTGTACTCAGTATAGCATATAATATTTTCTTGGTTGAGAGGTTTTTTAAGTTTGGCATGTGACCAAATTGTAATAGTACTGATGAAAAAAATACAAAGCAAATTCTAGTGATGTACTGAGGTAACTTCCACACCTGTGTTATTAACAGTTTGAACTAAAAGAAAAATTTGTAGTCTTGCCAATTCTCATAATCACATGTGTCCAGTCATATGATATGAAATTGATGTACCACCATTTATCATTTGCTAAGGTGATGAAGTTTTGCTAAGACATTGATATGGAATGTTAGATATTCACAAAACTGCATACATGTTTTGTTTTGAGTTGGTGGAAAGAACAAGTTTGATATGACGTAGGGATATGTTGAGGCCGTCGAACCATATTAAACAAGTTCTTTCCTCCAACAAAGAACAAAACATGAATGCGGTCTTGTATTTATTAGATAACCCCACTTTTAAGCTTTCTGAATATTTTTAACTTTTTATTGTATGAATGAAATTTAAAACAGATTGGTATTTATACAAGTTTGATTCACTGCTTATAAAAATATCTATACGTTGTTGTCAAGGAAGACACCTAAGTAGTTCGAATCTGGGTGTGTGGTACAGAAATATGGATTGAACAGCTGTATGGAACGCCAGATAAGGTATGTAAGATTAAATGGGTATGTGATAAAACTTGTGTATTTACCCCAGATTCACACTCAGATCCTGAAACCAATAAAAATTACTGAAGATATGATTACTTGAGTGAACATCAAAAAACCCCGAGATGAAAGCTGAACAGAAAATGAAACTTATGATGAAGAATTGGCAGAAGAAAAAAAAACCCAGTATCACGCCTTCAAGAAATCACATGAAGGCAGAAACTTTGCAAAGACTCATGACTACAATGTTGGAGGGGCATAAAATTGTAGACTTCAACTTCTTCCGTGCTGTCAGAGTATGGTTGGAGGCATCAAATAGGAGAATCCTAAAGTAAAGATGGTTAATTATTTCGTTTTTCATGCAAATAACATGTAAAATGGACAATGTAAATGATATCTCATTTTATTGTGAGGTCGGAGCATTATGAGCACACCATTGGCCCACTTTTCAAATGAAGGGTGCCAATTGGCCCTTCGTTTGTTCAACCTGGCTGAAATGCTGTACATGTCATGTATAGAGTTATCTCCTGCAAATAGTCATGCAAAAACTGGCAGCAAGGACAAATCTTCAGTAATCTTGGTTACTAACTTTTTCTATTGACAGTAATTAAGTACTATTTGCACATTATATGGCGACAATTGTTGGACCAGTTTGATTGTAATTACATACATATCTCTCAATTTTCCAGTAGTATAATTGGTCTATGCGTCAATTCAAAGGGAGACAATTCTCAGCATGTAAACAATGATGCTAGAACTTAATTACTAAAGCAAGCCAAAAAGAGACATGGTTAAGATATTTTTTTCACTTGGGAGGGCTTGATTTGTGAGGTTGTGGATGTATGATTGGTAAGTATTATCAAAGAAACATTTTTTACTCAACAGATTGGTTTCCCTGTGAGGTCAGATAATTATTGTTCTTCTATATATTTAATAAATTATTCTCCATAAATTTGTGTTTTTGGTCATTGTAGCCACACATGAGATGTTACAAGGAGGAAATCTTTGGCCCTGTTCTATGTAGCATGGAGGCTGAGACTCTTGATGATGCTATTAAGATCATCAACGAAAATCCCTACGGAAATGGCACTGCTATATTCACCACCAATGGAGCCACTGCTAGAAAGTATACAATGGAGATCGATGTTGGTCAGGTAAAGAATCAGCAATAAATTCCTCTCACAATGACATGTCCCTCTCACAATGACCAGTCCTTTACGCAATAAGTCCCTCACAATGACATGTCCCTAACACAATAATAAGTCCTTCTCACAATGACAAGTCCCTATCACAGTAATAAGTCCATATCACAATGATAAGTCCCTATTAGAATGATAAGTCTCTGTTTCAAGTTTCAGTTCAAATAGTGTACATAGAGGATATTTTCTTTTCCTACATTATAACCATACATATTTCATCGTGTGGTACAAAAAAACCTGATGTTTTAACGAGTGGTGAAGCCATGAGTTAAAATATATCGTTTTTGGTACCACAAGATGAAATATGTACGGTATTTAAACAGAAAAAGAAAATTTTCTTTTTATTATATACCATACTTGCTCCAGAATCGAAGCTTAGAAGATTAAACTTGCTATTCAGCACAACTTCCCACCCCCCATTCGTTATTTCACCTCGCTTTCATAGGTTGATCATAAAAATATCAGTGACTTAAGAGAGTGGAATGATTGGGATGACCTAATCTGTCTCAGTAAATTACATTTTTGACATTTTGTAAACTATTTGATCATATCTGACCAAAAAGCAAGTACAATTCAGCAGTGCATCACAGCGGGTTTATCATTGTTGTCAAGGAAGTAAGGGGAAATAACTTCATAGAGACGCGCACAGTGTCGAGTCATATTTCTTAAGCAAAAATTAACTTCCATGTGTGAAAGGTAATGCAGTTTCTATTTATTTGTTCTAGCTTGCAAAGTGCTCATTTTTGTTGCTGCAGATATAACTTCTGTAGTACACACAATCAAGCGTCGCATGGCATGATGGGAAATCTTATATTCGCACAATCTTTGGCATTTGAAAGTAATCCAGCCCTGAAGGCAGTTTTCTAATTCAAGTTAAAAGTTTGTATGTATATGGATGCATATATGTATAGATTAGAAGAGAAAGACACATTATCCCCTATGCTTTTTAAAAAGCATTGGACTTGTTATACCTTCCATCTGTCTGTCCATAATCTCATTCTAAACTGCTTTGTAGTTATGTTGTACTTTTGATAACCATCGGCAAGAGGGGCATCATCCTTAGCAGACACCCCATGTACCACTTCAACGCCTGGGAGAGGGTCAAAGGTCAAATTTTGAAAAAAACTTTACTTACAATGATATATTCAAATATTTTCTGATCAAACTTTATATATGCAGTCATACTGGAAGACATATATGTATTGGATTTTGCATTGTGACCCTTGAGTCACAGTCTGGGGGTGGGAATGAAAATTGGGGTGGGGTTGAATATGCACTAGAAAGTGGGGGGAATAGCAGTGGTGATCCATTGCAGTCGCTCAAGTTTCGCTCATGGAAGATATGCAAATTTTATAATCTATAAATCTGGAAAATCAGATCATGAAATCCTGACTCTGCAATTAAATGAAATGTACATATTCCTCATCATCATTTAATTGAAATGTACAAGTTTTTGAAATTCTTAAATATTTGTTTTTATAAACATTCAGTTTTAGTTGGAACTGAAACTATTTTCCCTGTGTAAAACAATCACCATTCATCTTGAAAATGATTTCACTGCAAAAGGAAACCTGCCTTGATAACAAGGTAGACATGCATGACTTCTAATTGATGTAAGCTGTGGTTTATTTTCAAAAATGTTAGGATATCTTTTACATTCTATGTTTGTTTGTTTTTTGAATTTGATGGCTTGTTTAATATGTAAAGTGGAGCTTCTAACTTGCAGTTTAGTGGAAAATTAGTATCACTGTTGAGATTGTCTCTTTCTTTCTCTCTCTCTCTCTCTCTCTCTCTCTCTCTTGTGCACATTTTTTGTGTAGTGATCACTCCTCCTGTTATGAAAAGGTTAGCCTCATTGAGGATGTATAAGAATAGCCCCAGACAGGATGAATAAATATAGCCTCAAGTGAAGGGTGCAGGATGGGAAACAATTTGACTGCCTCATATAGGATGAGATGGCCTACCATCAGAAGATGGTCTGTCTTGAGAGGGAGCCACATAATAGAAAGATAGCTTTATCCAGTAATTATAACTGCAGTTTTTTTCTTCTATTGAGCTCACAGTAGTGAAAAGAAAGAGACAGAAAGACACAGCAGTCACTTTTCTGCTGGCAGCATTGTGAACAGTTTTTTTTATAAGGTTTTGGTTAAAGTTTTCCATGTGTGTGCTTGTCATGAAAACCCTCTCCTTGTTTCAATTCAGATATGCAAAATATTTTGTTTGTCATTATCATTATCATCCTTGTGCTTTTAAAGAAGCACAGGGGTATTGTGATGCAGTCCATACATACATACGTGTGTAATGTAAAGAAGCTCAGGGGTATTGTGATACAGTCCATCCATACATACATGTGTAATGTAAAGAAGCACAGGGGTATTGTGATATAGTCCATCCATATGTATGTGCGTAATGTAAAGAAGCGCAAAAAATATATTGTGATACAATCGATCTATACATACATGTGTAATGTAAAGAAGCACAGGGGTATTGTGATACAGTCTATCCATACATACATGTGTGATGTAAAGAAGCACAGAGATACTGTGATACAGTCTATCCATACATACGTGTGTAATGTAAAGAAGCACAGAGATACTGTGATACAGTCTATCCATACATACATGTGTAATGTAAAGAAGCACAGAGATACTGTGATACAGTCTATCCATACATACGCGTGTAATGTAAAGAAGCACAGAGATACTGTGATACAGTCCATACATCCATACATGTATAATGTAAAGAAGCACAGGGATACAGTCCATACATCCATACATACGTTTGTAATGTAAAGAAGCATAGAGATACTGTGATACAGTCCATACATCCATACATACATGTATAATGTAAAGAAGCACAGAGATACTGTGATAAAGTCCATACATCCATACATGTATAATGTAAAGAAGCACAGGGATATAGTGATATAGTCAATCCATATGTATATGTGTCGTGTAAAGGAACTTCTACACCATTAAAGCTAGATACATGTAACTTGGATGAATACTAGTCCCAGGGGGCACAAAATTCCCATCAAACAACTTTTTTTATTGGAAGGTGGCCCCAGAATTAGGTTTTTTTGGGGGGTGGGGGTGCAGATTTTCTTGCTATGCCACTGGACTCCAACCTTGTGGTGAAGGTCAAAACAGGGAAGCAAGGAGATACATACATTACAAACAAAATAATTCTTGTTTCAAATTCTTTCAGGTTGGAGTGAATGTGCCCATTCCAGTTCCACTCCCAATGTTCTCCTTCACTGGCTCCAGGGGCTCCTTTAGGGGTGACATGAACTTCTATGGAAAACAGGTAAACAAACTCTGAATAATACATACACAGCCATATCATTTTTGTCTTATCCTGAGAATACGAAAGTGGAGAAAAAAATTAACACGAATAATAAAATCAGAGGGAAATTACACATCTGACCTTTAACCCACATATTATGTAGCAACATTCATGATGCCCAGTTAATATGGAAACAGAGAGTTAAAACTACATGATGATGTATACCAGTTAATATGGAAACAGAGAGTTAAAACTACATGATGATGTATACCAGTTAATATGGAAACAGAAAGTTAAAACTACATGATGATGTATACCAGTTAATATGGAAACAGAGAGTTAAAACTACATGATGATGTATACCAGTTAATATGGAAACAAAAAGTTAAAACTACATGATGATGTATACCAGTTAATATGGAAACAAAAATTAAAACTACATGATGATGTATACCAGTTAATATGGAAACAAAAATTAAAACTACATGATGATGTATACTAGTTAATATGGAAACAAAAATTAAAACTACATGATGTATACTAGTTAATATGGAAACAAAAATTAAAACTACATGATGTATACCAGTTAATATGGAAACAAAAATTAAAACTACATGATGATGTATACTAGTTAATATGGAAACAAAAATTAAAACTACATGATGATGTATACCAGTTAGTATGGAAACAGAAAGTTTAAACTACATGATGATGTATACCAGTTAATATGGAAACAGAAAGTTAAAACTACACGATGATGTATACCAGTGCCAAAACAATTTTTTTGTTATCCTTTTCAAATACAGTGGTCCCCCTCTTATAAGTCCACCCCTTCTGCAGCAGGAAAGTGGCCTTATAAGAGGGGTGGCCTTTCTAGAGGGGGATCACACAGATGTGAGTAATAACTACATATAAAGTATGAAAGCATAACTATTTTTTAAATATTTAATATTTTCATTTAAAAATCACAGGAATATTATCATGTTATGGACTTGTGTAATAAAACTAATATCAATGTTATTTTTTTTAAAAATTATGAATAATCATCAATCGTGATGCAAAACCACCTTGTCAATAAAATCTGGGCACAAGCATCTGGCTGTAACTATCCCTGCACATCTGTCAATTCTGTTTTCCCACTCACTGCAGTTGAATGTATATTGACATTGTTTATTTGAATCTTTCTGACATCAAATTTCTCAGAAGTGATCAAAGCACTCGCCCTCTTTTTGTTTAGTTTCATTGCTTTCACTTTTCGTTTTAAACTGAGAAAGTCTGACAACATTTTGCACTTTTTGCAACAATTTATTCCTTCATGGGCAATATGTAGTTATCACATGAGATGCTCAGTGTTTACAAAGAAAGTGACCTTGTCACATGATCAATTTTACTATCTGGCAACTGGATGTTGCACTGACTTGAGCAGAACAATACTGTGCTTCTCAGCGGTTAGGTTTTGTTATCTTGATAATTATCGGTGGTAATAATAACCAGTAATTATCAAAGTGACAAAACCTAACATCTAAGGAACACACAGCAGTAAGGATTATTGGATTACTTACCACTTTGTATGGATTAAAGTTACTTTATCAGCATGTTGGAACAAATGTCACTGTGTTGAGTTGAGAAATCAACAAATATTAGTGAGATTTATATCTGTAAACAACCATTATGTGCCGCTCGCAAGGGGTAAATTTGACAGTTTTTGCACTAATATGTTGGCCACTGGCTGTGTTAGACGGGTGGCCATCCTTGAGGGGTGTTTTTGAACACAAACTTGTCAGTGCCATGGGGTTCTAGACGTATAAAGTGGGTGGCCGCTGGTCAGGGGGGCCATTCAATAGGGGGACCACTGTAACTCCATTACAAAACTCCTTTAAGAACACATTTTGATTACATCTGATCAGTGTGCCAAAAGAAAAGTTCAAAAACCCCATTACACTTACATTATAAATCCTGTCTTTTTCTCCTGACTGGAGATTTGGGTTGTATAGAGTATTATTGCAGCAAAATATCTACACGTGCTTAAATTGGCTGTTTTTACGAGTGTGAAATTGGTGTTTGGTACTGCTATGGATTATCTGAGTATGAAGTTCTGCCATCATTCGTCATCATGGCCTAGGATAATTTGATGATAAATTGACAAATTGCCAGAGCAAAGATAATACCAACCGTACCCACTTGTCTAACATTTTCTGTAAAATCAGCAGTTTCCTTTGAAAATGTTTTTACTTTATTTTGGAGAGAAATTTTCAGTTCATAGTGAAAATTTCATGAAATATTGATGAAAGTGTAAAGTTATAATAATTCAGATTTCTTATTTTATAAATTGAAAAGCTGCCTTTGAATCTTTGCTGCATTGGGGTCAGTCAATATTTGGGTGTGATTATTGACCCCCACCTTTTCGTGAAAAGAAGGGGACATAGTATCTGCGTTTGTGTCCATCCATCCATCACACTTTCGTTTAGACTCTATAACTTCAACACCATTTGAGATTAACGGATGAAACTTGGTATACTCATGCATCATCATTAGAAGGTGTTTCATGTACTTCATTTCGGGATCTATCTTCATGGTCAAGATCAAGGATCAATATTTCAAGTTTTCTTTTGCACTTTCTATTCTGCTCAATACCTTTCAAACCATTAGAGATTAAGGGATGAAATTTGGTATATTTATACATCATCATTAGAAGGTGTGTTACATACCACCTTGTGGGTCCTATCTTCAAAGTCACAGTCACAGCTCAATATTTTAAGTTTTCCTTCACAGGGATGAAACTTGGTTTATTTCTACATCGTAATGAGAAAGTTTGTTGCAAACCACTTTGAGGGTCCCATCTTTAAAATTAAGGTCATGGATCAGTATTTTAAGTTTCTCCTCATGCTTTCTATTCCAGTATGTAACTTTAGACCTGTTTGAGATTAAGGGATGAAACTCTATATTTATACATCCTCATATAAAGGTGTGTCGCATACCACATTGGGCAACCTATTTTCAAGGTCAAGGTCATAGCTCAATATTTTAAGGTTTTTTTTCCATCACACATTCCATTTCACTCTATAATGTTAGAGGTGAGTGAGATTGAGGTATGAAATTTGGTGTACTTTTACATCATAATTAGAAGGTGTGTTGCTTTCAACATTAGGGATCACTTTCATGGTCTGGGTCATGACTTAATATTACCAGTTTTCTGCCCCACTTTCCTTTCTGGTATATAACTTTAGACCTGTTACAGATTAAGGGATGAAACATGACATACTTATGTATCAATATTAGAAAGTGTGTTGTGTACTACATTGTGATCCTGTCTTTAAGGTCATGGTTACAGGTCAGTATTGTAAGTTTTCCATCACATTTTCCTTTCTGTTGTATACCTTTAGAACCCTTTCAGCTTTAGAGATAAAATTTGCTATACTTGTACATTATCATTACAAAGTATCTCATGTACCACATCAGGGGTAATATATTCAAGGTCATAGTCCTGGGTAAAATATTTTAAGTTTTAAATCACACTTTTCTTTCCTGTCTGTAATTTAAGAGCTGGTTGAGATTAAGAAATGAATCTTGCTATAATTATACATGTTGGTTAGTGTGTTGCATACCACTTTGGGGGTCCTATCTTCAAGGTCAAGATCATGGGTCAGTATTTTTAATTTTTGCATTATACTTTACTTTCCATTCTATAACATTATAACTATTTGAGATTAAGCAATGAAATTTGATGTATTTGTTATGTAACACACTTGGGGTTCAATCTTCAAGGTCAAGCTCACAGGCTAATATTCAAGGTTCCAATAGCATTTTTCCATCTGCTTTATAGCATATGAACTGTTTAAAATAAATAAATAAATTTGGTAAACTTACATATTGTCACTCTAAAATGTGTTGCATTCCATATTTTGGGGTCCTATCTTTAAGATCAAGGTCCATGGTTAGCTGTGCAGTAAACATTATTTTACAAAAGCATTCTACCTTAAAGGACAAAATTTGATACTCTTAATGTGCCTGTGTGTTGTGCACAGCGTAATGATTTTATACATGTCGTTTTCCAGGGAATCCAGTTCTATACTCAGCTTAAGACAGTCACCCAGATGTGGCGATCTGAGGATGCTGGTTTGTCCAAACCAGCTGTGGCTATGCCGGTCATGAGATAAACTGGAACCTAGAGACCAAAGTGACAAATATGATACAAATATGAAACGATCAATTTGTTCTGTACTGGATAGACATAGTGGCAAGGAATTTGCTAGTTTTTTTAAGGTCAGTGTGTAAGCATCACATCATCTTTTTATGTGTGTATGTACAAAGTAAATATATTTGTATTACTTTGTAAATAAGAAAATCAAGAATCACTTGTTTAAGAAAATAACTGTAACATAAATAAATTGAGGAAAAAGTATTTTTCAAGACTCTCAGTCAATTGTCATTATTCAGAATGCATGAATTATTGTTGCAGTCTACACTCTGTTAGTGTAGTAAAATGACACATGTACCTAATAAAGTACATTCATTGCAGACTAAATGTGCAGTCTGGTACATTTACATTAATATGTATTGTCCATGCTTTTCTTCCTGTCACACAATTTAGAAATTGATTTCTTACATAAAATATTAGATATAAATATAGACTAGTCCCCGTTTTTAAAACTGGTGGATAAATTTAGATTAAAAAGATTTTTTTTATCCATTATACGACTTTGCATATATTGTTATCTAAATATGTTTGCTACAGTTTGTGTGTACACATGATACAAGGTACCTAAGTAAATTATTTCCTTACCATTGAATGGTTCTAATAAACTTGCTTTTACATAAAATCTTGTTTTTAATGTTGCTTAGTTTTGTATTCACTCTATGGCACTGTTTCTGTTCCGTGTTTGGTATAATAAATGGAAGAAATCGTGTTGAAATTTATAATAAAGAAGGAGTTTGTTCACAATTGTTTTGTAATTTCAGCAATCATCTTGCTTGCCTACATCTTTAATAACTTCAGATTATGCTAGAAGTTGTACTGTAAAGGAGTTTTGGTAAGGTAATGATAGTTTACATCGAAACATCTTAATTAACATACAAAAATGGACAAACAGATGGTTTAGTACAGTAAAACCTGTCTTGAGAAACCACTGCTGTGAGAAAGCACCTTGTCTTGAGAGTGCAGGTTCTCAATACAGGGATTTATTGATTTGTAAAAACAGTGTTATCATCTGTCATGAGAAACCACCTTGTCTTTCAAAACAGGTTCTACTGTATAACCATACGTAATGATCTGTGAAAAAGTCTTTCCAAAGTCTCTCGATATCTTGGTCTAAAAATTTCATTTTGCTGGATCTGTCACTTAAGAATTTACACTTACATGACCTTTGGCCTAGTTATAACCTTTGTGAGATCAGACATGAGGTAGCATTTGCCTGTGATATAAAAAAGACCCTTTATAGAAAAAAGTTTAGGTTTGGGTATGCTTATGTTCTATTGTAAAATGCCATGAGAACCAAGAATATGAATGTTTAGCTCTGCTAGCATGAAGGACAATCAAGCTTATGCAATGGACCTTTGTCCAGAGTCCTGTGTCCAACCCTCATCTGTTGTACATGCTTGTGATAACTCAGATAATGTTTTTTTATCAACTTTGCATGTGAGTTTGCCATACTACCCTCAGCAACCTTGGTTGCAAAGTCAGAGGTCATAATTTAAAATGTTACACTTACTATAAGCTTGCATTCTGAATACAATAACTTGACAGAATACAAAGGAATCTTGACCATACATGGTATGTGAACATTTCATTGATTTTAGATGGCAGCCATCACTTACAGGTTAACAGGCTTGAAGCAGCTGCTTCCGATTTGTGTGCTGTTTTTAATGATATATGTGTTCATTGACTGTCTTCATCTATGTTATTGTGTTCATCATGCATTGGCTGTTCTGTTGGAATATGTTTCTCCATCTATTTCTTTTGGAAACGAGAACTTTAAAAAAAAAATCTCAGTCTTGTCCCACCACTGCTACAACTGCCTTCATTTGTTGTTGAACATACCACCATCACGTGATACCGGCCAGTCCACCCATTTATGCTATGATGGACCCTCATTAATTGCATTAAATAACCACTCCTCGGCGCTCCATACTACATTGTGCACTAGACTAAATGACCTTGGACTACATTCATCTTCAC
The DNA here is from genome assembly GCA_029931535.1 of Margaritifera margaritifera. Classification (NCBI taxonomy): domain Eukaryota; kingdom Metazoa; phylum Mollusca; class Bivalvia; order Unionida; family Margaritiferidae; genus Margaritifera; species Margaritifera margaritifera. Next base: position 1,791,967 of record JAQPZY010001608.1, on the reverse strand, counting down.
TTATATTTATATGGCAGCAAAAAAATAAATGTTTCAAAGTCAGCCAGTATAGAACAAGAAGAATAATTCCAGTTATCTCCCTTTCGCTCTTTCCTTCACAGCGATTTAAAAACTCGACCATTAATTTGAACATATTAATTTAAATCCCTCTTCAATCATCAACCTTTGAGTCTGAGCAACCACTGCACATAGCATTATTCAATGCCCAATCTGTTGGACCACCGGAAAAGCACAGAGAAAGAGTCGACTTTATCCTTGGTCAGGATATTGACATCTTTTTTCTGACAGAAACATGGCTAAAAACATCAAGCGATGAGCCAAAGTGCACTGATCTAACACCCACCCCACCCCACCCCGGTTACTCCATCAAATAGGTCCCCTGCTACCCCAGTGGAGGTGGAATTGCTGTCATTTCAAAGAACTCCCTACTCCACCGTCTTAACTATGCTGCAACCTTCAATTTCGACCTTACATCATTTGAACTGGTCCAAGCCACCCTCACAATGGAAAAAGGTCAGTCCATTTTTTCTACCTCTACCACCCTCCTCCTAGTCGAAAAAGCAAGATGACTGAATCTCTCTTTTTGGAAGTTTCATAACCTTCTTGAATATGGAAATTTGATAGGTGGCAGCCTGATTATTCTTGGATATTTTAACTATCACTTTGACTGTCCTGGAAACCCATGCACATCAAAACTCCTAAATTCCATTTCACATTTTCAACCTCAAACAGTCAGTTAACCAACCTACCCATAAACACAGTCGCATTTTAGACTGGATTCTTCATGGACCTGATGATAATATTCTAGTGTTCATTGGTGTCCAATGAACTTGCATCAGATCACCTCTATGTCATATGCCATCTTGATGTATCAGTTCCCGATTCACCATCTTTGTTTGCTACTAAGAGAAACCTCTGTATGATTACTAGAACCCAACTAATGCATGACATCCAAGCAAACCTAACAACTTTGTTACCTCCTACAGCAGAACAACTTGATAAGTGCTTGTATTTATTGCTTAACAAACATGCCCCAGCAACCAAGTGCAGAGTATCCATTCAGAAGTGTTCTCCATGGTATAGTAGTGTTAAGGACCTGCTTCTTACTGCTAAAAGAGAATGCCGTAAGACTGAGAGGCTTAGGCTTTCATCCGGTCCTACTATTCATAAGCAAATCTATGAACCGCTAAGAAGAATGTCACAAACATAGTTCATGCATCCAAATAAACCTATTTCAGTACTTAGATCACTGAAAGCTCCAGCTGCAAAGAGCTCTTTGATGTTACTAACAAGCTAATGTTGAGGAACAAATGTACACCATTCCAACAACCTTCTCCCCGGTCGAACTTCAGGACCTGTTTGCAAATTTCTTCTGTGATAAAGTGGAAACCATTAGAGATCAGCTTGACAACACGATTTCAATCGACTCGTCGTCACCACCCAGTTGTGATACAGAATTTCAAAGGCAACCTTTAATAGCATTTGAGCCTGTCTCTACGGATTTCTTATGTACAATCTTGATGAAGAGTGCCCCAAAGTCATGTGAACTTGATCAGATTACGACATCACTGCTGCTTGAGTGCTTAGATTCAATAATGCCTTCATTAACCGATATTATTAATACTTCTCTCTCATCTGGGGAATTCCCATCATTTTTCAAAACTGCCATTGTAAAGACTCTGCTGAAGAAACCAACGCTTGACGCTAACATTTTAAAAAACTCCCGCCCTGTTTCTAACCCCCCATTCATGTAAAAAATCGTAGACAAAGTTGTTCTTCCCCAACTGGTAACTCCTCAGAATTTAAATAGTCTTTTTAGCAATTTACAATCTGCATATCACCCTCGCCACAGTACCAAAACGGCCCTTCTGAAAGTAGTAGGAGACGTATCAACTCCATTTGCAATCTTCTTTCAGTTGATGCCTCAGAAACACTTGCATTTTTCTTAGTACTCTCTAGACTGGACTATTATAATTCACTTTTATCTGGTTCATTACAGTATCTCATACAGAAACTTTAAAAAGTTCAAAACACAGCTGCTCGGAAAATCCTCAAAGTACCAAGAACTGAGCACTCCTCCCCCCTTCTATGTACCATCCACTGGTTACCTGTTCGCTCCAGAATCAAACACAAAATCTGTTCTCAATGCTACATTTCATTGACTGCCTTGAGTCCAAAAGGACCTCACCCATGTGTACACCCCATCTAGATAGTTGCGCTCCTTTTCCAACTCGCATGTTCTCATTATTCCCACTATCAAAACGAAGTCTATGGACAATGTTCTTTTGCCTACCAATGCGCAAATAACTGGAACAAATTGCATGTTGAACTTTGACACCATGACACTGTGATCTCATTCAAGAGTGCTCTTAAAACTCACCTATTTCGACTGCAGGAACAGACTTCAGACTTAGCAATGTTTCCTTAGCTTAATTATTTTCAGCATGTTCTTTGTTTGTAATTTCATGGTGTTTGTTTTTTGTAATTGTGTCCATATATATGCATCCTTATATATTAACTAATATTGTAAAGCGCTTAGAGCTTCGGAAGATTAAGCACTGTACTAAGTCCTCATTATTATTATTATTTATAATTTTGCACTTCATAATCTTGTAAACACAAGTTGAATAAATATAAACAGATCATAAGTAAATTTGGTATGCAGGTATATCATGAATGGGTTGGATAATGAACTTTGTATGACCTGGTCTATGACTGGCAGGTTTTGAAGTTCCATTTGGTTTTTGAGTATGATACTCTAACCAAGCCAAATGGATTTTTTTCAAAAAACTTTGCATGTTCTAATATCTTAAATAATTTTGGAAACCAGTTTTCCATGATCATGGAGGCAATGTCAGAAATCACAGTTTAGATTTTTGTACTTCTGTTAGCTTGTGAACATGATAATTCAAAAATCATCCCAAATTGATCTTTACCAAAGTTTGTTTGCAAGTACATCTCAACCATATCTTGGATGGCTATGATAATCAGGGTTGTGTTACCTTGGGTTCAAGGTCAGAGATTGTGACTTACATTTTAACACTGAAATGGGCTGTTTAGTCTGAGTCTATAACAATTAGGAATGAGTTTTGATTAAACTTGGTATCTTGGTATATCACAGGAATATCTTAAAAGAGTTTGATAACCAGCCCTTCATGAGCAAGTAGGAATGAAGTTTGAAATATCCTTGACTCTGCAATATCTTCAAAGAGTTTGATAAGCAGCCCTTTATCTTCTGGTGATTAAAGTAAAAAGTCACAGATTTTTGCACTTACCATATAAACTCGTGTATATGCCGATACCAACTGCAAACTGCATAGACCCAGATCTGCCATTGCATAATGCGCCGGCAGACCTGGGTCTATGCAGTTTGTAAGGACTAATCAGTAGAACAAACAACATAGACCCTGATCTGCCGGTGCATTATGCGACGGCCGATCAGGGTCTATGTTGTTTGCATTTGGACCTGGATTATACACTAGTATAGATGCTAAATAGCTTGTGGACACAACAACTTTAACAAAAAACAAAAAAGATTTTAACCAAACTATTTATGCAGTTGAAATTAATCATGGTATCAGACAAGCTTGATAATCAGCACTCTGCATTTGTTTCAAAGTCAAAGGTTACAACTCTATTTTTGAACTATGATGGATTGTGAACATCATAAGTAGTTGGTTATATGTAAATGGGTGTTGTACAAGACCTCTAGAAGTATTTCTAAAAGAGAGAAAAATGTTAAGAAGAACATGTAGGCAGACATTGTTGCAAGCCATGCATGATAATCCACTTCACTGTTTTATCACCCGTGGCTGCCTGTGCTGAGATTTCCTCATTTTTCATCAGTACGCATAAGCAAAAATATGTTGTCAACAACACAATGTAGCAATCTCATACACATCAATGAAAGTACCCGTTTTATCGATAGATAAGTGACTGTGCTTGGAAGAGAAACTTTGATTGGCTCATTCAAACAGTGTGAAAGGTCATATTGGATCACATTGGCAAGAAAAATTAACTCACGCGAGCAGTGATTGTTCAAGCAGGTTTATGCATATTCATGAGAAACGAGGAAATCTCTGCACAGGCGGCCACGGGTGATAAAGCAGTGAAGCGGATTATCACCCATGTTCTGCGTAGATGGGGGGCAGAAAGACTCCTAAAATGACCAGGGGAGGAATGGGGGCATTTTCATAACAGTGTGTGATCTGGAAAGAGTTCCCTGACACATCATAATTTATCAAGGAAAAACTACATAGTTTATAAGTGAAATAAATTTATTGGAAATACCGGCTACATGTCAACCTGGGTTGAATCAGTGTTGAATTGGTAATAATTATAAATCAGCATGCAAGAAATTGTCACTGCGTATAAATAACTAAGGGAGATCATTTCTACAGTATGGATTACACACTATTGTTTAATTTTGAGAATCCAACAGCGAGCCACATGGTGTAATGGTAGAAGGTCCCATTTCTAATCGAAACAGTCGAAACAGTCTCTTCTGTTGGGGGTTTGAATTTGATTTGGGTATTACAAATATTTATTGTTAAGTTCATTCAGTGTCAGGATCATTCAAGGTTAAGGTTAGATTAAATGTACTTGAATAGCCTTTGCAGGATTGGAGACGAATTTTCTTGAATAACCTTTCCATGTTAGGAGACAAATGTTATTAAATTACCTTTCCTCTATCAGAGAAAAGAACTTCGATGACCTTTCCATAATTGGAGAAAAATGTTAGGTTCACGTCCTGCAAGGTCAAAGTAATTCTGAGTAATTTTTATTCAAGGTCAAGGTCATATAGGGTTACTGGTCAAAGGTAGAATACACATGTATAAGCTTATAAGTTTTTTTTTGTGGCAAAGTTATGTCAAATGCAACTTGCACGAAAATTCTAGAGCAATCAAGGGTACTTTTTAAGGTAGGAAATTTTGAATTAACAGACTGTTTTGCACTAAGTAGTTTTTCAACACAAAATTACCCAGAGTCGGAAGACTCTCTCCAAATCACACAACTCTTTTACAGGAATATCCCCACCCCTCCCCTGGTCATTTTAGTAATCATTTTACGCCCATGTTGTTCTTAACATTTGTATTCTTTTGCCAATGAAGTTGGTAGGGCATATATCACTTTGCCTATTCGTGTGTTTGTTAATTTGCTACCCTCTCAGTATCTCATTACCCAATTACCCAATCATCAATGCCATATTTCACCTACACAGAAAATAGGTATGTGCATGCATCTCGGGAAGAGTAACTTCGCCATACCAAAACTTGTCACATTTTTTTGGGCCTTTGGACTTTTAAATGATCACTCAGGATGTGTGCTGAATCACAGCAACACTGGCCTTGCATCAAACAACATCAAATCAGATAAAATCCGTCACATGTACACAGGCAATGACATGCCTACTATAACGTGAGTATGATAGCCCAATATGGAAATGCTACTATCACCTATTTATAGCAGTGGCTTGTAATGGTGACAGTGGAACACAGAGAAGTAAACCACTTGTCCGATCATAAAAAACCCATTTTTTCCTACGTTTCCCAGACAAGTTGTCCCCCAGTTAGCTCAGGGGTTGAACATTCAATGAATGCATATTCTCTATTTTCATGTCACATTTCACTTCACTAATGTATCGGGCATTATATTCCAGCAATGAAGTGAACCATTAATGTATCGGAAATTATATTCCAGCTATAAAGTGAACCATTAATGTATCGGAAATTATATTCCAGTTATAAAGTGAACCATTAATGTATCAGAAATTAAATTCATGCTATAAAGTGAACCATTAATGTATCGGAAATTATATTCCAGCTGTAAAAGTGAACCATTAATGTATCGGGAATTATATTCCAGCTATAAAAGTGAACCATTAATGTATCGGGAATTATATTCCAGCTATAAAGTGAACTATTAATGTATCGGAAATTATATTTCAGCTATAAAGTGAACCATTAATGTATCGGGAATTATATTCCAGCTATAAAGTGAACCATAAATGTATCGGGCATTATATTCCAGCTATAAAGTGAACTATTAATGTATCGAGCATTATATTCCAGCTATAAAGTGAACCATAAATGTATCGAGCATTATGTTCCAGCTATAAAGTGAACCATAAATGTATCGGAAATTATATTCCAGCTATAAAGTGAACCATAAATGTATCGGGCATTACATTCCAGCTTTAAAGTGAACCATAAATGTATCGAGCATTATATTCCAGCTATAAAGTGAACCATAAATGTATCGAGCATTATATTCCAGCTATGAAGTGAACCCATAAATGTATTGGGCATTATATTCCAGCTATGAAGTGAACCATAAATGCGCATCTACCAGATTTTGTATTGACATGTAAGCCAAAAAAATCGGTTGCTATTCCAAATTTATGAATATTTCACTGGCAAAAACTATAGGAAATGTGTTGTATGTACAAGAGAAATAGAGAGAGAGAGTATGAGTGCATAGATTATATGCAGTGGCGTCACTAGGGTCGGCGTCACCCAGTGCGGTAAACTCATTGTGTCACCCCCTCCAGACTTCCCCCATGGACCTCCGCCGAGTCCTCCTTTACCAATTTGCATTTTTCCATTTTGGTGTCACCCCCCTGTGATGGTGTCACCCGGTGCGGCCCGCACCTCCCTAGTGACGCCACTGATTATATGACATTGGTTTAATCTGTAAAATCACAGAAACTGAAGATCAAATTCAAGCCAAGCACAGAATAACATATACAAACTGGTACATCTCGAGTTGAACTTACAAGACACTGGGTTGTAACTAAATGTTGTTGATATAAACAGCCAGAGACCTGGTGGCAAGTCCGTAAAACGGCGTAGAGGAATCAAACCTCAGAGTGCTATGGTTTTGTTTGAGTATGCTGAAGCGGGTGTTAAATCTTGGCTCTCACAGTGCAAGTGATGCTGGCACTCCTGCCCATGAGGTTTTAGGTTCATATAGCATTGGTATAGCACTTGCCCTAACAATTTATTTGAAAAAAATATTTATTTTGAAAGTCTCAATACCTTTTGTCACGTTAGTTATTCAACTTTTGCCTATGAATCTATATTATATGAGAGAACATAGTCAGTTGATTCAGTCAACATTCACATTGTGACCGTGCCAATCAGTAGAAATTGTGCAAATGAGAGCCGTTTAGGACACGTATACTAAATGGTATCTGTCGACAGACGACTTCATGTACATTGAATTGGCTGTAGCGTACTAACAGGGGGAGGGGGCGGATGCCCCGGGCCTCACAGGTTTTGGGGGCGCCAAAACAGCTGATAAAAATTCGAGCCTTGTATTCTGGCCCTTTGGGCCATCATCGTCGCCCCGGGCGCTATTTACCCTTGGTACGCCATTGTGATTTTGTATTTTTAATTTGTGACATGAGTATCAATAAAAACATCGCAGAAAATACATTTTTAAAAGAGAAAAAACTATTGGAGATGACATGAGAAAGCTCATAATATTGAGGATTGAGGAAAAGGCTGGAAATTCTGAAACAAGAAGTGTGACACATATGGTATTTGCTATTGCCTGCATATTTAGAGTTTCAAAGAACACTGTCGGGAACATTTTTGGGTATTTTATTGTGAGAGTGGGGTCATTGAGCCCAGTGGCGGCGCGATGGTTTGAGGCGCCCGAGGGCAGTGTTCTTTAGTGGCGCCCTTACAGAGGCGCCCGGGAGCAATGTTCTTTAGTGGAGCCCCTACTTGCCACAGAGAACCGTTTTATTCAGTTGCCAACCTCTCCCCCTCCCCCCAAGTTTTGTGAAGAATTGCCCCCGTTACATGAAGGTGAGGTGAAATACCATGAAAATTTCAGCTAAAAATTAAAAAAAAAAAAAATCCCAATTGCCCCTCCCCCTCGCGCCGCCACTGATTAAACCACAGGCCTATGGGGGAGGCAGAGAACAAAAAGCATCAAGGATATAAAAAATGCACAAAACTTAGTCATTTAATTAATCAATTTATAATTTCTAACCGGATTGTCGCCAGGGGGTCTCTAACACTGTCAACTTAATGGCGTTTCGGATCCAATGGAAGTTTCTTTAGTAACATGGTCGCCATATTTGCATGGGCGAGTCTGTGTTTTAAAGTAACGGATGTGATGTAGTTCACCGTCTCCATAATTCCGTAAATTTAGGAGTTGCATCTCTTTGAACACGTGTATACAAAAGTTCCTCCTCTTTATTTGTTCAATTTTTTTAAAAATAGAAATATTGAAAGTAGACATTGCAAATATTGAACGCAGACGACACAGTTTTTACTGAAATGGACTGTTCTAGAAACCAGAAATGGACAGTGAGCAGTCTGTCTGCTTATTTACATCGAGATTCTACGTTTGGTTTGAAACTCCAATAAATTGACAGCGTTAAGAACCCCCTGGCGACTGTCAGGTTAGAAATTATAAATTGATAAATGAAATGAATAAGTTTTTTGCATTTTAAAAAAAAAATATCCTTGATGATTTTTGTTTTTAAAATCGGTAGGAGGGTACACATAAATGGGAGAGTGTGCGAATATTATAGAACTGTATAGAAAGACATTGATCCTTGATACCAAGCTTTACATAATTTTAGTCTCCTTGATACCAAGCTTTACATAATTTTAGTCTGGTTATTAAAATATTTTGAAAAAAGAAGAAATACTACGCAAACATCTGATTTGTTGTTCAATAACATAAATATTCGAACTAAATACTCTACTATATATTCTGATTTTTTTTAAAAAATCAAAACTGTGTGAGTAATTTAATATAGTTAAAACACATTCTAAACAACTTTCGCTATTTCTGCGATACAAAATTATGCATCGGCTGTATGTCATACATTTTGTTCGTCAAACCCCTATACTATTCGGATTACCTCGGCTATTTCTACGATTTGCTTGACTAGGATTAACCGAGCAATGACGAATGAAAAAAACAGATCATTCGTAACTTCTCGGTCAATCCTTGTTTCGTAAATTGCCGAAGCAGTCCGAATGGCAGGTTATCGACATACTTTCAAGGTATTATCCGCAAACTTCACAAGTTCAGCTGTTTTTCAAAACCGATATTTTCTATTTATACATTATGGGATTGCGGACTACATGCAAGATTGACTTGCCTCCGAAATTAAATAGCTTGACAACATGCAAAACTACGCACCTCCGAAACTAAAAATTTGGCAACCATAAGCATGGTCAGTTTTAAGTTTTGCAAAAACACGTTAACACATTTTTACGAAGAATTTTACATAATTTGAAGCAAAAGAAACGCTCAGCATATTGATGGACGTAAGCACTGCAATAAAGATTTAAATACCTTACCTCTTCATCCTCTGATAATGGATCAGCCCTTTTGAGCTCTATACCCAAACCTCTTTTCAATGCATTCCTTTTCGCACAAAGGACTTCTCTACTACTTCCAAATTCCTCACTCCGAAGTATGATTTTGCCATATTTCTTGATGGTAAGGTATTTTTCAAGACTGTTTTGGATTGTTTTTAACGATTCTGGTTTTTACGTCTGTCCGTTCGTTTTCATTACGGTGATAAAAAAAAAGGAACGCAGCATCTCATCTAGTTCTTCAGCATGTATTTCACTAGTGTCTCTGTTTTCAGTCGGCAGTTTTTCTTCTGGCCATCTTTTAAATAATTGAAAATCATTTGCTGTTTTCTTTTTCGTATTTACTGGCACTTGGCCCTCCATAAAACTTCGTATTTCGTCCTCTGATTACATTTTTACCATAGCGTCTCTATTGTAGCAGACGAGACGGTTTGCAAGGGAAGTAATTCTTAAATATAACATTTCGTAAGGAATTTCCAAGTTACATGAATCACATTTTCCTGCCATTAATTAGCTTTCTCAATCCTATGGTCTTAACTACCATTCTTCTGTAAAAAAAACAAAAAAAAAAAACAAAAAAATATCAAATGCAAAGAAAAAGCATATTAATTTTTTTTTTTTTTAAAAGTTGTCAGCTGTTAATTAGTGCCAACTCAATTATCTAATACTGTTTTAGAACGTAACTTATACAAGTTTTAAGAAACCGCCAGTTCAACAAAATACTAGATCCGGGATTTAAAAAAAAAATATAACTAGACAATTGTAGATGGCGCTAAGATTTCATTGCGGACCTACTTGCATACGTCACTAATTGGAATCCTTTGTTCTCGCTATTACCGCCTTACGAGCATTTTATTAGGATGGATCCTAAAAGTAGGAACGTTCAACTCCGTTCAACCTTGCTCGTTTTATTTATTATTTCATTGGATCGTTTATGTAAATATCTGCAGAAAACATCATGTACCTTCTGTATGGTAATTAGATTTTTGTGTTTTGTTCTTGTCTTGTTTGTGTAATCGTCTTTTATGGCTATATGCCCTTGAAAAAGGAATTGGTAGATTCCGAAAGAGCTTGGGTTGGTATTCACACCAGTTTGGCACTGTTATTTGTCAGTTTTATATATATATATATATATATATATATATATATATATATATATATATATATATATATGGATGCACAGTTAAAGAGAAATAGATTAACACACCAGGGAATTGCTGATTTTCATAACTGATCAACACGTATAAATATTTCATCAGAATGTAAAGGTAAGAGGTATTTCAAACTGAAAATTAATTGGATTTGTTTACCATCCGTAACGTTTGCCAAGATTTATTAAAAAGTCAATGCGAACCCGTGTTCTTCAATTCAGCTGAGTAAATAGTTTTAACAAAAGAGGAAGTGGTGCAGTAGACCATTTTAGAAAATCGATAACCAATAAATAGAGGAATTATGTTTCCTAAAGCAAACCCTTTATTTATGGTTAACACCCTGGAGTATTCATAATTGATTAACAATTATAGTCTCGTTACGTGCAAGCTACCATGCCAACAATGAAAACAGATTACAATACCTATCAGTTCCTAGTATTTTGGACCTTCTTTCACATAACTTGTTGAAAAATAGAAGATTATGTTGTTAGATCAAAACAGTTGTATGTATTTAGATCAAAGTAATGCTAAAACTACCATTCTAGCTCATCTCGCGACTGCTGGCCTGGTTCCACATTGTCAGCAGTTGGAACTATGCAAATTTGGGCATATACTAAATTCGATTTTATTAGTTTTGTTTTGCTTTTGTTGTTTTTAATGGCACTTTTAACACATTATCGGCTATTTATTTTATGCTAGTTCGTGAGGTAGTGCATTTTTCAAGATAAATAATTTTAGAGTGAATTATCAAATTTACATTTTTTACTCCAATCAATAGACATCGATATCGTTATTTATTATGCTATGTTGTCAATTTCTTGGTCTAGGGATAATCATGGCAACCTGTAACGCAGGAGGTCTAGATTCGAATCCCACATTGTTCTTAAATTTATTTTCAATTTTTCTTTTAATGTGATTTTCTTGTATCCTTGAATTAGGAAAGAGAATTATGTTACTACTCATATTTTCTGTGCGAATATACACAAAACACAGCAGAACATAAACGGCAAACAGCTGACATTACTGTAAGAAATCTGCTATTTCAATACGTTATAAACGTTAGCTAGCCAATACGTTTGAGCATAAAATAAAATTGGCTTGTTCTGAGTGAATAACGGATATATTTCATTTCGTAGGTGAAAAACGCTAGTATTTTCACCCACTCGATGAAATATATCCGTTATTCTCTCGACACAAGCAAATATCCCCTATATCATACTGGGGAAATGGGAGCTAAGTGACTTCCAGAGGATGTACCGAGGCAGCCGACCCGGGCTAGCCTGAGTGGGTATCGAACACACGACCCTTGGATTACAAGTCAGACGCTCTACCAATTGAGCTACCTCGACACCTTTTCCATTTTGTGACTTATTAATATTTAAACGCTTGTATGACGGAAGAAACGTTTACTGAATGGAATGTGCACATATACGTAAGTTATGAGAATCTGTACAATTAGAGTTCAATTTTATTTATGCAAACCCATTAGGAGCAGTTTTAATGACACGTACTTATGACAGTAGGAATATCCTCATCTCTTTCTAATACAATTCGAATAACTTCGACACCCTGATAGAGACTCGGAAGTAATCATAGTGTTACTTCCGAAATTGGTATGTTTTTGGCGGACGTACATCTGGCTAGCTGTGCGAAGAACACATTCATATATAATTATTGGTGCTGAAAACAACACTGGACCACGTTTCAACAATCAGTGAAATACCTACACTTTTAATTTTTAATGTTATTCCTGCAAGTTTGTAATAAAACAAATTGAAGAAATCATTCGGTTTCAATAGCTTGAAACTATTGTTTACGTTGCTGTGCTGTTAGTGACGAAAGGTCATCTAATCATCGTTTCGTGAATGCAGTTATTACTATGTAATAACACCACGGGCTCGAGGGCAGTTCAAAATGGCCATTATTTACATTCAAGTCTTTTTTCTAGCATGCGATGGAAAAGGCTGAGAATGTTCCGATTTGTACTTATGAGTCACTAAGATTTTGTTCTCCATTGTTCCAAGTTGGAGACTTCTGGAAAACATAAACATTTTAGAATCCCTACAGCAAAGCAAACATTCTAAGTTGATTTATTTTCATATTCAAGAGGCACTATTCCCAATACTCAGATTCTTTGACTAATAAACGAAATGAATAAATAAATAAGTAAACATCCATCCTGGAGACTGTGGAAGTCGATCTTTGTGATCCTGATTATGCAAAAGGCGAAAATAGCCGAAAAAGATCACGTGATCTATATGACCTCGTTTAATAAGTAAAGCGGATATAGACCACAGCATGGTTAAAATACATAATTATTAAGTAAATACTGAATGACTAACCAATCAGTTGATATAAGTAGTATAGGATGGATATATGGGGACAAACAGGAGTCCCATGTTAAAATCGGGTTGAAAGTTTATTGGGACAAACGGGTTAACACGGGAAAATTGATGGTCAAAAGTTGATAAGGACAAAGAGTCGAAAGTTTATGGGGACAAACGGGATTTTAACATTGGAAAATTTAATGGTCGAAAACAATTTTTACATTGTTAGAAGTGGTTGACTTCAAAGGGGGTTACATGGTAACATTATTAGAAGTGGTTGACCTCAAAGGGGGTTACATTGTTATATTGTTGGAAGTGGTTCACCTCAATGTTTCTAGAGCCGTTGGCGATATGGCGACATGGGGGCTTCCTATGTTAAAAAAGATCGAAAGTTTATAGCCACAATAGGAATTTAACATGGGAAATTTAGTGTAAAAGTGTGTAGCGTCAAAGGGGCGATAGTTTATAGCGATAATAGGAATTTAACATCGGTAAAATTGAATGGTCGAAAAGTTGATAGCATCAAAGGGTCGAAAGTTTATAGACCCAAACGGGAATTTAACTTGGGGAAGGATTATAGACTCATATGGGATGTTAACATGAGAAACTTAGTAGTGACCAATACCCTACATGTAATATCCAACACGCCATGGGTAGTGACCAACACCCAGTCATCTACTATCCACACACCACATTATACCATCAACGCGCCATGTATAGTGACCAATACCCCACATATAATATCCAACATGCCGTGTGTAGTGACTAATACTCCACATATACTATCCAACACGCCGTGTGTAGTGATCAATACCCACATATACTATCAAACACGCCGTGTGTAGTGACCAATAACCCCACATATATTATCCATACGCCGTGTGTAGTGAGCAAGACCTTGTCATCTACTATCCAACACCCTACATTTACTGTCCAACACCCCACACGTAAAAGTATATTTTCAGTATCTTATCCATAATAAAAGAGAAAAAATCAAGACAAAAATACACTTGAATTTTTATTTTTATTTTTTATTTTTTTGTTTGTTGGTATATTCTTGTGCAATCAGAATCACAATGAAATTCCGTAACACATCACATAAGTCCAATTTTTTAATGACTCTCTGTAAATCTCTGAATTGCGATCTGTTGTGACTCTTCCTTCTTCGCAGATTGAAAACTGAATGAGTGTATTCAATTAGGTCGAGGGGTGCTCTATATATAGGAAGAAAGATGTAACATACTAAAATTAAATCTGAATCATCTACTGTAATGAAACGATGACATATTTCAAGAAGAAACCAGAAGCGAAATGACAACGTTCTGTGTCACTCAACACTCTCCAATGAGTGCTGACAGAAGTTTACGCTAGCAACCTCGAAGAAGACATGATTGACCCATATCCAATACCATCTACCTCCACTGGACAAAGAGAGTCAAGATCAGCCAAGAAAGTAAGTCTTTCAGTAGCTGCTGAATTGTTTTTTTTTCTTCACATTCAAGGTACCCAAAAAAGTAACTTCCAGGAAATTTACGTCAACGTCTTACACTTACACTGTTAAATTTAAGCAGTTCAAGTCCCAGTGGTTTTTGCATAACTGTTCATAAATTTGCTACAAAGATTATGTTGGTAAACGAAAGCTCACACACACACACACACACACACACACACACACACACACACACACACACACACACACACACACACACACACACACACACTCACACACGCGCGCGCGACACGGCATTCAAAATTCAATGGAATCTTCTCGTCTTGTGGAATCAGTTCTATTAACAGTACTTGGTAATCCACTAAATCTTGAACAGTATCATTGACTTTCTACCATGGGATTTGGTGTAACACTGATGACAGAAGTCGTGGCATGGTAAGTTTTATAATGTCTTCGCAGTTGATAGATGTCCGTTCATTTGGATGTTTTCAAAGTAATCAGTATAACATTCAGATACCAATGATTAAAAGGTATATGCCATTTTGGACGCAATTATTATTTGCGTTTCATTTGAATCTGTACAAAGTAGTTGTAAATACATTCTCGCATCTGAGGAGGCAGATTCTGAATGTGCTCCTCTAATCTGTCCATTTACATTAATGTCTTCAGACCATTGGAACATTTTCGAGTTAATCAACGTTTTTATAGCATTCAGATAACACAGGTTAAAACATTTATGTCGTAGATGATGCAACTGTTTTTTTTGTTTTTTGTTTTTTTTGTAAAAGGTAAATTTGCAAACTTCACAAACCTGAAACTTTTTTGTTATTGGTACGAACATGTTACCCACAAGCTGTAGTGTAGGTATATCCTAGTATCAAAAGGTTTCCTAATAATAAAAGTTATTTGTACAAGTTAAAATTTTGTGGTCGCTTGTAATAAAATGTTTATAACTGGTAAAACTATATTAATTCTAAAATATAAATTAAATATATTGACAACTCTGCTAGTAGTCAATGATTAGAGGGGCTGTAGGTCGAGAAAACAAATAAAAAGAATGGATGTGCGAAAAGTCTAGTCCTCGGAAAATCCTAATTCCAGTAAGTAGGTAATGTATGTGAATTCTGGACCACTAGTTAATTTATTAAAAAAATGGGAATTTAACATGGAGGTTATAATTTTTGGTTTTTGGTCTCTATGACCGCTGACGTGGAATGTAATGTTAAAAATGTCCACATGTTTAACATTATGAGTCTCTATACCATCAAAAGGGAAATTTAATGTTAAAACTTCACTTACTAACCAATACACCGTTTGGAATGACCAACACTCAGCTATCTACTATCCAAAACCCAGTTATATACTAGCCAGCAGTCACACTGTACCATCAACACTCCGTTTGGAGTGACCATCACCCAGCGAGGCAACACCTAGTTATCTACTATCTAACACGTCGTTTGGAGTGACCATTACCCAATTATTTACTATCCATTACTCAGTTATATAATATCCAACACCGACACGTTACCACCAACACTCCGTTTGGAGTAACCAACACCCACTTATTTACCACCCTGCACCAAGTTATCTACTATCCAACACTCATATCATGAACACGCCACTCGAGCGACCAATACCCCACACTTACTATCCAGTACGCTGTTAGAGCGACCAACACCCAGTTATCTACTATCCAAGATCCCCACATTTACTAGCCAACGAAAATGGGTAGGAATATACACAAGCTATACTTACAAACACACAAATATACTATCACTCGAGAGGCTATGATGTAAAAGAAGGGAATGATATCTAACACACTACCACACACAAACAAGGGTAGGAGTGCTTACACACACTATACCCACAAATATACTAATATGCTATCACACAAGAAGGTAAGGATGATTACGAAATTTTGTACTTTTATCTGTTTGTTATCGTAGAGGGTGTCGAGCGTTTTGTTTTAAGACAAGTTTGAAAGCACGCACTAACTCTGAACCTGTTTTATGAGTCAAAATTTGTTGTTGATTTTTTTTTCTTGAATTTTCCTTTATAAAATTTAATATTTTTAAATTTTCATTATCAATTTTTATTTTCAATTTTCATTTATAATTCTGTTTCCCAATTTTCATTTTCATATTTTTAATTATCAATTTTCATTTTCAAATGTGGTTTTTCAATATTCATTTTCAAATTATTGGTTTTCAATTTTCCTTTCTTAATTTTAATTTTTAAAATAGTTTTTTTTTCAATCTTCATTTCAAATTTTCATTTCTTAATTTCAATTTTAAAATTAAATTGTGGTTTTGTAATTTTAATTTTTAAATTTTAATGTAAAATGTTTTTTTTTTTAATTGTCATTAATTTTTATTTTCAATTTTCATTTTGGTTTTTAAATTTTCATTTTGTATTTTATTTTGAATTTGCATTGTGTTTTATAAATTTTCATATTTTAAATTTGTATTTTAGATTTTAATTTTTAATTTTCATTTTTAAAGTTTTGGTTTTCAAGTTTTATTTCTTGATTTTCATTTTCAATTTTCATTTTTCAATTTTCTTTTCAGACAATTATTTAATTTAAATTTTAAATTTTCGTTTTTAAATTTGTTTTCTTTTTTTTCTTCAATTTTCATTTTCTATTTTTCGTTTTCAATTTTATGGTGGCGATGTTGCTTTGGATATAATTTTTGTGCCAAACCAAAAATTGAGAGAGAGAAAGTAAAAGTATACGTTTGAGATTGACAGCGGCAAAACTTAAGTAACATAGTCTTCTATAGACATTAAATAGGATAGAGAGAAAAGAAGTTTTGCATCGTATATGGAGTGTTTGTACTTGTTAGGAAAATACTTTTCTATCTATCTCTAAAAATGCGAAGGGTAGTAGTGCTTACACATACTATACCCACAAACATACGTATGGCTTAAGTTTTCGTTTTGTGGAAGACATAGACAGACACAACCCTTTCCAGAGCCGATTAGATCTATTGAAAAAGAGATACTACTCAAATGATTGCCAAATGAAACAAAAACCAAATCCTTCCATTATAATTCTCAGTCTTGTGTGATAGTATATAAGTATGTATGTGGATATAGTGTGTGTAAGCAATGCGATTGTTTTTAACGTAAGAGACATCATATAAGAAAAAAAAGTTTAAACACAGGAGATTTGGTTCGCATTGGAAAAACAAAACTACAAATTGGAGGATATGAACAGAGAAGTGTTAAAAGGAACTTGTAATTTGCCTGAGTTACAATGTGTGACTAAGAAAGAAAACGACATGCACTATATTGAAAGCATTCTGAATCGAAGAACACGTAAAGTGGGAAAACATCGACTCCGACAAGTGAAAGTTCCTTGGAAAGGATATTCACCCAGTTTCGATTGTTGGATTGCTGCTTCACAAGTCAGTGACTATATAAAGGAGTAGAAGTTACGAACACAGCTACATCGCCTCCTCAAAGTTCATCTCTTGAAGAACTACACAAACAGCAATAACTGCAACCACCCTGAGTGTGGTGTGGAAAACGTGTCCTTAAAAATCAAATCGTCTTTTTTCTGCCAAATCTTTGTGATGTATTGTATCATTGGAGCAGACTCTGGAAATGTGAGTTTGCAACAAGGGGATAAACAACTGTGTATTATTTAACTCAGCAGTTGTATTGGTTATCTACTTCTCATTCCTTCGTTGAAATATACCGACAGTAACAACAACAACGGTACTTTCTCCAACGTCAGTCACCACTCTTCCAATCACATAAGCAGCCCTCTTCTTGAATCCTCTTTGGAAAATCCTCCTCTTTAGACAACGAGTGACTTTTCTGAAACCAGAACCATCGAACTAGGAATAATCAATTTTATTTAACACTACCTAGAACCAGTTCAGTTCTATGGATGTGTTTCCCTAAAACAAATTATGTTGTTTCATGGTCAAATTACCTCAAGTCACACAATTGGATCACGAAGGTTATTGGGAAGTAGTTCCGGCAGAAATCATTGATTTCTCTCAAGTCAAAAATGTGGTTAGAGATCAAACCACTTTCAACGTCGAAATATTCAATAAACAAGTTCAAGAACACTTGGACAGAGTCATTTACGAATCCAAAACACCATCGCCAGGGAATCCTCAGTATACCATGAGAATTCCTGCAGGATGTTACTTTAATGCTCAACATCTCGTCGATACGATTTCAGCTATTTTCAACGATCAGTTTAGCAAAACACTGGATAAAACTCGCCGAGGTGTACTGATAGAATACCATGTCATTTCTCATCGTCCTAAAATGGATTGTTCCGACGGCAAAACACTGTCTATCACATTTTCTCCCAGTGTGTTTGCTATTCTGGGTGGAAACACGAACATAGCACCGCAGTCAAAAGACATTCACTACAACCACCGATTCTACAAGTATTTTCGCAACTCTATCGAATTAAATGAAGGACTAAATTTGATGTTTGTGTACTCTGATGTCGTTGAGAACAACATCGTCGAAAACACAGCTGTTCCGTTGCTGAGAGTCATTCCTTTCAAAGTAGATTCTGCCATAGCTGCTTGCCGTGAAGGAGGAAACACGTATCACGTTCACCGAGAATTTGTACATCTTCATTATCTTCCTGTCAGTAAATCGTATTTTGACTGTGTCAATATTAGTATTAAAGGAGATCTTGGACAAAATATTGCATTCTCCAAAGGAAACGTCACCGTGAAACTATATTTTCGAAAACGATTCTCTAGCAAATTGTAAGAGACATATCCTGTGTACCAAGGAATCGCTCGACAACGAGGACATGGTTTAGGAGATATGATAAAATCAGCATTTCGTACGTTGGCACCTATCTTAAAACCAATGGTTTCTCGAGGATTCCGTGCTTTAAAAGATGCAGCTTTGATGCAAGAAAAAGAATTTCTCCAAAATGTACTCATCGACCAACAAAGTCTTAAAGAAGCCTTGATGAAATCAGGAAAAAATGTGTTGCTTCAAACAGGAAAAGACCTTCTGGGTCGCCAAGACACCTTTATAAATTTGCTGCACACTCCTGGCCAAGGCATTATTTCCTCTTCTACGCCACAGCAAGGACAGGGCTGAAACAGACGTCGAAAACCCTTCTGATCTCATAGACACGATCAAAAAGAGAATAAGAAAAGAAGAACAGCAGTCAAAGAATTTGACGTTTTTGATTACTAAAAAACAAAACAAGAAAAGAAAAATGATGCACCGAGATTCTTGCGAATGTTTCAAGTCAAAATTCAATATGTTTTTCCATCCCACGGACGATGATAACGATGCAAGAATCCCGATGGGTAGAATTTCATCCCGTGTCGTCTTTGACCATCTCAGCATCTATCGAATTTGAAATCAAAGGACAAACCGAAGATTACATCGATCTGAATAACAGTTACTTGTACCTGAAAGTCAAAGATCTAAAAACGGACAACACCAATCCAGGCGCCTATGCCAGAGTAGATCAACAATTTCATGCATTCGGTGTTCAGCGGAGTGGATTTGTACTTGAATAACAAACTGGTGGGTAGCAGCATGGACACCTACCCTTACAGAGCGTACCTGGAAAATCTCTTGACGTACGGAAAAGAAGCCAAGAACACACATCTGGATGCCACAGTGGTATTGAAACCTGACAAATTTTGCAAGTTCAACGACACAGAGTTGACTGTGGATGACGATCCTCACAATGTTGGATTTAACGACCGCCAAAAGAAAATAAAACAAGGACGAAGTTTTGAAATGATGATAGTTACACTTGGACATGTAGTTGCAAGAGAACTATTTGTTGAATGGAGTGGATATACCCCTGATACTGAATCGAAGTAATACCGTGTTCCATTTGATGGCTAATGCTAACGAGTACAAAACGAACATCAAAGAAGCCAGACTTTACGTGCGATGTGTGGAAGTCTTATCTAAAGCGGGAAACGACACCAGTAAAACTCTGAGCAGATCGACAACTAAGTATCCCTTACGACGAGTTAATGTTGAAACCTTCACCATTGCCTCTGAACTCCGATCCAACATCGAAGATCATGTTTTCCAAGGTCAAGTGCCAAAACTCTGCTCATTGGCATTGTCAGCAATGCGTTTCTCAACATAGCTATCAATCAAAATCCTTTTGAGTTCCAACATTCAACGTGTCCAAGATAGAAGTCACCATCCATAGATGGCCAGACCTTTTGAACCTAGCTTTGCGGAGAAAAATTACTTGAGATCTTATTTGACTCTCTTTGAAGCCACAGGACAATTAGAAACCAACAGTAGCATTTCGTACGACGATTATGCAGAAGGATATGCATTGTGGGATTTGATATTACTCCAGACCAAGGCAGCGACGAAGGACATTTCCACCCTATAAAATCGGGCCAGCTCCGTGTGGAACTTCAGTGTGCACTAGCTCTAGCGCACACAGTGAACGTCATCTTGTGTGCAGAATTTGACAGTACTCTGGAAATCAACAGTTTGAGAGAAGTGATCCTAGACAATTAGTAAAAAAGACGGAACATATGGAGATAGACGAAGAGGATGTTTTCTATCCAGAACAGCAACAGTCACAGACCACAAGTGAAGAAGACAAACATACAGTCATGATGTCAAGATGGCCAGAACAAGAATAACACTTAGTCTCCTGTTTTTTGCTCGTCACTTGGCTGAAAGAATCACAGGCCTGACAATAGAACATTGTTATTGATGTCAAATCCTAGACAGACACAACACAACAAATGTTTGACGATGAGTCCAGAAGAAAAGTTGGAAGAGTATCTGAAAGTCCTCTCATCTCAGAAGAGAACATTTGAAAGAGTGGTATAAAGACTTGAGTGACCATTCCTTACGTCCTTTGATATCTTTGGAAACAAAGACGGCGTGTTGGACTGTATATCTGGGGTATTGGTCACTACACACGGCGTGATTGGATAGTATATGTAGAGCACTGGTCACTACACACGGCGTGTTGGATATTATATGTGGGGTCTTGGTCACAACACACGGCTTGTTTGATAGTATATGTGGGGTATTGATCACTACATATGGCGTGTTGATGGTATAATGTGTGGTGTTGGATAGTAGATGACTGGGTGTTGGTAACTACACGCGGCGTGTTGGATAGTATATGTAGAGCATTGGTCACTACACTAAAATTTCTCATGTTAACATCCCGTTTGAGTCCAAAATTCTTCTCCATGTTAAATTCCCGTTTGGGTCTATAAGCTTTCGACCCTTTGACGCTATCAACTTTTGGACCATTCAATTTTACCGATGCTAAATTCCTATTATCGCTATAAACATTCGACTCTTTCACGCTGTACACTTTTACACTAATTTTCCCATGTTAAATTCCCATTGTCGCTATAAACTTTCGACCCTTTTAAACATAGGAAGCCCTCTTGTTGCTATATCGTCAGCGGCTCTAGAAATATTGAGGTCAACCACTTTTAACAATGTTACCATGTAACCCCTTTGAGGGTGACCACTTCTAACAATGTAAAAACAAAATTGGACCATTAAACATTTCTATGTTAAAATCACGTTTTGTCCCCATAAACTTTCTACCCTTTTCACCTATAAACTTTCGATCCTTTTTAGCATCGAAGTACCGTTTCTCCCCATATCGCCATCCTATACTACTGATATATCTCTCAGTCATGACCTTTGAATGAATGAACTCCAAACAGTCAGTTTCATCGTATACATGTTTCTCATTCTCGATATTCACAGACCTGCATACCTAATGTAGGTCAGCGCACAGGTGGGTGACGCAAGCTTAATGTTGAAAAAAAGCAATAGCATGAAGGAAAAAAAAAATCATAGCGAGTGACAAATGTTCCTCAGATTTCTGCTATGACCCGTTCTGACACCAAACCCTATCTACCATACAATAAAAGAGACAAGGTTAATAACTTCGAAACACTCTGTTCCACACCTGACCCTCGATCTCTGGCTGATATTTCCGACTCCGAAGGCACTCAACCATAATCTATGCCTTATTTACTCCTGATATATGTTTCTATTCACGAAGCCATCGTTTGCTTTTCTGCGCTGAATCAAACTGAAGTTACGAGCCTCTAAAGGTAAGAATTGCACAAATGTTTGCCCGGTCCGACAAAGTTACGCTCACCTACGGACTGCCGGTACTTACAGAGATATGCGACTTTACGAAACATTCCTTCATCAATTTGAGTACAGAGTAGATACAAAGGTAAGTTTCTACTTACCTTACCATTCTTTGTAATCAACTCTCGGAATCCTATTTCATAGAAGAATGGCACGCGTTTGCAAAAATTCACTCGCTTATAATTCTCTGAATACAAAATTCGTTTCCTCCTGAGTGAAGGGTACCTTTGCGGCACACACAAGTCAGCTCAAAAGTTACTACATAAAATAACAATGATTGCAATACATACTATTCAATTTTTTTTTTAAAAAAAAGGTAAATAATGACTCTTCATAAGTTTGTTTATTTAATTGCTGAAAAATATAAATATATAGCAACAGATTACGGAAAGTATTAGTAACTAAAGAAAGTTTTTTTTTTTTGTTTTTGATAATTGAAATATGAACAGACTAGAAAGCCTTTGCTCTTTTTTTAATTGCATTTTGTCATTTTTTCTTCCATTTACTTCCTTCGAATTAATTTTACACTATTTGTTTTTTCAGGTCTTACAGAACTCCTCCCTGTAAAAAGTTCATACACTGAATAATTGACACAAGTTCCTTAGATTAATGCTATGACCCGTTTTGATACCGGAACCTGTAGATCATACACTAAAAGACAGTATGATAGACATATCATACTATACTGTCTATTATACTATGAAAGATAGTATGACAGCTAAATATGTATATTTTTTTTTTTATTTATTTTTTTTTTTTGAGGGGGGTGGTGTTTTTGTTTTGTTGTTTGTTTCTTTGTTTGAAGTTTTTCGATTTTATATTATGATAGACAGGGTCCGGTGTCAGATTGAGTTATATCAGTAATCAAAGGAACTTGTGTCACTTAGAATGATTTATTTTCCTTCAGACTATTGAGTTTTTTCTCAATATTAAGCTTGCGTCAGCAACCTGGAGGTCAGCGTATGAACCTTTTGCAGGGAGGAGCTCAGTAAGACTTGATAAAGCAAATGGTGTAAAATTAGTTCG
Organism: Margaritifera margaritifera; assembly: GCA_029931535.1. Taxonomy (NCBI): domain Eukaryota; kingdom Metazoa; phylum Mollusca; class Bivalvia; order Unionida; family Margaritiferidae; genus Margaritifera; species Margaritifera margaritifera. The sequence goes on along the minus strand of JAQPZY010001608.1, from coordinate 1,768,545 downwards.
AAGGAGTTCAATGGAAGAGAATAATGACAGAATACAATTTTAAATAGCAAAGTCTTTCTTGCCTGTTAATATATCGGTTAAGAAAAGTAAAAATTCCTTTCTTTAATGATCGCTCCAAAATAATATTTAATATCATGGTGTTCCAGTGACTACTTTTTACCGTCTAGTCAATTACTAGTACTTTTCAGTAATCTGTTGCTATATACGTGTGACTAGTATAGAATGAAACGAACAAAATAAAAACTATAAACAGACTTAATCTTTTCCAGGTGAAAGCGATAACACTTCAGCGATCGACAAGGATAAAGTACATGGGCATTAACTGTTATCGACAAGGATAAAGTACATGGGCATTTACTGTTATCGACAAGGATAAAGTACATGGGCATTAACTGTTATCGACAAGGATAAATTACATGGGCATTAACTGTTATCGACAAGGATAAAGTACATGGGCATTAACTGTTATCGTTCTACCCCAAAACCACAACTAAGTGAAATGTTAATCAAAGCATTATTTTTTAAATTAATTTACCACAATAATCAACAACAATGTAAAAATGACTGAGCGAACAAAAACAACAACAACAACAACAACAACAAATTAATAAAATAAAATAAAATAATAATAGTAATAATAATAATAATAATAATAATAAAGCGGGGGAGGAGGGATTGATGAGAAGGGGATACTGCTAACATTCATGCTAATTTTTACCGCAAATTACAGAACATAAGTAACCATAAATGTTATTTTCAAATTTTATATATATGACTCTTTTGGTAGTATTTGATATTTTACATGCTTTAATGAAGTAAAAATGTACCTAATCACATGAAACTTGGTAAAATAAAAATGTACTCAGCTCGAACAATATGAAAATTGCACTTTGTTTGAGATCGTATGTCTGGACTTTCTCGAATCTCCTATAGATCTTACTGATAATGATGATAATGAAATCTTTAAATAATTAAATCCTGTACTTTGTTCTACATGGATCGTTTTGTAATCATTTGTAGCTCTACGGGTCATAGACCAGAAGAGCTTATGGGATGGCCTGTAGTCCGTCGTCCGTTAGCACAGGTTTGTTATCGCTACTACTCCTAAACTACTTGAAGGATCGCCATGAAACTTTACACACACATATTCATAATAAGGTCTAGTTGGTCCTAAATGAAAATGGTGATGCTCGGACATTAAATATGGCCGACACAGCAACAGCAGCCATCTTGAAAATTTTGTTATTGCTATTCCTCCTAAATGATGATCATATCAACATGGGATTTTCAAAAAAAAAAAGACTTCTTATGGTGTCTAGTTGGTCCTAAATGAAAATAGTGCCTATCTGATGCCCAATATAGCTGTAACGGCAGTCATCTTGAAATATTGTTATCGATACTCCTCATGAACAGAAAGTCATATCGGCATGGGGTTTTCACCAGAAAACTTCTTATGATGTCTATTTATTTTTTTTAATGAAAATAATGCTGCCCGGACATCCAATTGTGCCACAACAGTGGCCATCTTAAAAATCTTGTTGTTACTACTCCACCTGAATGGATGGTCGTATCAGCATGTGGTTTTCACTACAATACTTCTTATGCAGTCTAATTGGTCTCAAGTAAAAGTGTGCCGATTTGATTTCCAATATGGCCACAAAAGCGGCCATCTTGAAAATCTTATCGCTACCCCTCCTAGTTGGAAAAGCATATCAATATTTGGTTTTAACCAGAAGACTTCCTACGATGTCTAATTGGTACTAAATGAACATTGTGTTGATCTGACATCCAGTATGGCCACCATGGCAGCTCTTGAAAATCTTGATATTGCTACTCCTCCTAAATGTAAAGTCATATTGACATGGGATTTGGACAGAAAGACTCATTATGATGTCTAGTTGGTCCTGAATGAAAACGGTGTCGATCTGACCTCACATATGGCTGCCACAATGAACATATTGAAAATCTTGTCACTAATTCTCCCGAATGGATGGTCATATTAAAAATGGTTTTCACCAAAAGTCTTCAAATGGTGTTCATTTTGTTCTAAATGAAAATGCTTTCGATCATCTAATATGGCTGCCACAGTGGTAAATTTGAAAATCTTATCTCTCATGAACATCAGAGATGGTTTTAACACTCATCAGTTAAAAAGAAGAAATGGTCTTATCTTCAATTCCTGGAAATTCTTTTCGGACATTAAAGCATCAGTCCCTTCGAGGGACTCTTGTTATATCAGATTTTCATTATTCATTTCGTACTGGAAATTGTTGCTGAACACTAAATGTATCTATTTTGTTAAAGACGTAAACAGAACCCTTCGCTACTGAGAGCAGAGATGTAGAACCCAGAAAAAGCGTATATCATGCTTGAAACTTGTACTAAAGATATATTGCCGTCTAACCCACAATAATCTATAAATACAATGTCATTTAGATGTATCAAGTCATTCAGCGCCACTGTGATATAGTTTAAACTGTTTAAACAAATACGTGTATACAGACAAATACAAGTGGTCATGCAGGAAAATATAAATATTCACAAGTTCTGTCGGTATTTTGTCGTTCACATGGAAATTCGACCCTAAATTTAGCGGATTCCACCTTCATCGCTCAGTATTATATTTAGTCGGAACCAGTTGAGCGGGAAATCAGGTATTTTTCTCTGGGTCGAACAAAAATATTTTTAAAAATTTAAATGCCGTTTATTTCTTTATCGCTTACTTTAATGATTTTAAAAAAGACCAACGTTTTTGTACCTTTCAGAGCGTAGCCAAATAATGCAGATCAAATTTTTCTTCAGTACTATATCTCCTGGGAAAAACAAACTCCTGTTTCTTTTCTTTAGCGGTGGGTGGGTGGGGGGCTGCTGTTTATTGTTTATAGACTCTTTGTTTAGGCATAAAAATTTAATGCAGATGTGTTTTGTGTCATTACACAGTCTATTGTCATCACAATTGTTCAACACGCTGTGGTATAACACTTAGCAACAGTAAAGTCATTGAGTAATACAAAGTCTTTAACGTTATCTAATACATACACTCTCAAACTCGTGTTCATTTGTCATGAAACTTGCTAAAAATGTAGGAATAACAGTGTTGTATTTTAGGGTTTGAGGAAGTTAACGGTGGATTTAATGTCGCAAATTGAGTTTTACCGGCGACGCGTTAGAGGAGCCGCTCAAACGGATATTTGCGACAGGAAAACCGCCATTGGCATCATCAAATTCTTGTTCTAACGCACTGTGAAAAGTTTTGTCAAAGAATGGTTGGGGGGGGGGGGGTAATTTTCTGTGATAATATATCATAGGGAGAGTCGTGATGTCACAACAGCGTAAAAATTTCCAAAGTTTATCGCTCAGTTTACTGTAGCAAATTTTGACGTTCGACCAATCGGAAATCAACAAAGAACGGAAGTGGCGCAGTTGACAATTGTATAAACTCTGCAGTCATCAAATAGAAGATTAATGTTTCCTAAAGCCAACAAACTTATCTACGCCTAGTATCAGGGAGCTCCTGATATTCACAATTGATTAATAATTCAAATTTTGTTATGTATAAACCTAATGGAAAACAGGTGCAATATTAATCAGTTTAGAGCGCTCCAGACTTGCTTTCACATATATGTAGCTTACTCTCTAAAAGGTATCTGTGGTCAAACAGAAATCAAAAATTAGATTAACGAATAGCACAAAGTTATGCTAGTTCATTACTTCACTAATAGTTATATTATATATTGTTGGCAGTCAAACGAAAATATAGGCATATACGGAATTCCATACAGTGATTTTATGTTGGGACGAGAAGAGGTTATTGTATAGAAATAGGCAGATTTATATGACTCATGCTAACAGCATATTTAAACTTTAATGTGGGCTGGCGAAAACCAGATTTATAACTGCTGGTGGCATTTTTTAATACAATATTGCAGCCATGATAAGTGTAAGTGTTGCTGAGGTGACAAAGTACTTTTTTTTTATTACCCCAGACACATTTACGGTGCCATGGTGCATAATAATTTATGAGTCAATGTAAATATGAAATATTGATAAGTAGCGGATCAAAGTTATATATATATATATATATATATATATATATATATATATATATATATATATATATATATATATATATATAGAGAGAGAGAGAGAGAGAGAGAGAGAGACAGACAGACAGACAGAGAGAGAGAGACAGAGAGAGAGAGAGAGAGATAGACAGACAGAGAGACAGACAGACATACAGAGAGCTACAAAGAGACAAGTTTTATATACATAGTAGTATTACATGGTATTAGTTTCATATTCTAACATTTCCCATTTATGGTTTTAGTCATCCACCCCTCCACCCATGTATGCACATGTACATTTATACATAAATATGTGCAGAAAGATAATACATATGCATACCTACAGTATAAACATACATGCATATAAACAATATATACATACAAATAACCATGCACGCATATCTACAAACATACGTACATACATACAAGCTTACACACTCATAAATACAAACATGTGTGTAACCTATACACACTCTTGTATTTATAGACACATAAACATATTAATTAGTAAAGTGAAACCTCCCTCGACCAGGCATTGCTTTGACAATATGGGTGGATAGGATCTGGGCATTGTATATATGTAGAAACAGTTTAATATGTGGGCCGACCCAGAGAAGCATTACTGTATATAGACATGTATACTTGACCTATTAAGACCTCCAAACGTATAAACACATATCTTACTATGGATGGAATTGTAAATAGAGATTAATTAATATTTAGTTTTTAAAAAAGACTTTTTGTAAGGTTGCCATTTTGTATCAAAATTTTCCCATGTGCAGTTTGTGTATTCAGAATACTTTTCCGATAGAAAAGTGTAATTTCAGTTCCTTCTTAAAATGAGACATATTTGGTAATTCATTATTAAATCTAGTTATAAATATATAATTTCAACTGTAATATAAATAAATTAATCACAGCATTAGCTTTCTTTTATCTATTATACCAAGCAGAAATTCTCTCTTTGATAAAAGTTGTGGAGATAATTATACTCATTCTTATTCCACTCTATAAGCCTGGTCAAGATTGGTTCTCTTTTTGGACGCTCCCATAAAATATGTGATAAAAACTTTTACAGAGTTTTTGTAAAGACAGCTCAAATTATTTGAAATGTTTTCAATTTTTTAGAAAATTATTTGTGACAAAATTCTGTGAAAAATCTTATTATGAAACCATTTCAGTCTGGGACATCTGATTACCTTCTGAGGCAATGAAAAAAGCTTATTCCACTCATTCTCATTTAAATTGTCAAATTCTTTATTCCATTGAGGCTTGCTCCTGATTATTGCAAATGAGTGTTTTGTAAATTCTTTTACAGCCTTTTTTATCCATTATTATAAGTAAAACAGATGGGTGCATATATGGGTATTGTATATTAGAATTAGATGGCACTCAAAAGCTCCTGAAAATCTAGGAAATTTACATGGAATCCAAATTTATTACCAAACTTATCAAGATTGATCGACGAACCATCTTCATTTACAAAGTCATTTATATAGAAGATTATTTTTTCAATTCAGTGTTTGCACATTACAATAGAATTTCCAATACTGATATTAGGATTCATTCGTATTTGTTTGAAGGAATTCTTCTTTGTTTTGTTACGGAATTATGTATATGGAATCTATAATGTGCTTAAACTTTTGGCATATGTCTCTACTTTAAAACTATGTCAAATAGTGAGTCATATTTAAGTTGGGTTTAGTTGCACTATTAATAAAAAAACAACATGTTTACTGACCTTTTGTTCAAGGTCAGAGCTGTTGATCATTCTTCAGTAAAATTCCATGAAATAGACGCATTTAGGATTGCATTCTGGGTCATAATATGACACGTTTCCTGTTGTGAAATGTGCCATTTGCAAGTTGTATAAAAGACCTGGAAATACGAATTATTTCCATTTCATTTTAGATCTTGAGTTGAAAAGAACTGTTTTTTATGATCAGCTTTGGAATTATCAGATCGTTTGAAATAATAGCCGAGCTGGAATCCTGTAATGCTGCTGTAATGCCATGCTGTATAGATAATTCGAAAGGAATTATTTATTGGACCATTCAACAGAGCTACCTGGAATTATATTTAGGACTTTCTCTGAATATTCTTTAAAGATGATCTGACATTATCGTTGATACATCGGAACATTACAGACTCATTCATTCGGAACCATCATCTATTCGGAACATTCGTTCATCACGAATACTTATTCATTTAGAACATTCGTTCATTACGAAGATTCATTTGGAACATTCATTAACTTGGAACATTCATTCATTTGGAAACATTTTATAGTTTCTATATATACAGGACTTGTGATTAGGACACTAATAATTGTTGGATTATTTGGATTATAATACACGATACTGTAAGTGTATTTTCATTTGCACATTAATTATTTAGAATAAATTGTTGATTTTTACAAACATTGTTGGTTTCATTTTCTTTTTGTTACGTTTGTCCGAACCATAGGGTCGTAACAGTTTTCAACAGTAAACTTATTATGCAATTTTATATATGCTGAAAATATATCTATCCAAAACTTATTCAGGCACTTATTAGCTCTTTTAAGAAAATCTATTAAAAATAGAAACATTTTTTTCTATGTTTGGGAGATGAACAATTTTTCCAGTTGGGCTTAAGAGTAAACCTTCTTCTGTTTCATTCTTAATTGAATCCACAATCATACTGATATCAACCATTTTAAGACCACTCTCATGGTACTCTTTAATAATTACTTTTCTTTTAATTTTGTCTCTTGCCCCACTACAAACAAACTTGTAAAAAAGAGAATCTTGTTCCTGGAATACACTATGAGGAGGACTTGGTAAACTCATTAGTAGATGAGTAAGTTTTGATAATGCCAAACTTGTAACAGCTGTAATTTTACCAAAAGGGGTTAGTGATCTTTTTGACCACTGCAGAAGTAAGTTATTTATTTCCCTGATTTTGTTAATAATTTTGTAATCATAATTTAATTGAACCATATTGTTTAGCTCTGTGGAAAATGTTATGCCAAGGTAAATAAATTAAGACTAATCCCAATCTAAATGGTATTCTGAGCAATATTTAATATTGCTAACTGTTCTACTTCCAATCCAGACTGCTTTTGTTTTTCAATATTTATATTAAGGCCTGAAACTTTTGAGTATTGATAAATGAGATCCTGTGCTGATTTCAGGGACTTTTCAGAGCCATCAAGAGTGAGTGCAGTGTCATCTGAATACTGTGCGAGAAGCTAATATATATGATTTATTTGTATTTCTTTAATATTTGGATTTGTTCTGATCATGTGGGCTAATATCTCTACATGCAGCAGGAAAATACATGGGGAAAGGAGATCACCTTGTCTGCAGACCCTCCTAATATAAAATCACGATGAACATTGTCCGTTTGCAATAATGCATGATTTAATATTTTTGTAAAACGGTTTTATCCTATTTATGAAGTCTCCTCCAGAATTTAAATGTCTAATACTGTATCAATGAAAGGCCATGCAATAGAGTCAAAAACTTTTTCAAAGTTAGTTAAGAGAAGAAGTCCAGGTATGTTATATTGTTTGTAGAAAACATAAGATCACATAGTGTATATAGTATATATATCCAAAAGAATCTGAAAAACTCAACTGTAAACCAATCTTGGAATAGAGTTTAGGCTTGCAGTTGTTTCAGTTAAAGTTATAGGGCCATTCAAAGATTCTTTCTGCTCACTGTCTAATTTAGGAATATTCCTGTAATTGAGGAGAAACTCAAATTCAACTTGATCGACCTTATGATAAGTATAGAGCTTCTGATAATATAATTTTGATTCTTTCAAAATTTCTGACTGATTACTAATATATGTTCCATCCGATTCTGATAAATTAGGCATAATTTTACTTATGTAGTTTCTATTTTCCAAATTAAAGAAATATTTTGATACCCATTCTCCTTCTTTTATCCATTTTGCCCTGGATCTTATTCTCACACCTTGAATTTTTTCCTACGAATTTCTACCAATTGATTCTTTTTGCTTTCAAAAATTTGAAATTTATTAATTTCATTATATTGTTCTAAATAATTAATTTCATTAATAAACTGCTTCTCCAATTGATCTTGTCTTTTTTTAAGGATGAATAGGAGATGGTTTTCCCCCTAATTTCTAACAGTATCATTTCAAACAAGAGTTGATCATTTATAGAAAAAACTATCTCAGAAGCTGCAATTTGCTCAACATTAGATGCATGATTAGAGCAGACATATTGACTTTTGCAATGATGTATTGTATCTTTAACAAGAGAAATGTAATCTGAATCTCTTAATAATGAGTTATTGAATTTCCAAAACGTTTTGCATTTATCAGTTTTTCGAAAATCCAAAAACATTTTTACAAGGAAATAGTCCGTTCTTTAGCCAGGTTCTATCACAGTTTCTTCCACCATTGTAAAAAGATTTTCTGAAATAAGAAAAAAGTCTAGCCTGGCTTGCTTGATTGGGTTGCTTTTTCTCCAGGTGTATCTTTTTGTACCAATATTTCTCTACCGAAAAAGGCCAATCCAATTACATTTTTCACATATATCAAGAACCAAATCTCTTGTCCTGGGATTGTTTAGCATATTATAATTACATTTATCAAATTCTAGATCTATGACTAATTTAAAATCACCTCCAATGATCACATATTCACTGCTGAAGGCTGTTATATCGTTCTTGATTTCTGAGTAGAAATTTGGATTATCACGGTTAGGACCGCATATATTAATCAGAGTAAATCTATAATTTTGTTTTCATATATCTAGAATTATTTTATTACCAGTATAATCTTTCTTGGTTCTATGTATGGTAAATTAATTTAAAATTATTATTTACTAGAATAGCCACCCCTCTAGAGTTTGATGAAAAGGAATTGAAAAAATATTCATATCCCCACGTTGATCGTATGTAATTTCTCCCACTTCTGATTAAAGTGGGAAACCATCAAAGTACAAAGGAAACCCCGATGACAAATGTGATTTTGGTTTGCACATTTTTTGTGAATCCAAGCAGCGTAGCTAGGGGGGGGGGGGGCGAAGGGGGCGGGGGCCCTGGGCGGCACTTTCTAGGGGGCGGCATTTTGGTAAGCGTACCGTATATATCATAAATAATACGAATGGATTGGGGGTGGGGCGTAAATTTGAGAGTTGGCCCTGGGCGGCACTTTGCCTCGCTACGCCACTGAATCCAAGTTAAGTATTCTGCACACACACACACACACACACACACACACACACACATATATATACATATATATATATATATATATATATATATATATATATATATATATATATATATATATATATATATATATATATAGTACCGTAATGGTAAGTGAAAGAGGAAGCTGAAAATTGGAGGGAATATGGGAAATGACAGAGAAAAATAAGACACAATGTAACAATATGATGGTGAATGAAAGGAGTATAGAAAGAGAGACAAATAAGGTGTAGTGGAGATAAAAGTGGTGAACGGAACAAACCTAAAATATAGATCAGGAAAGATAACAGAAAATAGAATGACAGAAAAGAAGAAAGAAAAGAAATAAAAAGGTTAGCACCTTAAAATAGGTGGAGAAAAAGAGCATTTTGTTATTGGTCATGAAAAAGAACGTTTACTACGGTTTTGAATTGAGTGTAGCAGCCGCTGCTTTTGTCAAAAGTGAAATTGACAATTTCAAGCGACACCTGTTGAGCATAGCGAATTTCAGAGAGCAAAATTCACAATGCCTGCGACTAATTAAAATAAGTGATGCGTGTCTATATAAAGAAATAACCAAAGATTCAGCTTTTGTTTAGACTGGTTGTCCCAGCTAAACTACAACTAAATGAGGATACAGGGCCTGTTTAACTGCTAGGCAAACTAGGCGGTCGCCTAGGGCGGCAAAATTTGGGGGTTGGGGGGGGGGGCGGCAAAAAACTGAATGAATAAAAAAAAGAGAAATAGCGTGAACTAGAAGATAATAAGCGTCAAAAACAGAAAGAGAAAAACAGAAGGAAAGAATAAATGTACAATATTCATTTTTGAAAGTTAATGGGGGGGGGGGGTAAGGCTGAAGGTTCGCCTAGGGCACCAAATACCCTTGCGCCGGGCCTTTGTGGATATACTGTCTGCTGTAGCGTACTAGCGGAGGGAGGATGGAGATATTGCCCCGGGCGCGAGAGGTCTTGGGGCGCTAAAAATTCGGGCCTCGTATTCTGGCCCTTTGGGCCATCATAGTCGCCCCGGGCGCTAATTACCGTTAGTACGCCACTGACTGTCTACTTGATAGTGCGATTTTGATTGAAATTGGCGGGAACAGTACACAGGATATCCCTGCGATGGGAAGCAGATCTCAAAGCAGTTTACTGATTGTAGTTTGTTTCAGAAACAGTTTCTAGCCTATAAGCGTATTGTTGCTGCTGTATGAAGATAGTGTATCTGTTGGGAGGCAGTGACAAACGCTAGGGTTAATGCGCCGGCAGATCTGGGTCTATGCAGTTTGTATGGACTAATCAGCAGAACAAACAAGCATTATGCGACGGTAGATCAGGGTCTATGTTGTTTGCATTTGGACCTAGATTATACGCGAGTATATACGGTAAAACTCGACAATTTTTAAAAATTTCGTTCAAATTCTTCAAACTGCAGTGATTTGTTGGTAGCTTCACATCGGCGTGGTGCATAATGGGGAAAAAGGTACAAAATTTGTGCATTTTGTTCAAAGACGGCGGCCGTTCACTTACTAGTCTCGTTCAACCAGACCCCTAGCGTTGCCCCATGAGATCTTCCTCGTACAAGGGTCTCGTAAGGTTCCGCGCCACAGTTACTAAGTACTTATGAAAGAGGAACAGGTATACGGTGAAGTTGTGTGCATCTGCAACAAGCACAATGGAGAGAATGTTGGCATACCACTATATTACTTTCATATACTGTGACTGAATTTTTTTATATGTGGTATTAGGGAAAGAACGGCTGTCTAAAGCACACTAGAAGACCAAGCTGAGCTAGCAGTCTTTTGAGACATGCACGACTGAAATAAGGCCAATCTATTTATTCTCCAACCCAAATTAAATCTGTCAATCATATACCAAAATAATAAGAATTGAAAGTTCTGTTAGAAATACCTAATATACACAGGGTCTTTTTCTAAATAACCAGGATTACCAGTGAGGAAAATCTGTGATTTTATTCTTTGAAAATTAAACCCTGTGCAAAGTAGATTTTGTGATTTAAACTGGTTGCTTTAAATCAATTATAAAATTAAATCAGTGCAATTATTTTCTCAAGATGCAAAGTTTATTGATTATCAAAATTTCTCAGATGGACCCTACAAACTGTATAGTTTCCCCTTTTGGGGACCTATATCAAACCCTTACTGACGAAGAGCAGAACTTACATTTGCCTTAAGAATTTATCACGATGATCAAATAACAATCCTGGCATGGAAGCCATATTGTGCTAAACTATTCTGTCAGAGGTTTTATGAAGTGGACTTCTAAAATGTCGCCACCCCAGCACGAACGTCGTACTTGTACGTGTTAATTTGCATGCAAACTATGTTGTACAGCATCAAGATATTGAAAAACAATTTCCTGACTCTGATTCAGTGTGATGCATACACAAAATACATGCGCATTTTATTCCGAGTCGGCTGAAAGAACGAGTTTGACATGTCCAAGGGGTACGTTGAAGCTATCAGGCCAAGGTGTATGCCTACGCTAAATCAAATGAGTTCATTGCCCGACGCAGAACAAGACACGAATGTAATTTTGTATTTATTACTTACCCCATGTTGTCGCTTTCCTGATAATAGTGGTCATACATTTTTAATAGAATTCACATCTCATTGGGATTTATAAAAGCTTGATTCGTTATCTCTTAAATTGTCAATGTGCGGACTTCATTGAAAGCACATAATTAGCTCCATTCTGAAATATAGATTGAATACGGCAATAACACCCGTATCGAACGCCGTAACAAATATGTCAGATTAAACGGGTTGTTAATAAATAGATAGGAGTTGCTGGTCACTACCTTTGTCTTACATGTGACTTATTGAAAAATGGAAGAATTTATTAGTTACACTTAACACCAAATAACCAGTTTAATCCACAATGTAGTACCTGTAATGTATAAACAACTTTGAGAGACAAATAAACAGACACTACGAGTCAATAAAAGTATATTTTGTATTTCTTTAATTAGAGCAATTAGAGTCCAAGCCTAATAATAAAAGTGGTCTTTGGGACAAATGGAATTTGAGTAAAGGTAAGTTGTTTTTAAAACCTCTCTCCATTTCTGTTTTCTCTTTATATTAACGATCTGGAAATTGCATTACAATCAAATATAGAGGCGGGTATAATTTTAGAAGAAATATCTTTATATCTTTTATTATTTGCTGATGACACGGTGATATTTTCAGAGACAGCAGATGGTCTATAAGCATCCATAGATAAGTTACATGCTTACTGTATAAGATGGAATATATTTGTAAATATTGCTAAAACAAAGGTTATGATTTTTAACAAAAGAGTTAGAACACTAGACGTTTTATTTCAATACGAAATGTGTTTCTAGACATTGTAGATAATTTTAATTATTTAGGACTTGTTTTTACCAACAGAGGCTCGTTTCGACCTGCTAAAGATACTATTGCTGGCAAAGGTGTCCAAGCAATGAACGTACTTCTTAATAATACTAATAATCTACAAGTGAATATAATGTGTGATTTATTTGATTCTTTTGCATTTCCAATTTTGTTTTATTGCTGTGAAATTTGGGGATTTTTAAAGTAGACAATATAGAACGGGTACATAGAAAATATTGCAAGTGGTCACAAGACGTTACACTTTCTACCAACAATATGTTTGTACATGAAGAGTTGGACCAATATCCACTTTATCTAAATAGATATGTGCGTATCATTAGGTAGTGGACCACATTGCTAAACAAACAAAAATTCTATTCTTCGAAAAATATACCAATTAATGCTTACCGATTGCGAAAGAAAGAATGATAAAAACTGGGTTTCTAATGTGAGAAATATACTATTGATTTCAGGCTTTGGAGAAGTCTGGTATTACCCTGATTCAGTCTAGATACATGTATCTTCCTTTTTACCGCTTTTTAACCAAAGACTAAAAGATATATTTCATTCTGACTGGAGTTCAGCAATTGCTTCGAAAACTTCATAGATGTATAAAGACATAAAGATATCTTGGAAACCGCTCTTATCTTAGAATAATTGCTAATGCCAGCCACAGAAAGGCTTTAAGTAAAAAATTAAGGGTTCATTACACCAAATAAGTATCGTGACTGGTATGCATGTAGGAATCATTTTGTCTTAATTTGTCCTCTATACCTCTCACTTAGAAAATCTTATATTGATAGTTATTATTGGCAGAAACCAAGCTTGTATAAACTACTACAATTACTTAAAAATGAGATTTAACAACTATAAAATACCTAGGTAAATATGTGTATAATTCATTCCAACTTAGATTATCTTCTCTCGCTGTTTGGTTCTCTCTCGCTGTCTGGTTCTCTCTCTCTCTCTCTCTCTCTCTCTCTCTCTCTCTCTCTCTCTCCGTGGTTCTCTCTCTCTCTCTCTCTCTCTCTCTCTCTCTCTCTCTCTCTCTCTCTCTCTCTCTCTCTCTCTCTCTCTCCGTGGTTCTCTCTCTCTCTCTCTCTCTCCGATTTATGTGTACACAGGTTTCTATCGCCATTATTTATTTATTTATTTATTTATTCGTTAATTTATTCATTCATGCAGCAGTGTAATTGTATATGAATTAAGTATTGTATTGATTATGTGCGTTTTTGCATAGGTCATATCAGTAAAATTCTGTTCTGTTTTAAAAGCCTCTTGCCCTGGGCCTGAAGTAAAGAGTTGTCAGCTCTGTTAAATGCTAAGTTTGTAGCAAGGAATTGTTTAAAATAATTTTTTCCAAAATGGAAAAATTATAAAATTGGCAGTGTAAAGAGTGTGTGAGTATAGTTGCCGTGGTTATTGAAGATAGCAGATTATCTAGTAATTGTAGACAATTTTGCTGCATTATAGCGAGGGCTTTTTTGATATTTTTGCATACATGGATACATTCATAAAGTGCTAGTATAAAACGTGTGTGAACATAGTTGGTAAAGCTATTAAAGACAGCAGGTGGAGCCGTGGTGGCTAAGTGGTTAGCGTGCCCGACTCACGACCGAAAGGGTGCGGGTTCGAATCCTACCATAGGACCAGCCTTGGTCAGCTACCGTGGTGTGTCCTTGGGCAAGGCACTTTACTCCAATTGCCTCGTTGCTGTGCCGTAAAGCACCAAAGCAAACCAAAGCAAAGACAGCAGGTCATCTAGTCAGTGTAGATGGTCTTCCTGGACTCTTGCGATGGTTCTTTTGTTTGGTTGATAATTTGATAATTCCTTGATACGTTTATAAAGTGTCCATTCTAGAATTTATGAATATCATAGCTATCGTATAATTATTGTACTATTATTCAAGAGCTAAGGGTACACATAATTAAACCAAAATGTTTTTTTTTTAAAAATCATAGATAAACAGAGAGAGATAAGATAAGGTACATGAAACAACAAATAGACGAGCTTCAAACAAAACCGTTTCACGGTTGTCGTGAACAAATGCATATAAGCCATAATAACCATAAAATATTTTTCAGATGTATAAACAATAGTGACAGAGTCTGGGCACATTTTAATAACTTAAGGTCCTGACCAGCAAAGCAGACAGAAATTTCGAAAAAGTAGTAATAAAAATGGTTACATGATAATCTACAACATATATCTGTTGATGTAATTAGGGCAAAGAGCGTTCTTGTTTACATTACTAAAACAATGCATTCTTAAATTAAATTCAACATGGAATTTCGTCCCAAATGTCCTTTTAGAAAGCTTCGCATAATTAAAAACCTTTTTTGATTACCTGTATTTGAGGAAACTAATGTGTGTTTCAAATAAAGGCATATAAACGTATATATGTATGCTAAGAATTGTGCATAATTTCAACAAAGGTATGGATACTACACAGCTGAAAATAAACAATTACACAAGATGCCTACGCCGTAAATGAATGGAATCGGTGGCTATGAAGTAATAGACTTTTCCGACATGTCAATCATATTTGTTTAGTACTAATTTAATTGCCTATAGCCAATGGAAGGTATACCAGGTTAGAGTTTTGTATCAGAATACATTATTTGAGTCAACTTGTGGGAAATGTTCCCACAACCTGGAAAATATAGAAAATATATTGCAACTTTGAGACTAAATATATCAGAAACTACTACTTTGATCCTAGTCAAATTAAAAAAATTTCTTTCTTTTAGTACATGCAATAATTATGTAAAATTTCACGTTTTTCATATGCATTAAGAAAGATAGTATTGTGTAGAGGACTCATGATCTCTACAGGAATTTTCGATAGCATTGAGGTACGCGCATGGTAGCATCACAAAATGTTTTCAAAAACGCGTGTTATCATCATAAAAGTGAGAAAAAAATCAATGAAATATAAAAGAAAGTACATATATTTGCATACTGTTCTTCATTTCCCTAATTTATATTATGTTTTCATGCCAAGCTCATTACAATATTTAAATTTAAATAATAAATATCTCTTTTTTTTTCTTCACTATTCCGTATATCTTTACTGTCACATTAAAGTCACATTTCTTAAGGGAAAGTCTTAGAGTTTTTCTGGGCCTGTTCTGTTCCCTTCGCAATACCAGAAACTGTCATTTTTCCCCAATTTGAGTGTAAAAAAATTCCCAATCAGAACTTTTTTAAAAATCCATGTTCTGTACTATACTGACTTTTGGGAGAGATATTACTATACTGAGTGTAGCAATGAAAAACAAAGAGTCAAAGTGACTTTGGCTAATAATTCTGGTTCAGCTTTGAATAGGGCGAAGTTGGCGAAAATAGGGCGAAGTGAGTGTAGAAATTTAAAATTATAATGTTCAAAATAGTCACTTTAATCTTATGTTTTTGCATATTCTGACATCAGATGATTAAATTACTGATGATATATTAAAACATTTCTTATTTTGCTTGACCACATTTGTTTTATAACATAAAACGGCTTCGCAAAAATAGGTTACAATCGAAAATTGGCAACAGTTTCCATAGTAGAAGTCCTTTTTCATACGTTTATAGGATGAAATATTGGATAAAATGATTAATTTTGTCAATACTGAATGATATCGTATTGGGACCGGGACGGTAAATGGCCCTGGGGAGAACATTTGTTGAGTGTCGGCGGGACTTTGAGCAAATTTTGGATAGCTGAAATGGATTAAAATAATTTATCACTGTACATTAAATGTAAAAAAAAAAAAAAAAAAATTGTTCCCTCTGCATGGATCACGTGCTTCAAACTCGGTAGTCTTATTTACAAGTATGGATACAATCTTCGTAACTGTTAGGGACCCACGAATGGACCCCAGCAGGGTGAGGAATATTAATCATTTACCAGTGTCTTTCAAGACTTTCAAAATAAGCATATCACATTTCATCGCTCAAGGTTTTGTCAGGCCAAAATAAGCCTTTGACATGGCTCTCTGCTAAATACTCACATTCATATGTTCTTTCAGTTCTGTTTTTATTTCTATCTTAATTATTAGACTAGAATTGCAAAGTATTGTGTCCAAGCTTTCCATTTGCTTATAGCCATCCTTATAACCAGACAACGATAGTTTGACGCATCCGGGAATCCCAATTTTGAATTCTTTATGTGTGGTATAGTGAAAAACTCACCAAAACTCACCAGAGCGTGGTGAAAGAACGATATGCACATGTTGACCTCGTGTCAATAATATCTGTTAAGATTCAGAGCAATTCATTAAAAAAGGCCGGAATTTTCGTATACACAGAAAATTTGTCTAACCGCAACATTGTGACCAGTGTTAACTTCTGGTTTAGACAGATTACTGTTTTACCAAGGTTGAACTAATTTTACACCCCCCCCCCCCCCCCCCCCCCCCCCCCCCCCCAGATAAGCTGAAGCAGAGACCAACCAATAACATGATTGCCTGACAAACATTGTGCTGTGTATCGCGTTTGCTGTTCAGGGTTGTGGGGTGGGATATGGCTTATCCTCTTGAAATCTCATCTTCGCAGACATACCGGTTTAAACAGTACTAATTAGTCTTTAATGTGTTAATTGGGACCGGATATCAATACTGATTAGGAAAGAAGATAATGTACCGGTATATTATGGTAAATATTATATTACTTAATACATATAAAAATTCAGGACAACTATTATTTGGTGATTTAGAAAGTTCACCGATTTATTCAAGTACCGATTTTAACAAGTTTCACTGTACATTATTTTGACACCAAAAGAAAACATGCGTCTAAAATAACACATCAGAGTAAGATGACAGAACTATCTGCGCGTGTTCAAGTCATTTTAATAATGTCAGTTAAGCTTCAGGAAAATTCAATAAAAGCTGATGGGCTAGTTACACGCACAATAATAATAAGCATGACTCTGGGGGAAAAAAAATCACCAGCGCTTGACAAAAAGATATGTGAACGTTAACCGCATGACAATGATGCTTGTGAAGTTTCAATACGGTCCATGGAATATTCCAGAGTAGCTGCACAAACCCGAGTTTTGAGATGTACGTACAGAAAAGAATAACGCTATATGGCCCGCCATATTCATAGCTGGGCATTATAAAAGATTAAAAGTTTTACTGTGGGTCGTCCATTACATATGCCCATCGATAGGGGAACAATCCGTCTAAAGGCGAAAAGGTATAATTTATACAATTAACCAAAGGTTACCAATGCTGTATTTCATAAATTCCCCTGGACGTTTTTCTTTTTCAATAAATTAACTTTTTCTGCATTTATATTTTTTTAAAGTTTAATACCCCATACAGGAGATTAATAATAAAAGTATTACTCACTGCTCCTTGGCTAACATTCTTTAAATTTATTTAAATTTGTAAGTAAACATTTATGTGGATACGACAACTATATAACGCATTCGAACTTATTTTCACCCTATTACCCAAACATTAGATGAATTATAGATTCATTTGCTTGTCTACAATAGGTACACTTATCTGAGTCCATTTTGCCTTTTTTTTTGTAAAAACACTTGTTTGTAACAAAAATACGCTGTTAAATTTTTTTAACTGAAAATGTCTGAGTTTTATATCTTTGATTTTTTGTAAGAATGGATGGGAATATTTCCACTCTGTTGGAGTTACATTATCTAACTCAGTATCCAGCTCTTGAACTTCTGACATTTGATATGCACCCATAAATATTTCATAGAAAATTTTACTTCAGTTTTTATTTACAAGTAGAGTTGACATATATGTATTGATGCCAACATTATATTTATATTGAATAATAGTTTGTTTATTTAATTTGGTTATATGTTTTCAGCCGTCAGGTATTTTCCTTAAATAGTAAAGAAATCTGGAAAGGTTCCTTTCACATTAAATCTTTTTTTCAGGCTACTGAAGGAAAAGAAATCACCATCATTACTTAACTAATCACCATCATCATTTTACTAATTTAAAATATGACGACCACGATTCAAGTACCAATTTTGAAAAAAAAAAAAAAAAAATTCTCTGCATGTAGGCATTTCGCTTGTAGCCATGGCTGACAAAATAAAATCTCACTTATAGAATAAATTTTAACCGTATCTATACAAGATGACCATGCTTTAAAACATCTTACCAGAATGGATTTTTTGTTGTATGACTAACATGAAAAATGCATTTTGTACACAAAGAAAAAATGTCGGAGACATTTAAAAGATGTATCCATTTCTGCTCTTTTTTAATCACTATTCGCAACCAAATAATTTTCAGTTGAGATCAGCCATTTTTATCCTCCTGCTTGTATATTTATTTATGATTGTCCTACATTTTATTCTGTTTGGTCCATTCTATAGAAGAAAAAAAAACAACATGTATATAAATTTATTCATTCTTTTAATCAAAGATAATGATGCATTAGTTAAAGAAATAAACAAATGAGTAAATCGAGAGAGGCCAACCGATTTATTTATACTGTTGTTTTACCCGACAAGTTTCTTATCTTTTAATCCAGTTACTAAATATATTTCCCATTTTTTTTAGAAGTTTCATCAAAGTAAAGTTCCCATATATCATAAATATTAGTGAAGAAAGACACCCCCAATATTTTAAACAGTCCTTTCCCTTTCTCCCAGTCATAATTTTACATTTTCGCATAATTTCAAATTCGATGTTGATAATGACGCTGTCGATATTGACTTAGTTTACAACATTTTTTTTGTCATGAAATTTGTTACAACTGATCCAATCTTTTCAAAGTGTGTTTTTGGTGTGATTCTTCTGATCCCTCTAAAGTAGTTGTGTGTCATCAGTGTACTGATTTATTGCAAATTCTTTTTTATTAACCGATATCCTTTTCTACTTTTATTTTTCCGAAGCATTTTCCATACATTTCAGCACATAATAAAAGCAAATAAGGTGCAACTCGATCCTCTTGTTTTCAGCCTCTAACATAAATTGGATAAATGTCCATTTTGTAAAATACAAGACTCTGCCCTGTTACAAAACAATTGAACCCACTTACGTATAGAATTCCCATAAATTAAAGTAAACTAAACATTTATCTATAAATTGCCAGGAGACAGAATCGAAGGCTTTTTCAGAGTCAATAGTTAGAATTAGACCTAGAAGTTCTTGCTTCTTTGTATAAAAAAAAAACAAATAACGCAGACAATCCTAATGTTTAAAAAGCCTTTATAATGTCATCCATAGCTTTCTTCAATATATTTGATATACAAAACGACACCATTTTATATATAATACGATCACTCAAAAGACAGAGAGGCCTCCAGTTTTTCAACATAAACGTATTTCTACGTGGTTTAGGAATGTAGGTGATAACACTTCGTTTTGTTTCATAGAAAATGAATTCATCCTGTATCCATTAATTGACTTGTTTCATAGAAAATGAACTCGTCCTGTATTCAATACTTGACTTTAAAATGAACTC
Organism: Margaritifera margaritifera; assembly: GCA_029931535.1. Classification (NCBI taxonomy): domain Eukaryota; kingdom Metazoa; phylum Mollusca; class Bivalvia; order Unionida; family Margaritiferidae; genus Margaritifera; species Margaritifera margaritifera. The sequence continues at coordinate 1,748,463 of JAQPZY010001608.1, read as the reverse complement.
GTCCTGTATCCATTAATTGACTTTAAAATGAACTCATCCTGTATCAATTAATTGACTTTAAAATGAATTCGTCCTGTATCCACTAATGAACTTTAAAATGAACTCGTCCTGCATGCATTAATTGACTTTAAAATGAAGTCCTAAATATTTCCCATAAGGAAAAAAAATAATTGAAAGAAAACCATTTATTAGTTTATCCATTTTTTTATTTCGAAAATATATCTTTTTCATATAACACACACACACACACACACACACACACACACACACACACACACACACACACACACATATATATATATACTTTCCCGTTTTTTCTCCTGGATGATAGTATCCATCTCTAGATCTTATCGTCATTCCTTCATCCGTTTTATCATGCAATTCACGTAAAGTTGTTTTTGACTAAGCTTATGTATTCTTTGTCTTCTATATGAGAATTATTACATTTCCAATTACCTCTACCCCTTTCTTGCTGATGTAATTTTAGTTTTAATACAATTACATGATGATCACTTATATATCCTGACGTAATGGATGTGCCCAAGAATTAATTCATAAAGTTACCAGATATAACAAAAAATACTCTAATCTTGTTTCTTGTTTGGGATTTTTTCTTCTCCATGTGTCTTGTCTAGGATTTTTTTTTTCTCCATGTACAGAGTCTTTTACTTTCATGGCAGTTTCTCCAAAATATCGATAATGTTTTGTTTCTTCTATCAAATTAAAAACAGTTTTCCTGGTATTACAGTTGCTGTCACTCAAATATTTACTTTTTACATCTAGCTCAGGGTCTGATACTAAATTCCAACCACCAGCAATTATTATTTGATCATTTTCAAAATCGTCAATTTTCTGTTTCAACATTCTGTAAAAAAAAATAGGATTATAATTATTTGTGTCATACGTTGTGATTAATGTAATTCTAGTTTCTTCTATACTAATATCCAGAATTGTATATTTTGAAGGTTGGAGGGCTTGGGGGTATAGGTGAAATTCAGTATCAACTCTAGAATACACACCTTGAGAATTTAACGCTAAAGGGAACACAAAAATGGCACCGTTTCCCCCATTAAGCTTTCACATTTAACACCAGTTTTTCATTAATATGGATGTCATGCAAACAGAAACTGAAACACATGTCTTCTTTTGTATCATTATTTAGGCCCATGCAATTTTGAGAATAAATAGAGATTATATCAGCCCTCCTCAGATGCAATATTTACTAGATACCCAAAGATCCACACCTCATTCCTTTCCCAAGAGGTAAAGTAAAGAAGATTTGTAAGAAAGTACGCATAGAATCCAAAAGAGAAATACAAATTAATAGAGTACAACAGATTCATATTCCGGTAGCCGGATACCAGGGGGCTACACTTTAGAACTTTTAAATTTTTGCCTGTTTAACTGTTAGGCAGTACGGTATAACCTGTTTTGAAAAACCACCCCTTCCGCCAAAAAAAACTACTGTCCTCCTTCGATATGTCTTAACACGATATAATCATTAAATCCGTGCATCGAGAACAACATCTCCAAAGACAGGCGGCCTCCCACTGCAGCGATCGCTCAAGACAGGCTCCACTGTACACACACAACTGCACACACACACACACACACACACACACACACACACACACACACATCTAATAAATGAACTTAGTATCATCGACCTTAGAGTTAACTTGAAAATGACAAAAGCGTTCTCTCCTTGTGAGATTCTGTCGATATTAATTATTAATGCTAAGTACAAAGCGTTTCTATGACGGTGTTTACACTTTTAACATCACCTGACGACGTTCCACAACAAAACACGGAGTCTTCAGCCATTTCTGGTCGCATTAACCAATGTTTTCTCTATTAGAAACTGATTTCGAAAAGCTCTCAAAACGGTCAAATTTTTTACGTTGGAAAAATTGTGCTAGGTTCCATAATTGGTTTGCCTTTTTTGGAGAACATTGGAGAAATAGTATGTCATAGCATCTTGCATTGCATCAAAGGTCTGAGCCTTAATAATGGATTTATTTTCATTCTGTTGGACAGCAGATTTTGGATTTTGTATTTAAGTGAACAATGCAATTTCAATCGCTAGAATGAACCTCTTGATTATATTTATTGTTGAACTTACTGCGTTTTTTGTTGTGTCTCAAAAATTGGACCAGCCCAAAGGACGTAAGTATGGATTTGGTACATCGTCATTGTCTTGTTAACAATTGTTCTTAATGCTTTCTCGTATAGAAGAATGCACGAAGTAGTTTCTGCATACTCAGTTTCTTTTCTATTTCTTGGTGAAATATATACCCTCCAGAAATTATGTAAAAGATATCAAATTAGAATTTGAAAAGATTTTTTTTTTACAAATATATCATTTTCAGACACTCAAAATAATTGTTACACTTACACTCACACTAATTGTTTACGCTTCAAATGATATTTTATTTGTGATATATAGTTCCTTTCTATTCTCAATTTCTATTTTTTCTTACCTTCTTTACGTTTTGCACTATCAGATATTACGGAATTAATGACATTTGATTTAAATAGCTATATCAATTGCAGAATTTGAAGTATATATATATACTTTCCGTAGTTTGACACTTTTTCATGATAAATCAGATGCATTTGATGAGAATAAATCAAGCTGAACCTAAACTAAAGCGCTCGTTTTCATTCTTGAAAAGTAATATGGCTGGACTCTCTTTGAGTAAGAGTATTTAATGAATTATATTTACAGTGAAACTTCGTTAATTCGTACTTCAACGGATTAAATACTCGGCATGAATCAAATGACTCCCTAAGTCCCGTCTAAGGCCAACATTTTAATCGCTCGGGTTGAAAGCACTTCGAGTTTTCAAGGTTATTCCGTATTATGAGTCATATGTTCAAGAGTACGTTATTAGTAAGATTGCTACCATCAACAGTTAGTTAGTTACAACATGTCCTTTGCTACAAAGACTTGAATGTTTCTTACTAATGTGTTATGTAAGGGAACCTTTCTAGCAATGTCTTCAGTCCTTCAATTTATTCTCCCAGACTATTTGCATAGTATCAGAGATACAAACATAAAGAAGAGCGGTGGTATTAAAAGTGAATAAAAGTAATATAAATATTAAAAGACAGAGAAATATATAATCGGTTATATACGCAATAACTTAAATGTTGTCAAATATAATCAGTAATAAATAGGCAAAAATACAAGGAACATTAAAATAATCGCCGTATTTTGGATTATAATAGAGGAAGAAAACACTTTTCCAAGAACTAATGTAAATCGGATTTGTAAGAAAATTATTCATGTCAAGGAGGATGACGAGGAAGTGATTCACTTTTGACCAAAAACTTGCAAATATTCAAACAACAGCAGCATATAATTTGTACTTAGTAGACTTTTCAGCTTCAAATCTACAGACTTTGTGTAATGGTCGCCCTGATCACCGCTGATATTGACTTTTATAGACCGTTGGCGTTTGTATAAAGGGCCACTGGAGAGGGCACCCAAACGAAAAACGAAACGGACCATTGATTGCCAAGATAAATCCCAAGTAATATTTATAATTATTAGTAAAAATAATAAATAGACAATGTGTATTTGTTTTGTAAATTTTAGGTATTATATAATTTTATAAACTATAAACCTACACCAGTACACCAGTTCAGACATAAAAGATGAATGGATCTATGGCAAGAAATGTATGATTTTGCATGATAGCTTTAGAAAAATCATCCCCCCTGACCGCTGTAAACAGAAATCACATATGTATGGGACCATTTATTGTGATCACTGACATCAATAAGCAGGTGGCTTTAATACACAGGACATTTAGATAGTAAGAAATGGCAGGACCATGTGAAACTGACTGTTATGAGCAATTAACAATTATAATGAAGTTACCAATAATATTGATTTGCATGTAACAGGTACAATAAGATCTTTTTGTCAGTTTAAAATTTTTCGTGAAGTACAAATCATCTCTACATTGCATCGGACAAAATTCAAGATATATATATATATATATATATATATATATATATATATATATATATATATATATATATATATATATATATATATATATATATATACGCACACACAGTGGCGGCACGAAGGGGGGCAATTGACACCGGGCGCCGGGCGAGAGGGGCGTCGTCGGGAGCTTTTTTTTTTCCTTTTGCCAACCTTAACCCCCTCCCCCATCTAAGCCCCGGCTTCATGGGGATGGGTGGAAGTTGGCAACTGACATAAAAACTGTTCTCTGTGGCAGGGCGCCACTAAAGAAGAACATTGCCCCCTGGAGCCTCGATATATATATAGTAACTGTGACTAGAGTCATATTATGTAGTGGATCTACTCCTACGTTAGTAACACTTCTCCTTGGATTCAATATGTTTTCTGACAATAGTTTCCCCTACAAAACGTGTACAGAGTCATACTCTGGATAAAGAAAGAAAGACAGTAATAAAGGAAAGAAGGAACGGAAAAAAATAAATATCCTGTAAATAAATAAATGTTATGTTGTTAGCAGTGGCATACTAAGGGTAAATAGCGCCCTGGGCGACTATGATGGACCAAAGGGCCAGAATACGAGGCCCGAATTTGTATCAGCTAATTCGGCGCCCCAAGACCTCTGGCGCCTGGCTCAACCGTGTAATCCAAAGAACTTAATCAGAATCAAATTTTGATACGTTAATTCAATGTTAAATTACCATTTAATAATCATCATCAAAATAATCATCACCATCATTATCACCATCACCATCACACCACCACCAGTAGCATCATCACCATCATCGTCGTCATCATCATCATCATCATTTAATTAATGTTCAACCAATTAATATTTCAAGAATTATTAAATGAACTTACTTTTCACGATCTGTGTTGACAGGGAATCATTTTCTGTACATTTCTATGTAATCGTTCTTATATTTTGGATGTTCATATTTTTTCATGCCTAGTGCAACAAGTAACCTATCAAGTTATTTATGTTTTTAGATTGTTTTGACTCTTATTACAGTACAAGACTAACTCTTTGCCAAAAGTTAAAAGATCTAACATTTCACTAGAGATCATCTATATAGTTTCCTGGAATAATTTAAAAATAAAGCACAAATTAAATTCCTGATAATCTGTTGGCTTTAGAATCTTCTTTTGGGACGTGAGTGGTGGTGGTCAATTTTGGTCCTTGGTCATTTATTTTGCTGCTTGTCCTTTATCAAGATAAAATCCATGAAAAGAATTTCGAATTGTAATCGAGAAGTTTTAGTAGCGAATACACAATGTGCCAAGACTGGAGTTTCTAAATTTGTAAATACAGCTTTCGCGCATTTGAAATTCCCTATTATTGTCGTAATTGCTTCCAATTGCAACAGTCATTTGGGAAGTCAATGGATGAAACATAGTCAGGTTGCGCCTGTGTATACTGATAAAGCATAATACAGTCAAATGTATAGTTTCTCTGTGCATCTAATGTATATGTCCAAGTGAGGTGCAGTTGTTAAGGACCCACTAATTATATGGAAGAATGGGAACCAGCATATAAATGGGTGAAGATAATATAGAGTATATATGAGTTTGACTGGCCATGATTGGTTGATAAAGAAAAGTAATATTTTAGTTTAAAAAGATCTTTTGAGAGCTCGTCCTTTTTTGTAACTAAGAAAAATAGAGACAATGTTTTATTGATGTAATTACAGTCCTTTTACAGATCTGACTTTGGAAAACCCATTACTGAAATTAGTACCGAATTCTTTAGGTGCGCAATTGAAAATACATGTAGATAAAAAAAAGATGCCGCAGCTCATATGGTTTTCTCTACACAGAAGCTTGCATCAAGGACGGGTCTATACTGAGAAAAATAGGTTTGATCATGAGCACTCAGAAATTTAAAGTTATTGAATTTTTAATATCGTGATGTTTCCATGTGTTTACAATAGAAGCTGAATCAATAGCATGAAACCTATAGTTACGATTTCAAGAAACCACAGGGTCGTGATTATCTGCATTATTTCCCGAAAGGTTAATTAACATAACTCCGTATGTCACTCAAAACACTAACACGTGCCCATATCATTGAACCACTGATCAACACTATTGCTGGCAAAGGTATGAGCATCACGTGATTTACAGGCGCACTGGCAGCTTGTATGACATTCAGAACTAATATCCGTCACCTATCCGACTGCCATTATATATCATGTACAAATTCAAATCGTCATAAGTTAAACATTTTACATCAGTCATGAAATTTTCATTATGTACAAAAAACCAGCAAAAACTACAAAACAAAAAACATTCAAACTAAGTAAAAGGTGATAAGTGATTATTGTAGCATTCAGTATTTATGTCGATAGGTCAATTAGTGTAGCATTCAGTATTTATGGCGATAAGTCAATTAGTGTAGCATTCAGTATATAGGAACGGACTTTCAAGTAGGAAATGAGTCACCTGTCATATCGAATACGATTTAAATTAACTGCACGAAGATGGAAGTGGCAAATCACATGACTCGTTTCTGGTGAAAGTCAAGCATTAAAACGAAGTGTCACCGGCGACACAAAAAATTGACCCAAGTGCAAGCGCGCATGAGAGAGTGTGCGTCCTTAGAAAAAATAAACAGTGACATTCACGAGGGGAGAGGGTACTGATGCATGGGAACGCCCCCCCCCCCCCCCTCCAGCTGGATGCATTTGTTAAGCCTAGCTGCACATCAATATGTGTCTTTTCAATAGATTCCAGTTACACTGTTGGGTAATTATCTTATGGTTGTGATCAATAAACTCGTGTTTATTACTTCGAAGTGGTTGTCTGACTCCAATCAAACCTTGGGGGCAAGGTTAGAGACTTTGTACATCTGCTTTACAATACGATACGTATTATTTAGACCAGTGGTTCCCAACCTTTTTGAGTATGAGGACCCCTTTTTAACCTCACAAAATTGCACGGCCCCCCACATGCTAATAGTTGTACTTTTAGGCTGTAGCGGGGATAAACATTTAGCAGCTTGGCGCGCTAAATTTGAACATGCCTTGCTCGCAGCGGCGGGGATAACAGAGGAAAGCAAGAGCTGGCTGGAGGAGCAATACTTGCTGCGAAGCTATGCGAATTCGCGGACCCTTTGGAATAACCCCGCGGCCCACAGGTTGGGAACCACTGAATTAGACTATATGTGCAGGTGGAATACCAGCTATATTGTAGGGTGGAGCGACGAAAAGGATATTGGTAGAGAAATCGAGGACCCTACAATACCATTGGTATCACACGAGAGAATATTGTCTAACTGATTTATTGTATGACAGTGACTTTCTTTACAAATTTTGTATAATTAACTTTCGATACTCCACTTGTCACACGTATCTCCATGTTGCGCTTTTTGCACCTTTTTTTCCCTTTTTTTCATCATCCAAATGATTACATGAAAGCATCCAATCAATTTAAGTTACTCGCGTGATTATAATCGTTGGTCACCGAACTCATCAACATATTTTTGTACATGTAAAATTGCCAGCCAGACGTTTTCTCAGAAGACGACGACCTCATTGTGTCTCTTGTGTTAGAGTTTTCGAAGGAAAGGCCGGAATGATGACGACATTATATTGTCTCAAGTTATGGATCTTGTTGAAGGGTCTGATTTAGGAAATTATTCTATCGAAGATACTATGGAAATGTACCAAGTTTCCAAGGGTTATTATGGGGAGGGGGAGGGGTGGAGAAAATTTGTGTTACATCTCTCAGATGGTCAGTATTAACAAACTACTTTCTTTCACGAGGGATATGTGCTCCAAAGCTACGACATTATAGCTAGAACAAGCCATATATCCATTGCTGGTGTTCGTAAATAGACAAAACCGTCAGATAAAATGCTGCTGGACATTTCCAACATTCTCAAACCACCCAAGACTGAGAAAAATCTCAACTCATTTAAGGCCAAAGAGAAACCCAACCAGATGGATAAATCTGTGCCACTAAGGAAAACTGCCTTGAAAATGTGAAATCTTAACAAATCCATTATACATCTACCTGACAAACGGACAATTGCGTATTTAACGTTAAAATGGGTTAAGTGTTGCAGAATGTCAAAGCATAATTTCAGGATTGTGTTCTTTGGAGTGATTCTTAACAAATTGTGTTTGTTCTCTGTTACTCGATTTGATTCACTTTCTCGAGTCTGAATGATCTTATGCGATTTGATATTTCCTTTAGTAGTTTCTATAAATAATCAATTTTTGTTAAAATAAATATTGACTTGTTCTTTTATTCACCTGACACAGTTATGCTCTCTCTCTCTCTCTCATGCACGCGCACACACACACACACACACACACACACACACACACACACACACACACACACCGTAATCTTAGTGGTGTGTGGGTGAAAGGGGTCACTGGGGTAAAACAAATAGGACATCCCAAGGACATATCATCATGGGTGTCAAATCAAAGCTCTTTGATAGTACTTTAGCATGGAATGGATTTTAATCCTCTCATGGACGCATGGAGTTCCAGGGCATGGGCAAAAGGGACAAACAATAGGATGTCACTAAACCACGTTGTATTTTGTGTTAAACTGAAGGCTTTTGAGATCCTTGTAAACACATTTTTTACTGCTCATGATGCAGCTTTTAACTCAGTAAGTGACTTCGCTATGGGATATTGGTTGGGGGCAAGTAATCCGAATTTCAGTGAAACTACAACCTCGTCTCCCCCATCCCACCAATGATATATTTATAGACGGTTTGAAGACTTACTTTTTTAGGTATATATATTTTTTTACCAGACTTTGTATATAGCATCATAACAGGAAGGCACATTAAGTACATAATGGATCTGCGTTCCGGCTCCTGGATAACTCTCGTGGGGGGGGGGGGGATAGGAAGAAGGTGGTGCAGTTAGTATATGGGGAAGGGGATTTATAATCGCTAGCCCCTGAAGTTGTTGTAGTTCAGATTCCTTTCAATAGGACACAGACACTAGTTCCAAAGAGCGAGTACTTTTGTAATGGCATGCCATCAACTTTTGTCTTTCTTTTTTTCTTCTTGTTTTCCGTTGATAAAAATTGGATTGTTTCAGCATGGCGGCTGGTGTTTAAAGCCGTGCAAGGGAAGACATCCGGGTCCTACAACAACTTTTGGGACCTGTATCTATCAGGGGATACGTTGAACTCAGACAGCGTCAAGGAGAGACGGGATTTCAGCCTTGTCAGCCAACCTTTCAAGTCCAGAATCTTGGAGGATTGGGCCCTAAAAAAGACGAATGTACAGGCTGTATGTTTTGTTTCTTATTGTTTTCATTTTCCCTTCTCCCTATTTCTTTTCTTTCTCTTTCTCTTCTTCCTCGTCTTCTTTCCCTCATTCTCCTGCTTCCTTTGTGAGAGATAAATGTATATATTGTTTGTTGGCAAAAAGTAAATGCCAAAGTGTTTTTGTTTGAATGAGTGAATGAAAGTAACATAGGTAAATGAGCAGTCAGCTTTTATATCTAGAATCCTGTAGGATTGGCTTGAAACAATATGACTGCAAAGTCAGAGTGTCATTCCTCCTCTTTCTCCTCCTTTTTTACAGAATTGATGAGGATAAAAGTTAGGTTTATTTTGAGTGAATGAATACTATACCGGGTGTCCCAGTGGTTAAAGTTTGTGTATCTTTTTTGGTCATTACACTATTCTGGCCACATGAATTCAAATGAGTACAGCATAAACTATACATTTTAATTATTTCTAACTGACTGGATTATCTAGATTACATTATTGTAATTACAAATAAGTAAAATATTTAATCAACTGCCTCTAGTGCAAACAAATAATTGGTTATTAGTTTACAAAACTCCACCAAGAAATGACTAAGTCCAAAAACATATACATTCATTTTTTTAATTGACCCCTTTAACACGTAGTTGTAAAGGTTACTCACCCGTAACATCATGGTTTAAATACACGACCACCATGGTTTTTGAAGACATCTGTGCATATGCTGTCTTGAACACTCCTAGGCGTTGTTTCAAAATAGTTTGGAAATGTTTTGGACTGCAATTTTTTTAGTAAAGTTTTAGAAACTAACAAAAAGTAAATTGTTTGTTCCAATGGCAGTATATTAAATATTTGTGCCTATTAGCAATTACCATAATGTAATCTATGAACTTCTATCAGTTATAATTAATCACAATATATAGTTTTTGCTGTGCTCATATTAAATCATATGGCCCAAATATATGGTGTAATGACAGAAGTAGGTATATAAACCTTAAGGCGTTTGATTCGCACCTAGACGGATGCGGGTTCGATTCCCATCAACAGATAAGCCCGTATTGGCTACCGTGGTGTGTCCTTGATCAAGGCACGTTAGTCTACTTGCTCTGGCACGATCTAACCTTAAACGTGTTGCTATGCCATAAAACACCACAACCAAATCGAAGATACCGAGTTTATTCCGTCTTGGAAATCGTTTTATTTTTGGGCTGTTAGTATCTATTTTCAAAACAGAAAAACAAAATTTACCGGTCTTTTTTATGGCAGGTGTTTTCAAGGGCTTACTTCTCTTTACAAAGAAAATTATGATATACGTGGTTAGCCGGATCATCAGTCCTCACTACCAGACAGATATTGTTCAAATGCAGAGTGAATTTTTCGCCAAAACGCCTTTTTTTAATTTTTGATGAGCAATTTGCTTACATAAATATAGCCCGCCTCTTCCACATCCCACCCTTAGTCTTATGATAAAGACGAATCTACATTTTAAGAAATCATAACTTTCTGAAAATATTGCGAGTACAACGACTGGCGAACATCTATATATTCTGATGATGAGAATAACATGTACTAAATTTCACAGCAATCTGCCGAAAACTGCGAGTACCGTCTATACTCGCGTATAAACCGATACCAACTCCAAACTGCATAAATCCAGATCTGCCGTCGCATAATGAGCCGGCAGATCTGGGTCTATTCAGTTTGTAAGGACTAGTCAGTAGAACAAAAACATAGACCCTGATCTGATACAGTTTCATGGCAATCCATTTAAATCTGTGAGACTAGTTGTGTTCACAAACGACAGTCATACACAACACCCAGATCTTAGTCAAAACAGCAGTAACTGTAGACAAATATTAAAAAAGAAAATAATAAAACAATAAAATAAAAAAATCGAATGAGCACTGTGATTTGTTAACCTGCGCATCTTCATATGAGAATCAAGAACTGTGCTACGTTTCAGTGACACATCAAAAACTGCGGGACAAGTTGCGTTCGCAAGATTCTGTCATACACTGCATTAAACTGCAAGACCAAAAGGCGAATAACTAAAAACAAAATGGTGGGGTGGGGTATGGGTGGGTGAGACAGTAATTTGTCGACATGCGCAACTAAAGACGATGGTCCTAACACGTCCTTAGTTATGGCTATCCATGATTAGTTGCGTTTACAATATTTTGTAATATACGGCATTCAGCTGCAAGTCAAAAAGGGCAATAATTCTAACAACAATTGCAGAAGGATAGTGATTTGTCGATATGCCCATCTTCAGGTGATGACTATAATATTTACTAAGCTTCATGGCAATCCATAAAATATCTCCGGGACTAGTTGCATTCACAAGATATTATGCCAGACGAAAGGACAAACGCACGGACACGAGGATTCCAAGAGGCGAGGATATAAACATGTCTGAAAACTCGCAACACAGCTTGGTTAGCTCACTACAAAAGGCATTTTGGCGAAAAATTCACTTTGGATTTGAACGACTGCTGTCTCTAAGTGAAGATGGACTATCAGTGTAACCACACGCGTTCCTATTTCATGTAACCCTTGAAAACACCTGCCATCGAAAACGCTGGCAAATTTTGTTTTCTCAGTACATGATTTATGTGCATCATGCTCACTGTTGTAACTGGATAGTAATAACACAATAATAAAACGACTTCCAAGACAAAAAAACTTGGTCTATTTGAGTAAACGAGATAAATTGATGGTTCATGCTTGATGAGGCGGTGAGTTATTGTGAAGAAATACAGTAAGTATATGGCTGAAAGAGTGAGAGAGTAGGGGAAGGGTATTTACGAGTGTGTGAGTAAGTAAACACACCAAAGATCATTAGGTAAGCCAGGGAAGAATTGGCAGTATATGTGTATGTACGTACGTAGGTAGTTAGGTATGTGTGTAGGTAGGTATTCCTGGCTTATTTTCAAATCAACGCTAATATGAACAAAATAAAGATACATAACGTAATTCGAATGAATCTTCTATATCATGAGTTAAAACAAGGATAGTATTATTTTTTACAGGTAAGACTTTCATTCTTCAAGAACAATACAGAACAGCAGTACATAGTGTTCGATGCTGTAGGAAAAACCAAGAATGACTGGTTTTCTTGCTCAGACATATTGTACTCCTCCTACTCAGATATCACAACAGCTGCTATCAACCGATGTACTCCTAGGTACGTAGCGTTAGTGGACTTTTTCAAAATGAATTCAATAATTGTAAACTGACTAGAACAGAAGAAGCTTAACAACGAATGCTACTTTGCAGGGTTTATTTATTTTTTTTTTTGTAATTTTCGTGATCTATTCAAGAAATGTAAAATATGTATTAGAATAAATTAAATCTTTATTTTAAAATGTGATTTATGAGTATATAACACGTGGTTTTCTGTGATTACCCTGCTGAAGTCGTCGCTGCTTCAATCTTCCCAGAACATATTTGGTAACGCGAAGAGTGAATTGCAAATACCGAGTCCTGCTATTTGAAAGATCCGTTAGATCTTCAAACTGATCAACCTCATCTGGCGGAATCTGTACAGATGCTGGATCGTGAAGCTGTGTTGACTTTGATTATGCCACTTTCACACTCTAATACTTGAAGTAACATTAGTAGATGTAAAATAAGAGTTTTTTTATCAGTCCTTACCCAGAGGCTGGTCCAAACAATCAGTGGTCCTTAAAAGTGCTGTCTTACACCAACCAGACCCCCCTCCCTCAATGAACCGCCCAAAATGCTCTTTTCCCGGCCGACTGAGACCCCACACACGAAGCCGGAGTAAACTGAATGTTTTACAATGCAGTTGTTTGATTCATTTTCGACATAAAGTGGGAAGGACATCCTAGCCTTCTGGAACTACCATCGCCACACGCGTGTCCCATACATCATCTATGGGGATTTCGAGGCAATAAACGTCCCAGTGGATGGCCCTGCCGGTAATACGGATAAAAGCAACACGTAGAAAATCGCTGACCAGGTCACATGTAGCTTCTGCTACATAGTCGTCCGCTGCGATGGCCTCCCAAAGTAGCCGGTATTATAGCGCGGCAAGGAGGCTCATCCAGAGCCTCGAGCGTTAGATGGAGAGAGATCCGAAATCCGGCTGAGATTATCATGGATGGAGACGATAGAAAGGCTTTCCAGGAATCAGAAGATTGTTACATCTGTGACAATGTCCTAGGTGACAATAGGGCAAGAGGCAACTGACATTTTACCGGCAAGTACTGCGACGCCGCCCATAACGTATGTAAGCTCAAGCTGCGTATCTACCCAGAAGAAATGAAGGTGCCAGTTGTGGTTCATAACCTGCGTGACTAAGACGGTCACCTTATCATAGAAACCATCGGATTAGCCTTGACGGCTAACATCGGCGCCATCCCAAAGAACATGTAAAAGTGTATGACATTCTCACTGAGACAGTTACAGTTTGTTGACAGCCTCAAGTTATGAAGAGCAGCCTCAAAACGGTGGCTGGCAACATGCCTAAGGAGGCGTTCCACATCACAAAACGGTGCACAGAGCAAGACATTAACCTCCTGCTTCGCATGGGCGTTTACCTGTACGAAAACAAAAGCAGCTGCGATCGATTCGAGGAAAGTAGCTGCCGCAGATAGAGGACTTCTATAGTCAACCCATATGTGCCGGCATAAAAAGTACACTATGAGCATGCGCAGAGCTTATGGAAGGCTTTCGCCTGCCAGAACCTGGGGGACTATCACGACCTCTACCCCAAGACCGTTGTGGAACTCCTGGCGCACGTGTTTCAGGCATTCCGCTACAACTCGCTAAAAAACTACGACATCGAGTCATCCCATTACTACATCACACCAGGAATGAGCTGAGATGCCTTTCTAAAAATCATAAGCACAAAGCTCGAACTGCTGACAGACTGTTTGTTGAGAAGGGAATCCGCTGGAGCATTTCGATGGTGTGCCGCTTTTGGCCTGGACCATGTATATGAATGCCCGTAGGATGTAGCTGGGTAGCTTCAGGCACAATCTGTAATTCCTCGAGAACGAAACGTTTACAAAGAGAACCCCTGCCCGAAAGATGGTATATAGATGACCGGACTAGGATGTCAAACCTGTCTGTCAGGGTAAACACGCCGAGATACCACACAGGGTTGCTAGCACGGTGTTTCCCACCTTCCAGCTCTCCAGGCGCAAATAGGTACCACAAACACGCTGTAAAACATCGCTGACGGCGCAGACGTAGCATGAATGGCATCAGTAGGTCTACCTGTGAGGCGTGTTTCCTCACTGTTTAGGGCCGCCACAACGTCCGGCAGCCGCCGAACCCACCCAGTGCAACTCTTTGCAGTCTTGCTGTCTGAAACCAACATGTCCTGAACGTACTGGTGACAAAACAGCTTCTCGGCTAGAGTACGGTTGAACCTCTACAGAATGTCCTGCGCAGGATGGACGCTGGCCTTGCCCCTTCATACGCACGTTGTGCTTAGGCAAAAGTTGCGATACTGCTCCCATATTCTCCCGATCGGGGTCAACATTCAGCAGATTGGGTCCCTTTAGCGGACTCCGCTTGTTGATACGTGCCAAAGGATCGGCGACATTGGAATACTCCTTGTTGATCAAGAGCTCGGTCTTCTTGTAACTGCTGGTGACATCAACCATTGTCAGAGTATACATGTGATATGTGTCTCCCAACCTTGTCGTGTGGCAGAAACAATATATCGGTCAAACCGCGGCTGAAGAAGTTTACGTGGTGCCAGCAGGTATATCTGCCACATGGCCTGCTGCTCTGGCAACATTTTGTGAGACTTTGGCGGCTTTTGTCAGCTTCTTGATCGCTGCCACGCTCTTCAAGTAACCTCGCGGGTTGTAGTAAATTGCTGCAAGCTAAGTATCCATTGCGTTTACTGTCTGCATTGCAAAACGAGAACCAGTTTTAAAACAAACCGAAGCACTGTCGGAACAAGAACTAGAGCTAGTGGTTTGGCAGCACTGGTGCGTTTATATGGGCCCACCTACCACTAGCTTGACCTCCATGCCACCCTGTACGAGCTAGCGATCGCCGACTTTGGGCCCCTGGATGTTTGTTTAGTCCATGGATCAGGTCCACGTCAGACTTTTGCCGGTCGCGTATATCTCGGCTGTACGAGTACGCCAGGTCGTGTGTCGGTAGCACGCGGCATCTATATGGTTTCCTGGGGTCTTGCATTTTGTCGGCTGTCGGCGTCTTGTCGAATGTCAAGCTTTGTGCCCGTAATAGCTGTGGCGCGGTAGATGCTTTTCCCCAGGATACCGGGTACTTGATCTAGGGCAGCCCCGGCAGCTTTTCAAGGCTGGCAGCGATGTCGTCGCCTTGCTTGCGCTCGCTGCCCTGTCGTTCCGACTAGCAGCGGCACCCGCGATGGTGCTGGACTTTTTTTTTTACCCCGCACACCGTGCAAGTTCTTTGGAGCTTGTATTTCCTATTGGCCCGTCGCGCTCGTGTCAGTCTACAGTCTTAGTCTTCTGTCTACAGCGCAGACATAAGCCCCCTCTTGCTCATGTAGCTAAACTGCTCCTAATCCCGTATCTGAGGCATCAGCTCTCAATACGAATGATTTATTCAACTCTGATAACTTTAGGATTGGTGCACTGATCTACATTCCGTTAAGAGCGTTAAAAGCCCTTTCTGGCATGAATCCAAGAAATTTTTAAGTTTGTCCTTTTCTAGTCAAGTCCCTCAACGGACTAGCAATAGCGGTGAAATTTGGAACGAATTTCCTATAAAATCCTACTAATACAAGAAACGATCGAACCCGTTTCTTGGTTTATGGTCTAGATCGCTTCAATTTTATGAGCACGGGGTTTCGACTGCCCTGACCCACTTATTAGTGGTACTCTAGGAGAGTTTCTGTACTGGGGTCTTCCTTTTGTTTGCCATCCGACTCGTCTTCAATGACCGTAGTACATACTACGTTCAATACCCCTTTTTCTATCGTTTCCTCAGACCTCTCTAAGTATCGTTTTAACATATTTGCGTGAAATATTCTCAATCTACCTCACATGTCTATTCTGTAGTCTGTTTTGCCCTTGACCTGTTTGACTTCATAGGGCCCTTTCCACTAAACCAATAGCTTGTTCATACTAGTAGAGAGAAGTATCAACTTTTGGTCACCTACTTCATATTTCCTTTTTCGCGTTCCGCGGACGTAATATTTTGCATGCTTACGACACATACTCTCTGATCTTTAGCGCAAGTAGACAAAATATTAGTAGGTCGTTTTTACTTCCTCGTCTGCGACTTCACCGGACCATAGTTCGCGCAGAATCTGCATAGGAACTCAAATAGTCCTACCGTATAACAACTCTAAACTTTCGTGCGGTTCCTTGCAATCACGTTTAAATATCGGCCCCAATCTCATGGTCTCTCCGCGCATAGCATCATACATAGCATTTGTTTTAAATTTCTCGACCAAGCCGTTACACATGGGATGATACGGTGTTGTGCTCAACTGTTTTATTGATAGCAACCTCCTAATTTCCGCCATAAGTTCCGAAGTAAATTGGGTCCAACAATCTGTGGGAACCTCCTCAGACACCCCTACCATGCTGAACATAACAATAAGTGCCTCGGCCACACTTTCGATTTCAATAGTTGGTAATGCTATGGGTTCTGTGGATCTAGCTGCGTAATCCACAAGGGCGAGGATATACCGGTTTTTCCGATCTGTGACAGGAAATATGGTACTGACAATACCGACGGCCACCCTTTTCAGCGGGGAATGTATTAAAAGCATTGAGCCCAATAGTACTCTGGTTATTCTTATAATTCGACGCGGTCGCTATTCACGCCAGGTCAATAAAATTCGACCAACACCCTATCGGTTATTTTTGTCATGCCTAAGTGACCTGCCATACTGGACTAGTGCGACACTCTGATTACATAGGATTTGAATTTCTGGGGACCAACCAGTTGGAAGAATTTTCTACAATCCGACGTGTTCAATTCCAGGTACTTTAATTCTTTCCTACCTAAAAATTTCAAACTTGCCCCGCCATCACAATGTTTTTTGGTACAGGACACAATTTTCTCCGCGGTCGCGCTTAACGACGCGTTATGCCCATGCTCACGCATACATCCATCACGCGAAATATCGGTCTCGGCTTCTGGAACTTTTAATTTTCGGAATGGCTGTTTCCCCATCCGACTGCTTGTACAAATGAAAAAACGAACTCTGACATAGATGGGAGTTGACAATTGTTAAGTTGAATATGGGATTGTCCATAAACACCACTTCGATGGTTCTGGTCAGGAAAGGCGTACCGATTTCTATTCTCGCGACGGGAATCGTCTGATCTAATAACTTACGCAGGGATTTTCAACCAAGCATTTGGTCATCACCAACGAGACTCCGCTTTACCACGACGCCCGTGCAGCCGTCGTCGCGTAAGATCGGTACTTCTTGACCGTTGGAGGTACCACTAGCTTTCGGTACAATCGCCTCGGGGAAAAGACAAGTGCTGATCGACTGAATAACATCCCGACCAATCTGCGCACTGCCGCGAACTCGTATACCTTGCTCGTGTTATTCGTTCCCGCATTATCGTCACGCTTGTCGCCTCCTGACCACCTCCTGCTTTCAAGAGCAACCGCTACTCTTTGGACGATTCCCTTTCGTTTCGGACAATCGGACGAGATCTAGCCTCATTCTTTATGCGTGTAACATTGTTTACCTTTACGACTAACACCCTTTGCAGACTTAAAACTTCCACCTTTATTAGCACCAGTGTTTTCGGATTCTCGGGGTCTCTGGTCTTTAGACTGATTGCCGGACTTATTTTCTTTCGAGAATTCATTCTGGGTACTTCCCCGAGCTTCGGCGAAATAGTCTGCTTGTGTAGCCATGTCAAAGATATTCATGAAGGATTTTTCCCTCAGAAACAGGTGCAACTTCCTACTACAAGTAGTTAACAACTGATCTCTGAGTAAGAAGTCTATCAGACCCTCGAATGTTTTTTCGACCTTACGACACTCAACCCATCGTTATAAATAATTCCCATTCCTACTTACAAACTGGGTGAATGTTTCCCTTCTCTCGGGTTACTATATTTAAACTTCTTCCGGAAGCCTTACTCCATTAGTTCAAATCTCTTAAGGAATGTCTGTCTTAGCGCGTCATAATTTAACGCGTCGTTCGCCACGAATACACATCTAGAGCTTTACCCTTTAGTAACGCGCCGAGATGGAGCGACCAGTTATCCTTTTTTGACTTCTGGACAGTGGCATAGCGTTCAAATCTATGTAAATAACTGTCCATATTATCTTTATTGTCATAAAACGGGTGCAATGTTTGGCCTCTTAACTTGCCTGAGTTAGAATCCTCTGTCCCATCTTACTTAGCTTATAATAATTCAATTTTCTTTTTGTGGTTTGGCTCGATATTCCTGTTATCTAACTCTACTGATTCTAACTTTGCTTGTTTCTCCCTCTTCCTCTTCTTTTCCTCTAATTCTCTTACGTGCTCTATTCTTTCCCTTTCTACTTCCCTTTCCCACTCTTTTCTTTTCTGCTCTGTCTGCTTTTCCAATTCTATCTTCTCCTTCTCAGCCTGCTTTTCCAATTCTATCTTCTCCTTCTCAAATTCATTTCTTCCATTCTGCTATATCTCTATATTTTCCCTTTATATATCCCTATCTTTTAATCTCTGATCCCCCTCCCGAGCCTGCACCTCCTGAACATAAGTTCCAAGGGTATCACCTTTCCGATCTCCACGAGGTCTTTAAGTGACGACCTGAATAATACCGCTGATAAGATAAGCAATCCCAAGTGCACTACCAAGTGAAAAGTACAATTATGGAGACAACACGCAAATCAACCGTATCTTCTTCCTTCTCAGAGGACACAAAAAGTAAAAAAAAATAAACAAGAGAAATATGTATGTATATTTGACGAACGCAGGGACAAAGAAAAATATTTAAGCGAGATATTCACCCACCCCACTTGTATTGTCTTTGTCAGGAAGTGCACACTTTGAAACAGATACGTGATAAGCTGTACTGGAGTCAAGACACGTGTCAACGCTCCGCCTAATCCAATCCCACTTCTGACACTATTGTAACAGGATGAAACCGAGTGGGATTGGATCTCGCAAAAACAATTAACACAGTCACATGAATGAGATGTTTATTTTTAATGCAAAGTAATGGTGATTTAATCTCTGATACCCTAGCTCACACCTTTACTTTCACCTCATAAACTAACCTATACCAACGGAAAGCCCTACCCTACTCATGCGCCCAAAGTTCAACAACGGATATAATAAAATGGCATCGTTCCTCAATGGATTCGATCAAAGCATGAATTTTCAACTAATAATCACAAATGATATCGTTTTTCAACGGATATGATCAATGCATAGATTTTATCCACAGATATGATTTATATATGGATTTATCAACATATATGATCAATGTATGAAATTATCAACACATATGATCAATGCACGGAATTATCAAAAAATATGAAAAATGTATGGAATTATCAACAAGAATTATTAATATATGGAATAGTCAACAAATATGATCAATGTATGGTTCACCAACAAGTATAATTGTGCATTAGGTTGTCACACATGTAATAACATTGACGTTTAATTTCATAACCTGATATATATATATATATATATATATATATATATATATATATATATATATATATATATATATATATATATATATGTGTGTGTGTGTGTGTGTGTGTGTGTGTGTTTGTGTGTGTGTGTGTGTGTGTGTGTGTTTATCTCGTGGCATTCAGGTGATGAGTACGAGATATTTCCGATCCATCCAATCCACAGCATTCGATAAATGGTAAAGGAATGACCTCGTGTGGTCTGCTCCTTCCAGTCTGCCGAAGGATCCCTCAAGAACCTTCCTATCCCGCGGACTCGTTGGTCCAGAACGTTTCGCCCTCACACTGAGATAACCAGTATCGTCCTTTGAACCAATGTCAACATTGACCGCAGTGTCCGGGTTACACAATCCCACAGATTTCGACGACTCCCCGTGACAGCTAATAATACGATGAGTCGTGTAACACAGGAGACACATTGAAGTACGAATACATTGATATACATTACGCATGCTTGTACATGAAATAATTTATAAAAACGACTGCACGAGATTTTTATTATAATAACCGCATTCGTACATATGTGTCTGACGAGAATTCTTGCACTGGATTATAAAAACTCGAACGTTTCTCATACGTTCAACATTTAATTGAATTCAACTTGTCTGTTCAGCTATAAAATGTCTAACTTGAAAATATAATATTCTATCGGATAGCATGGCATTATGTGAAATAGGTCAGACTTAGTATACATTTAGAATAAATTCCGAAACATTCAGTATATGAAACAATATCATCATATTTAACGGATAACAAGAAAGAATAAAGTATTACTTTTCACATACCTCTACAGCTGAAGATTGCTTCCGTAAAGTGCACATTTTCCTGACAAGACTCATCTGTATTGTGACGATACAGAGAGACTTTGGATTTATAAGTTCTATGGTCGTGGTCAACACCACGACGAGAGAACTCGGGATAAACGCCGCCTCCTCCCACTGGCGGCACTTTGTGTGTGCTTTAGAGAGTGAACAGAAGCCAGTATTTTGAAATCTCCAAGGCTAGAGACACAATAACCTCCGGGTAACGCTGAACGCGGCAACAAAACCCATATACATTTTTGTCCATACATAATACAAGGTATTTCCGTGAAAACGCCCATATACCAAAAGGTGATTCACAACAATGCTAAGATGGTCGTCCTCTTCTGTAGGACTGACGTCCATGATCTGTTGAACGTGCACACAACATGATGTACCGCCGACATGGACTGGCGGGAGTTTCGTCGTATCTTTGTTCAGGCAACGTCCACACCCCACAGATTCGCCACCATAGACCTTACCAGCACAGGTCTTATCAAGTCTCGGGCTGGCCTTGATAAGGCGTGGGTTAATTGAAGTTATGCATTTCATGTGATGCAAATGCTTTTGGAAACTATTATCATGCCGTTTACAAAAATGCTCAGCGCAAAAGACAAGATGTGAATACTGGAGGATTACATAGCTCGCCGCAACGAGCAGCGCGACGTAAACGCTTGTCAGCTCGCACAGGATGATGTTACCTACGAGTTCGAGAAAAGCTTTAAGCCTCTCATAAAGCCAGCCAAAGGCACCGCCCAGGAGATCCGCGAGGATGTCAAAGGCGTAAAGCAGACCGTTTAAGAAAGAAGGGCTGAAACCGCTTTGGCGTTGGAAAGGCTGCTCGAAGACCTCAGTGCTGTCCTGCCAAAGCAGCCCCCGCCCGAGTACAGATCAACCATGCTCACAGAGCCCCAGAAGGGCGCCAGTTTATCGAAAAAAAGGGTGCCATAGCTGTCGCAGCCGAACCCCCCCCCCCCCAAAAAAAAAAAAAACAAAAAAAAAAAACTGGCAAACGCTAATGTCGTCATCGAAAGACAAACGGCTAACTTCAAAGTACTTGCAAGACCATTGGCCAATATGGGTGCATCGAGAGGTATCAGGGAGAAAGCAAGCGAGTAGTCTAGAGTTTAAGCAGTCTATGGAAAAAGTACGCGCCTACAGGGGCACATAGTCTGAAGAGCAAAGCTTTGAGACCCATACAGGCGAAGGTCTGTCAGCTAACAGCTCAAGAGCTAGTGGAGAAGAAACGCCAATACAGTGTAAACACAAGCCGAAAAGGCAGCAAAAGTACTTGCTGCTAGAAAGCAACTGGAAGACAAGAAGTTAACAGTGCTAGAATAATCCTTGGCTACAGCAGCAATGACGGGCTGGTCAAACGCCTAGAAACTTTGATAGCTCTTTCCTAGCCGGCAACAGGTCAATCTAGCTAGTCAACGAAACTAGCGCCATCTGCCGACGTCTGCTAAAGGATTATATCATGGACAAGGCTACATCTAAAGCGATAATTAGAGAGATTCATGATGATTTTTATGACTCATACTAAGGTGATCTCATCCAGTACGCAACCAAGGCTGACTACGCAGCTTTTAGCAACCCAGGCCCAAATGACAGAGTCGTGTTCTCCGATGCCGCAGGGGGACCTTAACATCTCGGGTGTGGACGTCTTTACGCTCTTCATCAAACCGACCGCTTGGTGAACTAAGCGATGGTGGCGTGTCCTTGGATTTATCAGAAACTATACTGAAGCTTGTCTCGCCACAAGGGTCTCAAAGATCGGCGATACGATAAGAGGCGAGTTGGTGATGAACAACAATTTAATCAAAAAATTACGTGACCCAGCTGACCCTCAGGATGCTGCCACACTAAAGTTTGTCACAGACCGGGTACCAGACGCACCAGCTGATGCTGCAACCATGCCGTATGTACTAGCATCCTCTTTCGGCCCGTCGCCTGCCTACTGGGCGTGGAAAAGTGGGTTCCTGTAGCCGATACCTTTGGATTAGTGAGCAACCACCGTTATGTTTAGCGGGATGGCACTCATCAATGGGTACCCGATATAGCAGTCGTGTACTTAACAGCCAGCAATATCACGTCAGTCAGAGGGACTACTGCACTAAATGCGTCTGGTTACTAGCACTGGGATTCAACACAAAACTTTCAAAACGTATGTGGTTTTACCGTCAGCAACAACAACTACACTATCACCGTCCCAGGCCCCAGATTATACTTTATTAACTTACATGGGCGTCATGACAGTAGTTCATAGACAACGCTTTCAATCCGTGTAAATGGCGTCATGTGGGCACAATATGACAATGGTGATCAGTCAACTAATGGCGTCTCATACGAAATCTTTACAACTAGCTTTGCGTCTTTGCCGCTGGAGACACCGTTCGGTATGAGGATCTCAATGTCGACGCACAAGCGTCAGAATTCTCAGCCACTCTGACCATCTGGGGTCAAACGAGGATGCAAAGCAGATGGACATTGAGCATTGGGACCACCCAGAACACCCTAGGCCCACCCGAGGTCAGCTAGGGGTAATAGCGCATTCATTGTCAGAACCACAGCCAAAAATACTGTCCTCGGAGGGGGAGGGGGCACGGGGGCGTGATTGCTACATCAATGACAACGCGGTATTTGGCGATACGACCTTGGCGATAACCTTTCCTTTGGGGTATGTGGGGGTCCTCTATCCCTCGTCCCACCGGCAGAAAATAAAAATAGTTATATTCGAAAAAGACGCGCTCTGCCTCATTACTGTAATCAGCCAGAAAAACAAACATTCAGTGAACCTGCGAGCAGAGGGCATGGTATTTGTAACTCTTTATGGGCGTGTTGGCGGGCATGCTGTTGAAGACCGTATTATTTCCAGATCTAGTGATATCAAGCAAACAGACGCCTTCTTTGGCATCATCGCCGTCTTACCAGTAGGCAACGTCAGCAGTTTAGATGTGCGTGTCCGCAGGGGAGCTGCCACACCCCTTCAGAACAATTAAACTTCCACATCACACTGTTCATCGAGGAATTATAATATGTCTCTATACCAAAGATCGACGATCCCCAGGACGTTCGCCTGAAAAAAAAATCTCAGAGGTTGAAAATTCTCTACGTGCAGAGGCAGAACAGTGGCGTGATCTTTACAAAAAGTACCGATGTGCAGTCAATGTGGTCGATGGTGTCGACGGAACTATGGCTGTTGTGTCTATGGGAAGCGTCGTAGCAGAAATTGGCCTGTTGTCGACAATCATTGCTGCCCCCATCGCAATTGCCCTCGAGATCGTAGCGCTGGGTTGCGGCCTGCTCTCGGTAATCGGGGCTTTCCTTTAGCCGACGGCTGGTCACGAAGGCCAAAATGCACAATGAAAACGAGCTAATTGCCAGTCGAGACCCGCGAGGAGCTCTTTAAAAAGCTAGCCACGGCTGGGGATTCACGATAAACTGTGTCGTGACCGTCGAAACAGCTGGAACCGCGTTGATAAAACCGTCTGAATAACATCTTTCTGACTCGAGTCCTATCCACAGTACGCCTCAGCCATACGATGCGATCTTTCAATAACGGGTGCAGAAAATGTTTTTTTTTTTGCGTTTCCGTCTGCTTTTTCAGAAGTTTGAACAATGGTAGCCAACTCAAGCACTGTCGCCCTTAATCGAAATGATCTACATGTGTGCAGTAGAAAGTCGTGAACTCCCAATGCCATTGTTAACATTTTCGTTCGACGGATCGGTTTTGATGCGTACGTACCTAAACCAGTCATAAACAAGGCTGCCACAGTCAAAGTCGCCAAAGGCACTTAGCCAAGGGACATACTACGGTACCTCTAAATTAAAATTGTAAACCAACTAATTATCTTGTGTCTCCAGAGTCTGCCTCGGGCTCGAGGTGACTTAAACTCTCACTTTGCTTCAACTTCAACTGAAACTAATCCGTGCGTAGGCAAGTAAACATTCTTATCATGCCTTGGTGAGTAAAGATTCGGCTGATGTAATCATTAGATCGATACATTTCTCCGTGTGTATATAGTAGTGTACGGTCTTTCAGCTGTGACAACGGCGTCTACATGTGACTCTTTATGTTGAAAAGAATCGAAAGGCTAATTACTAATAGGTAAGTCATGTTATAGTGGGTGAGTGGCAGGACTGCACTGTAAAACACCTAGTTTTGCGCCGGCTTCATGTGCGAGGTCCCAGCCGCCATGGCAAAGAGCGTTTTGGACCGGTTGAGGGGGGGGGGAGGGGCTGGTTGGTGCAAAACAGCACTTTTAAGGCCGTCTGATGGTTTTGGCCCTGGGCAGGGACTGATCCGAACTACTTCGTTTACATCTACTTCACTATTTCGCTTTTTTCTTCAACCGTATGTTTGAAAATTCAGTTTCTATGTGTATTGAAATATATTCTTATGTATGGACAGTAATTAGACGGGTCACGTTCAAAGTCCATTAGACCATGACAGCTATCTTTTTTTACGTACTCAATCTATGCCTTCTATTAATGCAATTAGTAGCATTACAAGCATTAGATTTCCTAAAGGCTTAAAAGCACCTTTATATATTCGCCTTATTGTCTGGTTTGGAAAACCATAAAACGTAAACAAAACATTGAATGGCAGGGCGCAGTTGTGGTAGATCAGGTAATCTATGTATCGTAGGAATATTCTTGTAGATGTTGTGCAGTTTGGAGATTTTTCTTTACTAAGGCTACTTTTTGCTGTCAAGAGAAGGAGAAAGTGACCTGTTTTTGGTGTAGTGATTATAGGGATATTTTTCACACTCAGTTGCATGTCTAGGCTGGCAATCGCCTTGACGAAACCGAAAATAAAAGCGATATATATATATATATATATATATATATATATATATATATATATATATATATATATATATATATATATATATATATATATATATATATATGCGCAAAAGGAAGTAGCGTAGGGTCAACGCAGAAGGAGATTGTCTGGTCATTTAAAATTTCCTACTAAGTTTCTGTCAATATAAACTTCGTGTATTTAAGTTTACTGCCAGATTTAGAAGAATTTTTTGTTGACTCATTGCATCTGTAATGGGACCACTTGTGTATTGTGCTGCTAAAATTTAGGTCAGATGCGGAGTGATATACAGAATATCCATTTGTTACGACTCTAGGTCTTAAAAGAATGTAACAGAAAGAAAGTGAAACAAATAATGTATGTAAAATCAAGAAACAATTTATTTCTCTGTAATTAAAATGAAAATTCAAAAGACACTTACTTAGTGAATTAAATTCCAAATAATCCTAAATGTCCTAAACACAGGTCAGAAATTATAGAATGTTCCTAATGAATAAATGTTCCGAGTGAATGAATGTTCCGAGTGAATGAATGTTCTGAATGAATAGGTAGTCTTGAATGTCCTGATGTACCACAACGATATAATCCAGAATATATTTGAGAATGCCTACAAATATCCAAAAGTCAAATATTTAAATCCAAAAGTTAATGCTCACTTTATGTTAACTCCAATGAATGTTCAACTAAATTATTCCTTTCGAATTATGTCTACAGCATTACAGCACAACTAAAACTCTAATCATACAATGATTCCAGTCTGATGATTTCAAACAGACTGATCATAAAAAACAGGAATGTTTTTAACACAGGATTTAAAAAAGGAATGAATAAATGCGTATCAAGTATTCTAATAACCCACAATGCAAGAGAACATGCGTCGATTTAGCGGAAAATCCCCAAATAAATTGTGAATAATTGTCAACAATTCGGATCTTGAACTCAGAGGTCAGTAAATACCTTGTTGACATCTTGACCAAACTTACTATGCGACTTACTATTTGGCCGTATTTTAAAGTACAGTCATAGACCAAACGTTTAGGCACTCATTATAGATTCTATATACATAACACATTATTGTAATCTGTTTGTCAGCCCTTTATTTTTAATTGTCGCAGTATCTGTTAAAAATGGTATATATATATATATATATAACAATGTCAATATTCGTTACAAACTTTTCTCGAAACTTCATTACAAATTTTACAAACACAACAGCAGTGCGAAGAATAAGTGTTATGCTCTGCGTCTGTTGAATGGATTCTCATTTTCGACTGAGTAGCGGTTCGAATCCCGTTGTATCAATTACAACGTTTTTAGCGTTTTTAGCGTAATGTTATTTCATTGCCTTTGATCTTGCCATGCAGCTTTTTTCTTTTTAAATAACTCAAATGTTGTTTGCTCATAAAATTAATTGCTCATAAAGAAGCTGAATGCCTATTTTTATGAACTGCCTTGTGTAGGTGTTGTTTTTGGAGGTATTACTGTTTGCAAGCTTCAGAGATAGAACATGGTAGGGTTTGGAGGATGGGAAACTCCGCAGAACTCCAAAAATACAACTGTTTCTTTTGAATATACAAAAGAATATCCCTGTGGTCAGTTCACCAGTGTTTATCACCGGACATAAAGAGGAGCAGAAACGACCTTGCCCTTAGGTTTGAAATCCACCTGTGATAATCTACGTTACTGGTTGATGGGTTATGACGAAAGAGATTGATAATGATTTATTCACTATTTAGGTTAAAATTGTTGTAAATAATTTGGAGCACATAAAGGTGCTACATAACATTTTTAAAATGATGTATATACGTTGAAACCTACATGGAAGACTGGAATACTGCCAATCGTATAGCCTCTTGCAAAAATTGCATATATAAAATTTAAAATAAACATAAATAAATTGTAATCCTTTCTTCCGTTCAGATGTTTTTAGTTTTTAAATTTTATAATGGAAAGTTATATAAATATTTTAAATAAAAAGACTGATTATATCTGCCTAAATCTAAAGTGTGAGTGTTAACTTCAAAATACAAACGTTAAAAATGAAATAATTTCTCAAGCTATGATTGGTAACGATGCTTTTTAAATGTGTATACATATTTTATCATACCAAACGCAAGTGCTTCTGTGAAACGGGGCCCTGGGAGGAAATCTCTAAAGTTCTTTAAAGTTATATTCTGCAGCTTGACAGCGGCGAAATTGACGAATCCTTAAAAAAGAAATATAAAAAGCGTACCAATTATCAGAGCATTTTCTGTGAAATCAAAGATTTTCGTATGAGAATTTTGCCACTTTATGAGAGGAGAGCTTTTGGCTCATAGGGAAATTTTCAAGAAAATTGTCTGAAAGATAGTGAAGTTATAAGAGTTTGAAATTGTACATGTTATGTACACAAGGTCAGCACCTCGGATGTTATGTGTTAGTAAATGCATGAGTGAGAAGGCATTCTCCCCAATAATGCCCTTCCACGAATGTTTTGTCTCACCGTTTATACTTGTGTATAATCTTTTACCAACTGCAAACTGCATAGACCCAGATCTGCCGTCGCATAATGCACCGGCAGATCTGGGTCTATGCAGTTTGTAAGGACTGATCAGTAGAACAAACAACATAAACCCTGATCTGCCAGCGCATTATGCGACGGCAGATCAGGGTCTATGTTGTTTGAATTTTTGGACCCGTCTTATACGCGAGTAGAAACGGTACGTAAAATTTACCCCAAACGATCAAATGTTTTTAAATCACCCCTTTATGTTTATAATGTCGTGGCATCTGAATCACGTGCAGTCAAGGGTTCTGCAAGGTAATTTCCTGGTTTGTGAATATCGTGCAGGGACTGGTTCTACAAACTTAGAAAGTGCTTGACACTGAGTAATTCGTTAATTGTAAGTCTCCTGTTACGACCCCCGTTAAGTAGGTTCGTAAATAATGCGCTGCTAGATACATTATAGGTATATGTTGTATTACGTATTAAATCAAACACAGCCCAACTTGAAAGTAGGCAACGATCTTTTGGAGTATTGAATAAACAAAATATTTGATGATAGCCAGTGGCACGTAGGTGGAGCTTGGGGATTCGTCTCCAATTGTTCGGCAGTCTTCCACATACTTTCATTTTCCTATTATAAAACACGAACTTTTAACTATGGACTTAATTAACGAACTCTGTATATTTTAGAATTAGCTAAGTGATGATGAACGTAATACAACTCAAAGAGCCGATGTCAGGGGCGGATCCAAAAATATTGTTTTGCGGGGGTGGGGGGTGGGGTTACAAGTAGGCAAGAGGTCTGAGGGATATATCCCCTGGTGGAGGTCGTAGGGTCCAAGCCCCCGGAAGCTCTTACATTTTAAGCGTTTCCAGAGCTTAATTTTAACCATCTAACTAAAAGAAAACGTACTTGTTTTGCGTTCATTTTCAGAGGGGGGAAGGGGATGACGTGGCTCCCCCTCCCAGCATCAATCCCTGGATGTCATGATTTAAAAGAGCTTGACACATTTTACTATTCAAGTCACCTCTACGAAGTAGAGGAGAGCTACAGATAAAAGCATATACATATATAAAACCTCACTGAATCTCAACTATTCTTTTTTCCTAGGTCATAGGCAACAGCTTGAAGTGGGTTTCATGGCACGTACCCTCTGGGGATGGGGCTGAGGGGGCTAACTTTGTATAAACATCCACATTAGTTGTACATTCTTGATTCTTTTTTTTTTTTTTTTTTTTTGCGTTTAACTCAGGTTTTGCACACTGTATTAACACTTATATCTGGCATCATAAAACTTGGCGAGGGGATGTATATTGACAAATACTACACCCTCATCACAAAAGTAGGTCACTGTGTCTCATATTTGACACTTCAAAGACTTTGCTTAAATTTTGTGTTTGAAGTTTATTTCTCAATCTCTGTTTGTGCAAGAATCATCAGGCTAGGTGATTGTACGTCTCTCTGTTAGTACCTAACCCTTACGACTAAAGAAGGTCACTGTAACCTACGGTTTATATTTATACCCGCTCAGGCCAGGCCAGATCGGCTGCCTCGGTTTATCTTTGGGAAAGGTACTTAGGTCTCATTTCCTCAGCATAATATGGAAAATATTGCCGTTAACTTTTGCCCTCCCAAAATAAATAAATTTAAATTTTTTTTTTACAAAATATTAAAAAATTACATAAATAAATTTAAACAAAATAAAAAATAAATAAATTAATTAATTAATTAATTTACTGGCTTACGTTAAGTCTGCGCGTTTAATGCAAGACCAAATGGGGGTTTTGCACTCAGTATAGATGCTGTTGTGCATAGATTTATAAAACTTTGTGATGGGATGCATCTTGATGAGTTCTACGCCCTCACCACAAAAGTAGGTCACTGTGATTCATATTTCACACTTCATGGGGTTGGTTCATATCAAGCCGCACTGTTCATACCAGAATCATCAAACTAGATTAATGGTATGCATCTCTATTAGTACCACACCATTACAACAAAAGGTCACGGTGACATACATTTCACATTTTACTTGCTTAAGTTAAGTTTGTGCATATGCTTCATATATTATACTGTTATACCTGGAATCATGAAACTGGGTCACAGGATGCATCTTGACGGGTCCTACATCTTTATATTAAAAATAGGTCACTGTGGCCCATAATTTCTCGCTTCATTGACTTTGGTTAAATGTTGTCTTTTTACTGTTCATACTTGAATCATTAAACTAGAGGATTGCATACATCTCTCTTAGTACAAGAGCTGAACATTTCACCTTTTACTGGCTTAGGTTACGTTTTTGCATTAATCCATGACCACATAAGATATTTGCATGCTAAGTACATTCTATCCTATCTAGAATCATGAAACTTGGTGAATGGATGCATCTAGATGAGCGCTACTCCTTCGTTTCGGAAGTATGTCATTAAGGCCCATATTTTACACTTCACGGACATGAGTTAAATTTTATGTGTGATGTTAATTTCTTAGACATTGTTCATGCTAGAATAATGAAATTGATTATGATGTGCATCTCTGTTACTACAACACCCTTACAACAAAAGTTCGTCGTCACCTATATTTCATCTTTTACTAGCTTTGGTTAGGTTTTTGCGCTTAGCTCGTGACCACATGAGTTTTTGGGAAGCTATATGCATACTATCCTACCTAGAATCATGAAACGTGGTAAGTGGATGCATCTTGATACGTTCTACATCCTTTTTTTGCAAAATA
This sequence comes from Margaritifera margaritifera, assembly GCA_029931535.1. Taxonomy (NCBI): domain Eukaryota; kingdom Metazoa; phylum Mollusca; class Bivalvia; order Unionida; family Margaritiferidae; genus Margaritifera; species Margaritifera margaritifera. Next base: position 1,717,737 of record JAQPZY010001608.1, on the reverse strand, counting down.
GATCTCTGTGACCTATAAGTTATGCTTCAGTGACTTTGTTGAAATTTGTGTTTAAAGTTCATTTATTGTGTGCTCTTTATGTTCCAAGTGGTTTAACGGTATGTCAGCACAATACTGACTATATACTTTCAGTTAAAAGTTTAAATTAAATTTTGTTAAAGGATTAAAAGTTAAAATGTGAAAAGAACATTTTTTTTAAAAAAACCCAAACCAAAACAAACAAAAAAAATCCCCACCCCACCCCCTCCCCGAAACCCCCAAACATTTCGTTTTAGTCTGAACTTATTTTCTGCATGATAATTAATGTCTACAATGGCTACCGGAGACGACTAAAAGCTTCCTAGAGGTGAGCTATGGAATCGTTTATTATACTTTGGTCGGGTAAAGATTGTATCTACTACCTTTTGAAATTGTTATGTTGAATTTATTGTCACGATCATTGATTTGGCGTTGTGTATTTCAGTATATCGACCCAAAGATTGGTGATCCAGACAGAAACGCTCGATACAGTATCTAAGTGTGAAGATATCGCTGGGTTTATCATTGCAGTAGACAAAAACTATACAGGAATATTGTGCAATGGTGTTTATCTTCCGGTAAATTCATCCATTCAACCTTACTTCCGGTACTCATCGAAAGGAACTGTTGGAAATTTTGCAACTGGTTAGTTTGGGATTTTTAAAAAATAATTCGATACCCTGAACACCTTTTACCACAGCAACATATGAAAAAGGAAGATGAATACAAACTACAATCGCAGTAGAAGATACTGTCATTGAATGCTCCAAAAATAGTATGACTTATGGTTTATAAGCATAGTTGTACAACAAACAAATTGATGTAACTCTTTTCAAGCCCATGATATGATTTTACTGTAATTGCTTTTTAAACTACTGCGGTACGTCTATAGTCTCTGTCTCTGGACTGTTACCCAGAAAGAAGAAGACACAACAACAATACCAGCAGCAACAACAACATTATTATTATTATTATTATTATTATTATTATTATTATTATTATTATTATTATTATTATTATTATATTTATCATACAATATAACCAAAAATACCATTGCCATTTGAGAACACATAACCAGACTATACAAATGGGCCATTATGTTTTTGTATATCATATAAAAATATGCCTTGAGGGGTATAAAATGTATTGTAATAATTCCTATTAGGTTAATTTAATTGGTATATTATCCACTTCTTCTAAGTTGAATAGAATTTGCTACTGTCATCTCAGAAAAATAATAGCTCATATTCAATAACAATCACTTGAAATATCATTTACAAGTAAATCTGTGTTTAAACTTTTGTGAAAACATAACAGGAAGTTTAACAAATCTCATATTTTATTATATCATTCTGTTCCAAGATGAGAGTTATTAAGGGGAGTTAACTACTATAAAAGGTAAATTTGCCTTTCGAATCGTGTGGTTATAATTTCCCTAAAATCGGTGATTATGAAATATTAGTTGACCTTCCATAGTTGTCCATTTTATATTTTCATCGTCTCTCCAGCATGAATGAGACGGCACAGACAATCGATATATTCTTATTTTGGTTAATTATTTTTGAAGTAATTATGACAATTTCAGACCTGGAATACGCCGACAGTGTTGCCATTTTTGTACAAGGTAGGATAGCTTTTTCTATTTCTTCTGTTGTTTCATACAGCTGTTATTGATCTTAATTGTATGCAGTTGTTATATAATTCAGTATGTTGCCTATTGCAATGTGCATTTATGGAAGAATATTGAGTCCAACTTTGCCGTGAAATAAGGCAATAAAATATGTTTCAAACAATAATTTACTTTTCACTACCACCGTTACCACAAAACATATCTAAAATTTTAAGAATATATAGTGTTTTTATTTGATGGTTGGCAGTATATGCCTGAATTGTTTGGACTGATTTTGTTATAATGATTTTCGGCTGGTTTTTTTTGTGTAAAGTCAACACAAAAATTATGATTAAAATGTGATAATTCAGTTTTACTTCCGATAGCTTTTTCTGTAAAAACGCAATCAGTCTCAGTCAAGAGTGTGTGTGTGTAGCGTGCTTGTGTACGTATGAGTGTGCACGCACGCTTGTGTGCATGTATGCGTGCAAAAGACAGCATTATCCTCTATCAGTTTTATACTTTCTTTCCAAGTGTGGGATTTGACGCTGAAAGGGGTATCTGGTGTAGATGGAGCCCTCTACACACTCTGGCTTTCAAATGACGTAAAGGCAGACGACAACACATCAGCTAAGACTTTAACCAAGGCCCCGTCCCTCACGTTCAAGTCAGGACTTGTCAATAGTTGGAGCTTCTATAACATTGATATGGTATTCAAGCAAATGGTCGGCTCATATTTATGTATTCATATTACCATGTGATTTTAACTTCGAAGATGGTTTTTTCTCTCTCTCTTTCGTTGTTGTTATTGTTGTTTAGGTGTTGGCATTGTTAAAACTTGCTGCATAGCATGAACCTAATGTATAGAACTTTCGTAAATTTGGGATGGGTTAACGTATTTGCTTTGTTACTTCAGCTGTACTCAAAGTCGCGATTTCAGGGATTTTGAAGTAAAAAAAAAGAAAAGAAAAAACTTATGCTTGTAAGCATTCGATATATAGCTTTTAAACCTAGTAATTATTGATATAAGATTAACGATAATACACGGTTTTCTCTTTGCAAACGTTTGCCGGAGCATTCCAGAACCATTGGATTCAATCTCTTTCCTTGTGCTACGCTAAACTTTTGCACACATTCAGACATGTATATAATAAATGCCTTAGTACTACCTATCTGTTATCACATCGTACATTTGTGACGTCTAAGATAGTTTACAAGCATTCTTTAAATCTGCTTAACCCTGTCATCCAAATGGCAGCAAAATAAACACTGTAACAAAATTCAAATCTGGACAATCGAGTCATTCAACATATACTTTTGTAAACATAGTCTCTTTTTCCTTGAAACATGACATGATAATTTGCCGCTACAGCTTTTGTGATGGAGTGAAAATAACTTGACTTTATCTGAATGGTCATACAACACATATGGAATTAATAATGTTGTTCGTTCCTGTAACGCATCCATCTGGTAATTCCTGAATGGAACGGACAGACTCACAAAGTTCTTCGTGCAAACAGCACACATTGAAATATGTGTAAAGTTCAATAAAATTTTGCTAAAGTCGCTAAACCTGATGAAATATTTTACAAAGCTTGGACAATTTCTTTTCCATGCAGCCACGATAATTTCGTGGTTTAACGTATACGTAGTCAGGGACAGATACAATGATTCGTGTTCTGTTTCAGGAATTATCTTTGTTGTTATTATCTGGTTTTAAACGATCTCAATCACTCTTCATCTTGAGTACAGATAAGTATAACTTTTCTTTATAGGTGAAATATGCTATGTTTAGCAGTGGTCTGGAAAAAACCTACGTTGTCTTCAATGGAATCAACACCAACCGGACGTCTTGGTTTTCAAACGACCAGATTCTTTTCTCCTCATACGACGATATATTCAACACGAAGACTGAGTGCTCTATTTTAGGGTAAGATTATGTGACCTCAGACCTATAGATAGCAAGTCTGTTTAAAAATTATGAAAGATCAAACGATAAAAGATCTCCAATATTAATTGGTTAATTACACGGATAATATAAATAAAGATGATGCCCACCGGCATTGTAACTCCGGTCCTAAATTAGTCCGCTGTTATGATTTCCATTTCCAAGTAATGGTCTGGGAACTATCTTTATAAACATGTTTGAGGCGGGCTGATGTAAAACTGTTTTCGGCAACGGTATTTTCATGAAAAATCAGATAATAACAATAGAAGGAAAAATAATGACGTAATTGAACATAATTGTTTTTACTTAAGATCATTCATATTTTTGCATAAATACTACGGATATAAAATTCTTTTCATTTTTACCACAATATAATGATTTGGCTGATAGGAAGAAATTATTTATTTATTAACATATTAATGTCTTTTTTTTTATATAAAAAAAACTTGTTTATTTTAACAATTTACGCAATGAGTTGAACACATTCTCTTCTAAATATAACTGCATCTCGACTTCGATATTCATATAGCCATTTCCCCGACATTTGTCTGGCGACTGTCCTGCATAACGACACAACCCAGTCATCTGAAGCTTCCGACAAGAAATTGCGATAACTTATGTGTAACAGATGCTTTATTTTTTCTTCTTTTTTTCTTCAAGATTTTGCATTGCACCTAACTCAGGAATGCATTATTGATGTCACTAAGTATATCAGTCATGCCTGACGATGATATATTCCCCTCTCAAACGCTCTCGCACCAATGTTCCATCGGATGATAAAGGAGCTACGTGTCCTCTCAATTAAAGATAAAAGATTGATAATACTTCGGTATATGTCCACAAAACAGCGAGCTTTCAATTATTTCTTTCCCACATTTGCAGAAAATGCAAAAAGAAGTTAATTTTCCATCATCGAGAATCACTGAATAAGATTTCTCTCCGTTATACCAACTTTGGGCAGGATTTTCGCAGATCATTCATGAAAAGATAATGACATAAAAACACATTCAAAATTAAAAAGTACATGTATATATTCGAGTTATAATCTTACACGATATCGATCGATCGTGTCTATATTGCATAACTTAAGCAATAAAATTCGAGACCTTTGTCCATCTTTGTATTTTAAACGTACGTCATAAGGGGAAGAGTATTATGCTATGATGTCATTGGTCCGTTAACTTTTCCTTTTCCACACAATAATTTTAGTTCTCCAGCATGTAGCTCCGCCAAACTTTGTGGATAGCATGCACTTATGAAAAAAAGGAGGTTATCTATATCGGGGTCAAAAGATAAAAGGTCAAAGGTCACTGTGACTGAAAGAAGAAAAATGGTTTCCGCACAATAACATTAGTTTTACATCACAGATCTAGGCGAAACTCTGTGGATAGCTTGTACTTAGGGAAAGAGAAAAGCCTATACATTTCGGGGTTAGAAGGTCAAAGATGAAGGTCACTGAGACTAAAAGAAGTAAAATAGTTTCCGCAATAAAATTAGTTCTAGAACATATACCTTGACCAAACACTGTGGATAGCTTGTACTAGGGGTAAGAAAAAGGCGAATTTGAAATCGGGGTTAAAAGGTACAAGATCAAGGTCATTGTAACTGAAAGAAGAAAAAGGGTTCAGCACAATAACATTAGTTCTAGAAAACAAACATGTACCAATCTTTGTGGAAAGCTTGCACTTAGGGAAAGGAAGAAATCTATTGATTTTAGGCTAAAAAGGTCAAAGGTCAAGGTCACTGGGTTAAAGAAGATTTTTTAAAATAATAACTTCAGTTGTAGACTACGTACTTTGACCAAAGTTTGTGGAAGGCTTGCACTTAAGGTATGGAAAAGGCCTTTTGATTTTGGGGTCATAAGATCAAAGGTGAAGGTCATTGTGGCTCAAAGAAAACTGGGGTTTTGCAGATTTATTTTTATTCTTGAGTAAATTCCTTGACCAAACTTTGTGAATGGTTTGCACTTAGGGTAATCAAAGAAAAAATCAACAAAAAACTTAAAGATTCTGGGGTCTAGAGTTCGAGTTCAGAGGTCACGGTCATGGTAAGTCTAATAGGACAATAATGGTTTTTGAAAGGTAACTTCAGTTGAAGACCGCATACCTTGACCAAAGGTCCAGGTCATTGATTGGCCGATGATCTCCAGAGTCAACCATGCCCTACTAGTTCCTACATATACAGGACGATTAAACACGGGGGGCGGACGTATAATGTGCCGTTCACTGTGCTCATATTGTAGTAGTATATCATGACCTGATCCCTTAAATGTATTTACATCCAGACCAATGAGTTTCCAAAAGTGGATCCCAACCGGTGATATGTCCTCTGAAAATTTTTTTTTTTTTTTTTGCACCTTGCTCTTTCTATCGCCTCTAGCTTACATTGCATAAAACACGCATTGATCTTTCACTGATTGTTGACGAATTAATTGTTTTGTCCTACGCATCGTAGTGGTATATATTAAATCATTATCAAACGTTATTCGTAACTTTTTTCAAACTATTTCTTCCCTCTTAAAACTGGTTACATGTAATTGATGTAAGAAAATAAAAATATACTTTTTTACGTTTCCATGACATTAGAGGCAGAAACATCCCGAAATTGTGATAATGCATGCCACAAAATGGAACATGGTAGTAATTTAGTATTTGCCTCTATTTTAGTGATGGTATCAGAAGATGGGAAATACACAACGCCCAAAACGTTGGTTGCACAGATGACAAAGGGTGGATGGAAATTCTAGATGATACAAATGCCACTGATTTGTGTTCCTGGGACAGGGACATGACTTTGATCAAACCTTACTTCCTGTACAGCTCTAGCTCAGTGGCTGTCTCTTGTGAAATTGGTACATAGGCATTAACGGACCTTTGTTTCTAGATTTCAAATTCTAGTACTCTTCCTTCTTTGAAACATTCATACCTTTCTTTCTTTAGTCACTAAACTGTTTAAACAATTTACAGAATCTTGTGTTTTCATTACAAAATATTCGTATTTGAACAAAAATTGTCGATAATGAAACTTTGTGAATCTCAAAACGAACGACCAAAAGCATACTGTCAGAATTGTTTCTAGGTTTTAGACAGTTATTACTTCTTTTGCTGCCAAAAATTTAAGTTTGTTTGCAGTGGCATAGCGAGGGGGGGGGGGGGGGGGGCGAAGGGGGCGGTGGCCCCGGGCGGCACTTTCTAGGGGGCGGCAATTTGGTAAGAGTACCGTATATATAATAAATAATACGAATGGAGTGGGGGCGTAATTTTGGTAATTGGCCCTGGGCGGCACTTTCCCTCGCTACGCCACTGTATTGTTTAACAACATAGCGCATTATATTCACATTTGTTTTAGTATTTCATATCGTTACCTTCACAGATTCATTATTCAGAAAGCGTCAAACATAATCGAATCCCATTATTGAACTAATATCTGCAAACTGTATTGAAGAAACTTAAAAGTAACCCAATTTTTATAACTTTTGAACTTCGTAAAATTGTTAGTCATAAATGTGATAATCGTTTTGCATTCTGTAGTCTCATTTTCAGCACATCATGTACTGAAACGTGTTATAGTATGATTCCTGTCTCTTTCTCTTTCACTGGATTCAGTTTCATGTACAACATGTAGAAAAACCCTAGGCGACTACGTATTTTACTTTTCAGGTAGAAACCGAAACCCAGATTTTACAAGTGCAGAGGTTATGGGCGTCTTTGTGCATGGTAATGTAATACATGCGTTTCTATATGCAGTATATATATATATATATATATATATATATATATATATATATATATATATATATATATATATATATATATATATATATATATACATACAGTATTTTCACAACTTGATATAAAATTAGGTACTCATTCCTTCTGAATTCATAGTATATGTACATGCTATTTAACTCGTGTAAAGTTTTGTATTAAGAGAGAGAGAGAGAGAGAGAGAGAGAGAGAGAGAGAGAGAGAGAGAGAGAGAGAGATTCTCAAAGCCCAATGACTGATACAACAAGTAAAGTACGTTCCGCTGTCTGCACGTGTGTATATTCGCTGTCGCAGCTGAGAGACCACTAAGTAGGATCATAGTGTTTGCTTCATTATGAGATTTTTAGTGAAAAGAGTAGGAAATGTACATTGGCTTTCCCCGAAATAGGAATCAACTCTCAATGCTGTATATTTATTTAGTTGGTTTTGGAAACAGACTATAGCATGTGGGCGAACTGTCGCCACTTCAGAATAGTATGTTGCATTTTTGGCAATGTTTAGTTTTGGCGCTGTTCCGTTTTCCTCCAATATATCCAAACTTGAAACCAGCTAAAACGCAGTCGTCATCTGGTGTGCGATATCTTCCCTTACCTATCTCAATATCATCTACGCGTATGCACAAGGATTTGGTTGATAAATACCATTTTCATGATAAGAACCATTTCGAGTAAAATGTCTTCGTTTATTTTATGTGACCAAACTCTATATTGAATAAAGGAGTCAAAACTAAAATGCTAAGCTAATATCATAAGTTTATTTTTTTAATTATCATAAACCAGGAGGAAGATTGGTGTTTAAGGTATCCGATGGGGGAAACGTATCTCCAGCTTCCGATTTATATGCATTGTGGACCGGCAATTTCACATTGAATGAAGATGACCCTGACGCCTATAGCTTCGAAAGAGGATCCAAGACCCTTAAGTCAAAAATCGTAAATGAGTGGGATAACTATTATATACGTGGGGTACGTCTTACATCCCTTCTTTGCTGGATAGTTATCTATCTTTGTTTGAATAACAGCTCTTACAACGTGTATTAAATAATTTCAGAAGTAGAATCCGATTCATTATACCGCTTTTCGTCCATAGTCACCTCTCATATATAGCCAGTGTCTTATGTTCTCAGCTGTTATTTCGCACGTATACTATTAATTTCGGATTGAACGGCGGATGTCATTGTCAGACCTGAAATTTTACAACTTCAGACAACTCTCTCTGCGTTGCTGTTAATTATAGCGCGTTCCAATGAGTATACAAATCCCACGGCCCAGGACTGATTATAACACGTGCTTTATTAGGAAGAGGCAAAGAGGTTATATACATATTGGTTGTTACTGGTGAACGACCACATTACATGGGAAGATTGTCCAATTCATAATGAGATTTTGCTTGAAATGAGAGGGACAATAAACAAACTTTGTTGTAACTAGAGACATTTCTCAATAAAGAATATCCATTATCGGAAACGGACTATAGCCTGTTAGCCAACTGAGTAAGGTGGTGTATCCGTCGGCGCGACAGAGACAAACGCTACGGTCAGTTCGAATTTGTATTAATTTTAACGTCATCGAACAGCCACCTCCCAGCCAAAACCATTAATTCCATAGGTAGCCACTAAAATGGATCTTGCACCGTATTTATATTGGAATCATGGACATTGGTCTTCGAGATGAAAGAAAATGAAGTACCCGTAGATAACCGTCGAACGAGTATGTGGAATTACTTCCCATTTAACCTCCTGTCCCCATCAGTTTGTACTGCGAGTTTTGTTAATTACATGTATCAGTATCTTGCAAATATGGATAATGTATCATGTGAATAATAATATTTTAAACCAAAATAACATATCTGAAATATAGATTACACGTTCTGGCTTAACCCCCCCCCCCTCTCTCTCTCTCATGATCACTGTATCTGCAAAAACTTTTCTTTCTTTAACCAAAGTCTGCAAGTGTTATTTTCGCCGCAGTAATAACTCAAAATAAAAGCGAGTATCGATTGATTGATCCATTTCTCGATGAAATTATTAATATAATATTACAATATACTAATAATCTTCTTTGAAATAACTCTTCTTTTGTTAATGACTTTCCTGATAGAAGCGCGTTTCTTTAAACCTCTTTCATTGTCCACTGAAGGTCAAGGTTGCATTCTACAAAGACGGCCAGGAGCAGGCGTATGTTGTGTTTGATGCTACAGCCGCAGACAAGACCGGTTGGTTTTCTAAGAAAAGAGTTCTGTACAGTTCTTACACGGACATCAACAATTCTACCTTCCTCGTATTCAGTGCTGAAGGGTATGTACAAGCGCAAAAAAGATAGAAACTGTTAAAGCAAAGAAATTTGATGTTCAATCAATAAAATTAAACTCGCAGACAATCTCACCAAACTGCACCCAAAATAACGTTATTAACAACCCCAATGCCTGCACAGAATGTTTGACCCTGGAGTCTATCATGTTCTAACTTACCGTTGAAGTAATTTTTTTACAATTTGAATTTTAACGAAAAATGACAAGTTAATAATAATAGCGGTAGATCTACTGGCTGAAGCCTTCACATTTCGATATGTTCCGTTACTTTTTGAGAATATACTGAAAAATGAGGTAAAACCTAGAGATGGCGTTTCTGCAAGAAAGTTGCAGAAATCAACTCGTGCTGGCAGTGGCGTTTTGAGAGAAGTGAAAGCGCCACCTGGGAAGCAGTTTGCAAACTCGTGTAAGCATCTAAACCACTGAGAGTAACTGGCGGTACATTTTCAATCAGAATGCCTCAACGCTTATCTAGCTTACTACTGATGAAAGACTAGAGCGTGTTCCGATTGGGTATGTTTTACAACGTATTGTACCATAAAATAAATACAATTTCATTATTATTTATTATACTTAATTGTAAACAAAGCGCAGTCAAGAGCAATATAGGTGAATTATGGAATTTCAGACAACATAATGCTTTTGCCGATCCTAAAACCTAAGGAATTTTCATATCATCGATTTCAATGGAGAAACTGTGAGTGCAACAATCTGACAACAAACATATAAAAACCAATGCAATCTAGTATTTAGCGCTTGCGCTTTTGGGACATACAGGTCACTTTGTCAAAGACAAACACTCATGAAATGCACAAACACATAACACAACAATTGACACAAAAAGCGTTCACTAAGACAGAAGAAATGACATGAAAACAATTGTTAAACGAACACATATAAAACAGAAAACGGGATAAATGTTAGATCACACGATAGGTATATCGAGCCATACGAAGATAAAAGTGTATGAAATACACGTCATAGGGCAAATAACAGTCTTTTCAAATGCACTAAAACTATAGAGATCACGTTTGTCAGAGAGTGATGTGTTACACACACACACACACACACACACACACACACACACACACACACACACAAGCGCTAAGATTAGTTTACGCAATCTTTGCACTGGGGGTCCTCGGTTATCATATATGCAATGACTCTTTGCGACACGTAATCTCTAGAAATCCATTGCAACCAGAAATACTTATTTGCCGTATGATTTATATTTCATACACACACACACACACACACACACATATATATATATATATATATATATATATATATATATATATATATATATATATATATATATATATATATGAACATGATATGTGTACTTTCAATCTGATAATGGAATTTTATCGTGTAGGACACGATATGTTTACATCTGATAGATGGAAGTTGTATTGTATATTGAAAGGAAACTGCCTGAGAGCATTACATATATAATGGGTTATTGTTTATGGTTGTTTGGTGACGGAATATAACAAAGTTTAATGATTTCTTTGCAAACATTTTCATATTTTCCGACTAAGGAACCTTCGGGCAATGAGACCTAATAAAAATGCTTTATTAATAAAGATCGATTGTGAATCTGTACTTTTTGTACAACTTGATTACACACGTGAAAAAGTAACAAAAAAAAAAAGCGTAGTATGGTATTTTCGTCTAAATATGTAGATTTCCACAGTGCAATTGTATGTACCGGATACAACGTTTCTTCTTTTTTATGCAATTTTCAATGTATAACTAAGAACAAAAATGACATAACACTGGTCGCACTGAATTTCCAAAAAATGTTTCCTGAAATTGAGATTGTACATTTTCGCGATTTAGATACTTCTGGAACCGTTTCGATTTTTCTTTGAGGTAGAGAAAATAGAAAGGATTAAAAGTAATTCTTGAGTTTTTAAAATGGTACACCTTGGAATCGTATATTCTTCAGAACGAGTTGAGGAGAGGAAATTTTCAAGTTTTCCTCAGGAATTAAACAAGGCTATTTTCAAGAAAATTTATGATAATTTAACTATATTGTAATTATTTATGACTGCTGAATGGTAATTGACAAATTCCTTGTTGCCAATTGATAAATTCCTTGTTGTGAACGAAGAATTCACAAAGATATTAACGAATCTTAATTTGATAAAGAATATTAGAGATGTTTAGTGAATCTGATCACAGTGATGGTGAAGAAGGAGCGAGCAGACTACTGCTGATCAAAAAGATCGCATTTTTTCAATTTTTTCTTTTTTTCTTTTAGGAATGTTCAAAAATCACAGCGGTTTTTCATGGCTGAAAGTCAGTCAAATTGCGAGTCAAGTGTGGGTTGGCTGGTTGTCTTGGACAGAAACAACACTGGCTCTTGTACCTGGGAGAGATTTACTAACGGCTCTAGACCAGCTTTTGTTTACTTAAGGAACTCCAAGGGACGGTTTGCAGGTGAAGACAACTTCTTCAGTAACTAAAAATTCATTCATTAGTTGCTTTCTTGATCATTGTACCAGATATCCTGGCTAAAATCCACAGAGTAAAAAAAAAAAATAGAAAAAAAATAGAAAAAATACAAAAATAAAAATAAAATAAAATATAAATAAATCAATCAATCAATCAATCAATCAATCAATCAATCAATCAATCAATCAATCAATCAATCAATCAATCAATCAAATAAGCCAACTATAGCCTTGAATAGCTTTATTGTAAAATTCATATTAGAATATTATCTTTATGGACTCCATCTGATTCATATTGGATGACTACTCTGTCATATCAGCTCTAAAGTCGTGGCTAATTTGCACATAAAATGTAACGGAAAAAAATTATGACGTACATATCGAACAGTTTTCTTTATCTAAAACTATACCGTTGCATATATACATTAAAACCTCGCTAATACGACCACAAATAGGACTTGAGGTAACTGGTCTTATTACCGGGGTGATCTTAGTAATGAAGTCTGTCGAATACTGAGTACTGAATTTCAACTTGGGTTCTTTGAATCTGCGGTCTTTTGAGCGGGGTGGTCATAAAAAGCTTAGGCGGAGTTTTACTCTCTCTCTCTCTCTCTCTCTCTCTCTCTCTCTCTCTCTCTCTCTCTCTCTCTCTCTCTCTCTCTCTTTCAAGCACTTGGTTATACAGCTAGTGAAAATCTAAATCTGAAACACGGTTAAATCTTCACAAAATTACATTTACAACAAACAATTTTCTATATGACGTTTAATCTCGCCATCGATTTATGGTACACTACCATATATGGTACAGTAGTATCATTATCACACCTGTATGAGAAGCAATTGTAGGCAAAAAGAACAAACTATTTGAAAATAATTTCTTATGCACATATATTAGAAAATTATTTTCTAAAATCATAAGTTGCTTTTTTAAAAGTTTTCTAGAGGACAAATAAGGACGACTGATATTACTATAGAATTTTTAAATGTTATACATTTTCTAAACAGAGACACGACCAATTATGAAAACTCGATAAAAAAGTTGTCTGATCAATGTCTTTCCACTTAGGTTTTCTGGCCAGTTTATATTAAATTTCACACTTAGGACAATGCAGTTCAAGGTGAGCGATCTCAGCGATATCAATTGGGCCTCTTGTTTCTGCCATCACAACTCGTTGAAAAATAGCATCATGAATAAATAGATCTGCCTAACTTAAATACAAATTTGCCTAAAACATGTTATAAGGCGTTGTTTGCTGATATCAAATTTGTCTTGTAATGTCACGGCTCTTTTAAAGTGAAACTTGTTCTTCTTACGATACATCTTTCAAAATATTCGGATCAAACTTAGTATGTTGTACAAATTTTCAGATGGGATAGCTGCTGATTCTTTTGCAGTCTTCCTAGGTAAGTTTGCCGCTGCTTACATTGTATAACAATTCCCACATTAATCAATCAATTATATATATATTTCTTTCTTTTTCTACCTTACTTTTTATTTTAGTTTTTCTTTCCTTTCTCCTTTTCCTTCTTTTTTTTTGTTGTATGTAACTTGTATCGTCTTATATATATCTTGTTTATGTAAATAACAGGTGATATAATTTACAGGACAGGGCTTTGAATGATTCAGGCCTACATCAAAAAACGTTTAAATTGCGTGCCCCAACTGGGCGCTGAAGATGTAGACTTTCATTTCTCTTTTTCAATTTACATCCCACTATCAACATCAAGTTTAAACTTGACGATTTTCGTCCCATTCAAACAGCTATTCACATGTGCGTCATTTTAACATGATAAAGTATTCTTACGTACCAGGTTAGTTTAAGTTGTTTGTCGCGTGCAATATTGTGACGTCAGCCGTACACAACATTAGAATTGCACGTACTGCTTGAGTACAGTTTTTGTGTTAAAAGTTTTTGGGAGGTAGGTTTTAGGTAAATTATTTATGTACTGAGTAACTGAACACGTAAGAATACCACACACGGTTTGCTGTGTGCGAAAACTTGCTGGGGCACGAAGAACTTAAACTTTTCCTTCGTGTTCGACAATGGTTTGCACAGCAAACTGTGTATGGCCCATCCATCCATCTACACATACATACATGTACGATATTTTCAATCTAATATGTAAGCTCTCACGATGGTAAATTAAGCATGATATTGGTATTACATAGATATGGAGAACTGTCCAGCATCTGGGCTTTGTGAAAATAATGGTACATGTGAAGATTTGAGCGCAAACTTCAGATGTCACTGTGTCAATGATTATTATGGACGCACTTGTTCCAACAGTAAGTATGCTTTGTTGACAAGGTACCTACAATTGAACAATACACAGTTTTTCACGCCATGATGAATACTATAAATGATATAAACGTTCATACTTATTTGTTTGGCATTGACCTCTGGATGTCTATGTCCGAATTATGATCTGTTGAAACGTAATACAGGATGTGTCAAAACCATTGCTATCTCCCCCCCCCCCTCTCTCTCTCTCTCTCTCTCTCGATGTCACTCCTTTAATTTTATTAGGATCTTGAGTCCATCGAAACCAGTCTTCCGTGCATTAATGACGCACAGTCTTAGTAGGGCTTACCGGTAACATTTAAAAAAAAAATATTAGGTAAAAATTAGAAGAGCATACACATTTTCTAATAAATAAATAAATAAATAAATAAATAAATAAATAAATAAATAAATAAATAAATAAATAAATAAATAAATAAATAAATACATAAATAAATAAATAAATAAATAAAATTAAATAAAGAAAGAAAGAAAGAAAGAAGAAAGAGTTGTACAATAAAATTTTTCCAAATTATCCGTCTTACCGATTGTTTGCAGCCTAAAGAGAATAGGTCATTGAGATTCATTTTATAGATATTTTTTTTATATGCATTACTGTTAACTAGACCGAGTTTTCTCTGTCTTGGAAATCCCATTTTTATTTGGCTATTAGAGTTCTAATAATAGAAAGCGATTTCCAAGATAGAGAAAACTAGTCTATATTTTTAACGAACCTATACAGTTATAGCAATAAGTCATTGTCCATAGTTGGCCTCGATATTATCACATTCCTGGTATGAAATATCACATGATCTTGTGTTATAATTAATTATTAAAAGGATTCGTTATATTATTATAATATATCTACGATTCAAATTCGTTAACAGAGGATGGAAACTTTTCTGCCTGGTCGAGCTGGAACGAGTGTCCAGTGACTTGTGGTGGCGGGATTCAAAATCGAAAGCGGACATGCAACAACCCAGCACCCATAAAAAACGGCGTTTGTTATGGACAGAGTGTTGAGAACAAGACGTGCAATACCGATAACTGTCCTAGTATGTGCAATATACAAATACACACATGCACACACGCACCCACGCAAATCGTGCGCCATTACTTGTATGCATACCCCCCCCCCAAAAAAAAACAACAAAAAAAAACAAAAAAAAAAAAACAATAACACGATCTTCCTATTTAATTTATTTGCTCCATGTCCTAGGTCAGTGGTCTTGTGTATTATTAATATAAAATATAACGTACCAGCCATTGAAGATATTCATTTCCAAGAAAAATAGTTGACAGAGTAAATCCTCGTTTATAAAAACCGTCTATACTCGCTTATAAGTCGAGTCCAACTGCAAACGACATAGACGCAGATCTGCCGTCGCCGGTAGATCAACGTCTATGTCGTTTGCTCCATTGATTACTCTCAACAAACTGCATAGACCCAGATCTGCCAGCGCATTATGCGACAGCATATCTGGGTATGTGCACTTTACAGTTGACTTGCCTTAAAAGCGATTATATAAGGTACACTGAATTATTGCATACTTTTACAATTAGATTGTGAAATATAATTTTGAATATCTGTGTTACTTCTCTGAAGATATAAATTCTCTCTCTCTCTCTCTCTCTCTCTCTCTCTCTCTCTCTCTCTCTCTCTCTCTCTCTCTCTCTCTCTCTCTCTCTCTCTCATATTACATATAAGATGTACATAAAACCTCTTTCGAGGTCAACCTAATTTGAAATTTTAGAGTATTTATTATTTCCAAAACTTAACCAAAAAATTAAAAGTCCAAAACATTCAGATTTATTTTTTAATTAACCCTTAAACATCTGCATGTGCTTACTGTATCTTTATAGTAGTCGGATAAATCAGCTTCCAAACCTGTACTGATATTGATGGACGGTTTGGATCTGATATCATCTCTTCATAAAGTAATTCAATTGACGGAGACAAATCTGTCCGCAACACATCAGTGTACATTTTAGACAATTACCGGTATTTCTCGCGGCTTCCGAGTTACGATCGCTTGAAGAGGCCTTTTGGCCATATCTACAGAATATTTTCGGATCAAATCTTGTGTTTGACAACTTGTAAATGCACGTGGAATAACACAACCCTACCTCCTGTCGCCATTTCGAATTTCATAGCTACGCCCGGCTATTCCGTCAGATCCAGCAACCAATCAGCAACAAAAATCACAGAAGCTTATTGTATATGTCTCTATCTTTAATTCTAAAATGTATTGAAGCTTGGGATTAGATTTGTGTGTTTACATTTGAAGAGATGCCACCCCTCCTTTCTCTCCCCCTCCCTTCTTATTTCTCTCTCTCGCTGTTAAAGGTTTTGGTGCCATATTATCATTAAATTTGGTGTGTGTGTTTACATGAATACTTTAATTTACTGTTCGATATTTTGTTTTCTCCATAGTCTTTTGGAAACATTACCCGTGATATGCTAGTTATATTTAGTAATAATCAAATCATGTATTTCCATCTCTTTGATGTGCTGATTTGTCAGTTTGTTGTTAAACACCAAACCTAATGGGTAAAATAACCCTAAATGATTAGGTCAAAAATGAATGTTTAAAAATTCATCTAAATACATTACTCTCACCTGCTGTGAATGGACTATCGTACATACATAAAGACGGTAATTTCAGTCGAATTCTGTGATGTTCAGATGATCATGGGAACGAGCGCAAGCTTTGATCTACATCATGGATTTCTGCAAAGTTCGACGACGTTTGGGGAAGGGACAGTATTTCACACCAGCAGCAAGTCAGTCTGTATTGTCCGAGTTAGAAGGGCTACAGGCACACATTTTATTAAACCATTGTCACAAGTTAAGTGTGATTCATTACGCCAATCAACCAAACAAATCCACCACAGTAAACTTCTTGTTTATCAACGCGGACCACTAACGGCTGCAGGTGTGTCGCTTAAACGTGCGCTTATTGTTCAAGCGGATTAGCGGATTAGCATTACTGACAGTTTGCGTCTGGTCAGTTTGCTCATCATGTCAGTAGAGTACGTAGTTATCTATAAATAGCACCATTTCAACTTGTCAACAAACATGTCACCTGTCATGTACGCTGGCAGGTGTGGCGCTTGATGATTTGTTATATGCCACTGATGATTTTACCGAATCTATCTATTAATATATCCGTTATGAATAACAAGACAATAAAAGAAGAAAAGCAAGTTGTCCCTTTGTAACAAATTACCAGTAATGTAACGTAAAAGCTTTACTAGTTGTACGATATAGTTTCGCATATAGTTGACAAAACGTGCACTGTTTGAAGGAAGAAAAAACAAAAACGTACACGCTCGTATGATTCTTCTGAGAGAAAGTCGCTACCCGAAGAGATGTCATTTATAACTCAAGTTAAAGGAAAACTTTTTTTTTTTTTTTGGGGGGGGGGAGAATTTCTTGCTACAGCACTGATCCTTCATTGTGTAGATTTGATTGAAATATAAAATATATGAAATTGGTAGGCACAATACACATTCCTTCTTTTGCCCATGTCAATTAATTTTGCTTTCGTTGCTGCAAAAAGTATCTGAATTTTGTGTTATACATGACCATGACTTCATTAGGAAGAATGTATGCATTTTCTTCTTGTAATAATATTGATATTTAGTGAAAAATGTTGTCAACAAGAGAATGTTATCACCTTCATATCTTGTTAGGATCATTTTTCCTCTGGAAAGGATAAAAAAAACGTCATAATTCTCTTACATTATATGTGTGACAAACACTGTAAAAACACTTTTATGTCGGCATAAGTGACAAAATTTGGAGCACTTTAAGTAGCGCTTACTCCTGGCAGTTACTAAATGTGTTTTAAACTCTGATCGGATACAAATACAGCAGATATTTCACGTTCAACGAAATGAAACCATGATATTGTTCATCATTACAAGAACATTACGTTGTGTAGCCATTTCTTATTTGTCATAGTCAGCTGATTGTTACAGGGAAAAGCACGCGTTCAGCGATTGATTTATTGGTCAACTTGGTGTTTGTGTGCGAAGTTGTCCATAGATCAATGTAATTTATGAAATAAATTATTGAAATTGGGAGGCAGTATTTGATCTTTCTTAAGAACTTGTTCAGTTTAAGACACGACCTTTCTCTAAGGTTCTATTATTGAATAATACAATCTGTAACTATTAGTTTCCTTTTTGTTCCTAACTTCTGGAGGAATAATCTTTGATTTCATGCAGCCACGCATGTTTATAGAAACAAAAGCTTGTTCTTGTTTTTGTTGTGGATGTTGGACCTAAATTTTTTAAAACAGCTCAAGTAAAAATACATCGCAAGTCTTTGAACATAAAAGATGACATGCCCATTATTGGGTTGACGCTTTCTATATTTGATCTAGGCCTGTTACTTCTAAGACAGCCAACTCCAGCTACAATATACAAGCTGCTGAGCAAGCTACCTACTTGCCGTGCATATAAGCACAGATGTTCTACATGATAAATAGACGGAGGAAAACATGAGGAAATCTATCACTGAAACCCTTTTCCACCAGAATTTATGAATGATAAATTTATACGGTGAATTCTTTGAATAAGAAATTATGCCATTTTCATAAAATAACAATACAGATACATATAATAATAATAATAATAATAATAATAATAATAATAATAATAATAATAATAGAAGAAGAAGGAGGTGATATTCGGTCCATGGCATTTGTCCAAAAACCAAGTTTGAAAGCTGAACCTGCATTCAGAAATCACCTGTGTATAAAGGTCAGTTTGTCCTTTTCCCATGAGTGACTGCTATTGACAGGTTTGACTGTAATACATAGCCACCGTGTGGATTCAAATCCGCAAATTCAAGGTTAAAACCTCAACCCTCTAAACCTCTCACTTAGGGCATTCACACTTCCTAATTTACAAATTAAATTTTGTTACGGTGAACGTGCTCACAGGCGCTGAGCAGAATGTGGGCATTTTATATTTGTTTCCTCGCTGACCAGTGCTATGATAAATTTGTATGTGACTGTGTGAAGACGATACAAAATCGTTCCTAATATAACTGATTTTTATGTGGATCTATATAGATCACACTCTGCACACCAAATCCCTTGCATTATCAACCAATGCCGTAGGGACCCCCAGTATTATGATGTCGAAAAATGACAACGACGGAAGGTACATAATACAAAGCCGGAAGTTTGAACGTCAGTCGCAAGTTTTATCTTTTTCTCCCACGTGATATTGCGAATTCCTTCTAGGATTGGTTGTTAGAACTGAAAATAAGCGGCCGTCGTATCCATAATGGGTTTATTTTGATACAATTTATAATTCGGTCCAAACTGATTTTTCTTGAGATGGGTTTTCTCAAAATAAGCATACTAAATGCTTGCATATTACTTTACATTTGTCTCTTACGTTCTTTCAGTCGATGGCGGCTTTTCAGAATGGACAGAATGGAGTAACTGTACGGAAGCATGCGGGGGTGGATTACATAACAGGTCCCGCAAATGTGACAACCCACTACCCCAATATGGCGGCGCCAATTGTGTTGGGAACGTCAATGAAACGGAGTCCTGCAATGTGCAACACTGTCCAGGTATTATGACTGGAAAAGGGGCTGGTTAATGTCTACCCGGGGTACCATAGGATGTAATTATGGGTTGGATCTGAAAGTTTGCGCATTTTAAATAAACAGGACACAATTTTGGGGCAGAAAACATAACAAACACACAAAGAAACAAATAGGAATTACATAACGTATTTGGATACGATGTGATATTTCGTGTAAGAGAATAATAATAGTAATAATAATAATAATAAAGACTTCATTTAATGACAGTAACACATTTAGCATACAGTAAATGGTAATCTCCCTGTTTGCTCTCTTGGAAAGAGGTGACATTTCTATATAATACCGTATGATGTTAAATTTAACCTAGTTCCTATTGACTGTAATAAGTTTTGTTCAGGATGCGGCAAAAAATATTCAGTCATACATGTTGACCATCGACTCAGTCAATATTGGTACCTGTACATTTGTTTTTAATATGTTTTTTCTTTCTGTTAAAACCGCAAATTGCTTAAGGATTTTGGAACAAGATATGCAGAACGTCAGTGAAACAAAATAATGCCACATCAATCAATTCCCTTTGTGAAGAGATCTAATAAACTGTGTTTTATTATTATAGATTTAATGTTCATTCGATACATATTAAAATATGAGGTACATATGTATGTTAAACATAGGGGGAAATGAATTCAAGAAAAAAATCTGTTAAAAAAGATGTTGATGTTTTTTTCTAGCTCTTACAATTGTTTCATTGGACCTGGATACACCATGTACACGTGCACTTGATCGAATCATGCTCTTATCCAACAACTCTATGTGACCTAGATTCTCAAACTATTGGTCGTGGCCCAATTTTTGGTCGCTGGCCTGCTACAGGTGATATATTAGCCATACATAGAATACCCTGAAGTCGACCACGGGTGCAAAATGTTTGAGAACCATTGATTTAGATGAATCGAAGCAGAAATATAGCTAGTGATTGTCCTTAGCTGGTGGTTTTACCAACAAACAGAACAAGTGCAGCATCGACAACTTCTCTTCTAAAAGCCAAATATCCAGATACACCGCTCCCTCGATAACTCGCGCCCGGATAACTCGCGAACCCGCTTATAACGCGGATTAGACGTAGATCCCATCTTTTTAAAACTAGAAAATTAAAAAAAACAAAACAAAAAAACAAAAAAATCATTGACCCTATTTGTTGAAGGTGAAAAAAAATCGCCATCAAAAATTAGTAAATGAAACCTAAATATATCGCTCGTTTTATCGTCAAAACCAGTGGTTAGTACCCAGAAATTTGAATCATCATAATGAAATTTTCGACTTTTAATAAGAAGTCAGATATTTTGTTCAATTTTCTTTCCAAACAACATTCTCAGTACACTATAAATAACAATATTCGACGAAATTTCGATCAATGAAAACGTCACTAAAGCCTACTGGTGGCAACACTTTAAAAATAAATACCAATTAAATAAGTTTTGTCAAGTGAAATATGTGTTTTAGTTCTATCTTTTAATTCGGTTTCAGTGTAATCATCATAAATGCAATAAGCCCTCTTGTATTCAAACGTGAAAATTAAAATTCAACCGACCCATCTATCGTCGCGAGCCTTTCAGTGAGAATCTAATTATGTGCCGACCTTTTTTGGTTTTATCTCCGACTTGCGGAAGTATATGTTGTGTTGTTACACTCAATTAATAGCAGACCTGCTTTGTATTATCACGTTAATTACGTCTTTTGTATCAAATCAAACAAAGGGGGTGGAATAACAGAAAATTAAAAAGGCGTGCAAATCCTGCCTGCGTAAGAGCTAGCGTTCACGGCCGTGTGTCAGGTCAACTCATTTCAATTCATCAATCGAACACTGTTATAAATATTATTATGTAAGTAATATAATTAAACTACCTTAAATTAGCCTACTCATTCACAAATGTAATCAAAGATAGTAAGGCAACCAAGCCAAATGAGTACTTGGAGAATAAAAGCTTTGTTTTACAGATGCGGTTCATTACGGAGAAGCGAGTTCCAGAGTTTGTATTGAACTTTCTAACATGCTACTCAGGGATTTCCTCAAGGATGAGACGAAGTTTCACTGTTACTTGATATGAAATCACGGCATCCATATTTTACTAATGGAACAATAAATAAATCGAGGTTCGATGTTGACGGTTGTTTCACGAAATAAATGTCAATAGTTTTTGCAAAAAGGAATCTTGTTTAGTTGTGAATCAACAACAACAAAAGCAGTGACGTAATACACAATGTATCGCGTACACGTGTTGTTCAAACCGCTTGGACTAATGTTGTTAACGATCTTTCAGAGGTTCGTTATCTTGAAAATAAAGGTAATTTATACAGAAAAGCAAACAACTACAATAGAAAAAGCTCTTTATTGACAATTATTCCCAATGTAATTATAAAACGAGTATTCCGCCATTAAACAGCCCCGTTACCCACCCCCACCCCCACTGCGGTTTTCTCGATGTCCAGCGGGGATGACATCCCTTTCTTAATTTTTTTGAGGTCCCTCGGTAACTCGCGCCCTCGCTTATAGTGCGGTCTATGTTTTTGGACGCGAGTTATCGAGGGAGCGGTGTATGTAGTTTTGCAGAAGAAATTAATTTCTTTCATCTATTTTTCTCGCTACTGTTTGATTGTATAATTTGTCTTTATTTACAATAGTTCATACCTTTTGCTGCTTTCCAGTTTTATGATTTCACCACAACAGCATAAGGGAGCATATTGTTTTACTGGTGTACATCAATACGTACACGTCTATACGTACATCCCGAATCCGTTTCAGCATGATAGCACAATAACTATCAAACAGAAATGGATGAAATGTTATAAATTTTATCACGGTTATAAATTGATGACCCGATTAGATTTTCAGGCCATTGCAGCAATTGTTCAAGTTGTGTTACACACATTTCAACGTTTTGGACTTAGACTTTACTTGACAAAACCTTGCTAGCACGATTTCGTAGGCAATTTTATATTTATCTATAAATGATCTGATTGGATTTTCAGGCCATTGAATCAAATTTTGTAAATTTAAAAACAAAATAACTCTTTTGTACTTTTTGGACAAAATCTCGTTTGCAAGATTATGCAAAAATACAGACAATTTCATTCTATAGTGGAGAGAGAGAGAGAGAGAGAGAGAACCTATTTACTTGCATTCTGAATTAAATAATATTGATGACATTAAAACTGTTTCTGGTTGTGTAGATAGCATGCAGTCATGCACTCAAACGTTAAAACGAAGAGAATATATATCGACCCCTTCCAAGGTCCGGATTAAGGCTTTAATGATCCCGAGGCACTTAAGATAGGGGAACCCTTGTGGTCTTGTCCACATGGCAAGCACATACAATTAAGAGCATGGTTATATATTTCTTTTGTGAGTGTGATACTTGTAAGTGCTTAATATTGTTATAAAGGCAGTCTGACCAAATCTAGAAATCATTCAAATTGTAAACAAATAGCAACATATTTTTTCCCATAAAACATTTTCACTCTTTGATTGCAAAAACCATACATATAGACATACCTTTAAAACTATAAAGATATGTAATATTATATATTGATAACATATCATGTAAATTACTGTAGACGTTCTGATCGTGAACTATCATCCATTTTTTTAATTAAAACTACAAAAGTACAGAAATGTGTATTTCACTTTAGTTTTCATGAGAAATAGGTTATATTGCCTTAGGAGCACATCTCGATACATATTTCAAAATGTAGTCTTCTATGTACATATGTAACAAACGTCAAGTTTTCTTATTTTAGCATCGGCAAAGTTTTGAATGATGGTTTCGAAGAAGATTCCTCGCATCAGTTCACTCTCAATGCTCAGCAGTGTTGATGTCTTTAAGCGCTCATCCCGCATTGTAGATTTCAGTTTATTCTTTAAAAGTGTTAATTTGCTGAACGAACGCTCTCCTGAGTAGTTTGTGACCATTAAACAAAGGTACATTCTCAGAGAAACAGATACATTAAGAAAACTCTCCTCGACCCCTTGTTAGTACAAAACTTTGCTTGTGATGATGGCGTGTGACAACCTCTTCCTTTATCAAACTGTATAAACTGTATCATTTATTGAGGATATACTTCTTTGTCTAGATCTTGTGGATAATGCATGTGTAATTTGGTAGCCTCTTCCTTTTTCTCTCTGTCAGTCAAGAGCTTAACACAACATTTAAACGATCGTAGATAGCTGTGTACGCAGCAATTCTATCATTCAATGCAATTTTAAAGCAAACAATTATACACAAGTATGTCTCCACACGAAATTTCTCTCTTCCAGATAACACAGTTCCTTCCAACTCCTCACTATCCAAAATTTCTTTTTTTCCTTGCACGATTTGCTTTGTAGTCTGATCTACAACATGCTACTTGTGCAGGATCTGTTGATTGGCACTCATTCTTGATAGCTTGGCATTGGTCTCGATAATATTTACTGGTAGAAGGTTCAGTACATAGCTGACTTTCTTTAAACTGATGTGAGACAGTTTTATCATCACCGCCTACCAAAGTATTATCTGGACATTTTAGCACCTGAGTTTGAGTTTTCTCAGGTGAATGAGGTCCACTGTCTTCACGGTCTTTATTAACAGTCAATGAGAGAGTTGACTCCGTACCCTTCGTATTGGGTTGTTGATCTGGTTCAGTTGAATGTCTGGTGTGTACTAGCTCTGGTGCCCTTTAATGTTCGACGTGCTCGTAGAGGTATTCACTTGAAAAAAACTGGTTCAATGTTATCGTCTTTGCTAAAACAGCATCAGTTCTGCGTTTTTCTCATTTGCATGTTCGCTCTTTTGAGCCCATGATGGCAGAACGGTTCTTGGCATTTTGAATGGTTGAAACATACAAATGTTTATGAATACTAATAAAACTTACATCAAATAAAAAACAACTTAAATAATATACATACTGTACAATAATACACTACTACATTTAATACCTTATATCAGAAATAACATAACAGCAACTTGAAAAATAGCCAGTTTTCGCCAGTCATTTGTAGGTCCTTTTCTCGCATTCAGTCGAGCACTACTCTGTCCCGCATTTCGTCAAGCACGTCGGATTTAAGTGATGAAGTAAACACCTACGTCATGCCAATCGTGGAACTGTCAATCAAACTATAGGGGCCTACAGCCGCCTACTACCGTATGGAATCTAGCAATGACAGATCGAGATAATGGTTGAAATTAATAATTATAGATCTACAAATACACAATGTCCTTTATATTTGTATAATTATTATGGCTATATTAGGCTAAGTATTAGACGGTTTCGACCTATATATGGTTTATTTAAACACAATTAAACACAAGTAATTTTATCCACGGCAACCGGGGGTGGGGGGGGGTGGGGGGATGGGGGTGGGGGAGGGGGATGGTAACCATAACTGTATCCATCATATTGAATGCATATCCATTCCTCCATCACTAATATATGTAAAAATGTCATTAGGATCTAAAGTTGCTGCAAACATCGATATAAAATCATGCTACCATCTAGATTATTAACAATCCAACGTTCGAAGTTAATTGTTCTGAGATGCTCCTCTTTCTGTTATGTCAACTAACTTAAGCCATTTTCCATAGGTTGGAAGCGTCTATCTCAGTTGTATTTGTTGCCACTCACTCTCACTCAGTCCTATCTGCGCCTGGCGTTGCTTGCGGCGACGTTGAGGGAGCGCCATTGGTCCAGTCAGCAGCCGCCCTTCACGCTGTTTCCCAAGTCAGACCATTGTTTTTGAGATCTTTTTCTGTTGTCCGTCGCCATGTTTCCTTTGTCCTGCCTGTTCTTCTCTTGCCCTGCGGTGTCCATCGAAGGGCTACCCTGGTTAGTGCAGTAGGTGCCATTTTGAACACGTGCCCCAGCCATCTCCATCGTCTTTATCTCATCTGCTATGCGATAGTTCCCACTCCAGCTGTTCTTCAGAGTTTTACGTCCGAGATGTGTTGGGCCAGAAAATTCTTCTGATTCTGTGAAGGTACTTGGTTTGGAATGTTTCCAGCCTCTTCTCGATTGAAGTTGTTGTTTTCCAGCAATCAAAACCATATAACATCACACTGAGGACGTTACTTTTGAAGATTTTTAACTTGGTCGCAATACTTAGTTTTGTTGTCCTCCAGGTAGCTTGAATCATGGCAACAGCCTGGTTTGCTTTCCTGATTCGCGTACTTTCCTCCCTCCCGCAGTAGCCATCTGTTGATACCCTGCTGCCTAAAAAGGTAAATTCTTCCACCTCTTGTAGTGGTGTGTTGTTCACTTTAACAGGCTGGTTGACCCTGGAGTTTGTGCCTTCTCTATGTTGACGTTGAGACCGATGCTACTTGCTTTTTCTGTCTGAAACTCAGTTTTCTGTTGAATGTCCCGGTGTCGGCTGGAAAGAAGACTAATATCATCTGCATAAGCCAGGTCTTCTAGCATCGATGTCATCGTCCACTTTATGCAAGTCTTCCATTTCTTGTACCTTGTTTCATCAGCCAGTCCTTTGCAAGAACAAAGAGGAATGGTGACAGAATCCAGCCTTAATTCACTCCAGTATCCACCTTGAAGCTTTCTATTAGGTCGCTGTTGTGTACAACTCTGCATTGAAAATCCTCATATAGTACCCTGATGATGTTGACCATTTTCTTTGTGATGTCATAATGCCTTAAAATCTTCCACAGTGATGTCCGGTGTAAGCTGTTGAAAGCTTTCTCAAAGGCGACAAACACATCGTACAGAGAGTTGTACCATTCATTGTATTGTTCAAGAATCTGTCTCAATACAAAGATCTGGTATATGCATTACTTGCCTTTCGGAATCCGACTTGCTCTTTGCGTGTGTGATCTTCGACGATGACAGTGATTCTTTTTAAGATGATGCGGCTGCAGACTTTGATGTTGAGAGTTCTTATGGTGATCCCTCTCCAACTGGTACACTTTACAAGGTCACCTTTCTTTGTATCTGTTGTACTGTTTGCTATTTCTTCTTTCTCCGTTTTCGTGATCGATCTAATCCTATCTGTACAGACGGTTTTCCCACAAGACACATTTCTTCTTCAGGTATGCTGGCCTTCGTCACACTCATGTTTACATGAAGTCATCAGCTTCTCCTGTAACAGCCACAGTTCTTCGAATATGCATACATATTCCCTGTGCGTTATTCATATAACTCAAAAACAACGTCTCTATCCTTAAAATCTGAAAGTTTGACTTCAATTACCTATGTAAGCCCAAATGTTTTACATGTACTTTATGGGGCAGAAAGTTGTTTTTACAAGGACAACACTTTTTAAAAATAGTTTTCTAGAGTTTCATTTTGTTTTATAGAGTACCGCTCCTTTAAGGCAGACAAATTTAATTGCGTAGTCATATTTATATGTATATTTAGATGACCTGATTAGATTTCAAGATTTTTGCGGAGAAGACATTTTTTTAACTTTTTCAATCTTTTTAGCACGATTTTGCAAAAACCATTTTAGGAAGACAAGTGAAATTTGGCATGCATGTTTGTATGCATATGTAAATAACCTGGTTAGATTTTCATGTCACTGTAGCTATTTTTAAACTTCAAAAAAATAAAATGTAAATTTTATTTTGGACTAAGACTTTACAAAAACAAATCTAGTAAAAACTATAAAATTTGCTTTATTTGATATCTCTAACAAATTTAAACAAACAACGAGAGGTTCAAACTCTGCTCTGTCAACCTTATGTATCTTTTAGTCCATGGGAACTGGTCAGAGTGGACGGAGTGGTCGACTTGCACAGTCACGTGTTCTGGAGGAAACCAAACAAGATCGCGAACATGTAACAACCCAGAGCCTCAATATGGCGGGGCGAACTGTACAGGTGGCGCCTCAGAGATTCGGGAATGTAACACAGATACATGTCCACCAGGTATGGTACTTTCTGATCAATCTACCTTTTTTTACTTTCACTGATTTCATACAGTTTTAGTTGACATTAGAGTTAACTTTCTAAAGACAATTTCTTCGATTATTCTCCTACCATCACTGATATTTTAGATAGTTGTCTTTTTTACGTTTACCCCATTATTTTACTTGATCTATCTAATTCTCGAATATCATTGAGCAGAGCAGCTTGTTTATGTGTTTTGATGTTTGATATTTTTGTTTAATTGAAATTTTAAAAAAGTCAAAATTCACGAAAGAAGAAAAGAAATCACTTATAATAAGCGTTCTGGTATTTTATATCTTCGAATATTGTTCAAGTTATGTTAAGTAATTATATCAAACAAAAAACAATTTGCAGCGAAGCTGCATAAAAAAGATTGTCGCTCATTCATATATATATATATATATATATATATATATATATATATATATATATATATATATATATATATATATATATATATAACATAAGCTTACATTTGTAGTAGCAGTTGGGAATTAATTAAATTTTGGCAGGTATCGCGTGCTGTTTTCTTTACAAATATCAGAGACCACGTCTAACTAAAATTTGGCTCATTAAATAGACGAAAAACCAATAGCATAGACAAAGCCTAAAGAGCACAGAAAACTTGCATTGTGGGAGCTTATGTGCATACAGTATACTACTAACTGACACCGCGCGACGCCATGGACATTAGTTGCAATAAGGCACGTGCGGGGCTCTACGGAACTCTTCGTTCCATCAGGTGAAAATATTTTTAAAAAAATTATTTCTCTAAGTGACTCACTTCTCTAGGCTAGACAGGTTTCCAAAGTAGGATGTAAAAAACATAGTCTTTGTGCGAATATTTCGGAAACGTTTGTTAAAATCCGTTAAGTTTTGAATGAGAACGACAATTGGATATCCCTTCACTGAATCATTTTGTTTTGAATCAGTATTTGTGAAATCATGTATTCATATTTTCATCATTGTTAAATGATCTAGCTTTGCTTTTTCATTTTACACGCGTTGGTTTGCACATTTTAGTACGAGTTTATGCAAAACTTATATTCACGACAATATAACGATTGATGAAATTGCAAACTGTTCTCCGCTTAGGAAAATTAAAACAAAATACTAGTATTTAAGTCAATTCATAGAAAGCACATTTAATTTTGAAAAAAAAATTCCAACTTTCTTATAAATATTTACAATTTTGAGTGAACGGAAATTGGTCCGCTTGGTCCAGTTGGTCGCAGTGTTCCATTACCTGTAGTGACGGAGGCGGAAACCAGACTCGCTTCCGGATGTGCACAAATCCAAAACCGGAGTGGGGCGGCTTAAATTGTACAGGAGAGGACACAGAGAGACAAGAAGGCTGTAACAACATTTCTTGTCCAAGTAAGCAAGATTAATGATTTATGAGCAACATAGATGAGCATTCGAATCAATATTTTTGAAAATATACATTCACATCGTCATAATTGTTCTTACATTCACGAGAATCAAGCGATTGATGACATCGGAAACTGTTTCTGACTTCCTTTTAAGACAAGTATAAAGTAAAACAAAATGCTAGTATTTAAATCATTTAATAGAAAACACATATAATTTTAAAAGTTGCAACTTTCTTATAAATCTTTACAATTTTGAGTAAACGGAAATTTGCCCCCTTAGTCCAATTCTATGCAGTGTTCCAGTACCTGTAGTGACGGAGGCGGAAACCAGACTCTTCCAGACGTGCACAAATGCAAAAATGGAGTGGGGCAGGTTAAATTGTACCGGAGAGGAGACAGAGACACAGAGAGGCTGTAACAACTACTTTTGTCCAAATAAGCACGAATAATGATTTATGAGCGTCAGAGATAAACATTCGAATCGATATTTTTGAAATCATATATTCATATTTTCATCATTGATAAATCAACTTGCTTTAGTCGGCCATTTTATACGCGTTGGTTTGTACGTTTAATTGCGATTTTATACACAACTTACATTCACGAAAATCTAACGATTAATGACATCTGAAACTGTTCTGACTTCCATTTAGGAAATTAAAATAAAATAAAGTATTTAAGTAATTTAATATAAAGCACATTTAGTTTTAAAATGTTGCAACGTTTAAAAAATAATTCTTTACAATTTTGAGTCAATGGAAATTGGTCCGCTTGGTCTAGTTGGTCGCAGTGTTCCATTACCTGCAGTGACGGAGGTGGAAACCAGACTCGCTTCCGGAACTGCACAAATCCAGGACCAGAGTGGGGCGGCTTAAATTGTACCGGAGTGGACACAGAGACACAGAAAGGCTGTAACAACATTTCTTGTCCAAGTAAGCAAGATTAATGATTTATGAGCAACAGAGATGAGCATTCGAATTAATATATTTGTGTTGGTGAAATTGCATGACATTCACAAACAAAATTCAATTCTTACTCAAAGTGGAGATCTAAATCTAGAGATATTATGGGCTAAAATTCAAGTAAAATTCAAAACCGACCTTTGAAAATTTCTGAAATTTAATTTTACGAAAAATTAGCGAATTTTGGAGATGGTATCATACTTGCTTGTATGGAAGACCGCAATCGGTGTCGAGATCAATGCTAGGGTAGACTATCCTCTTGTTCTCTTTAGTTTCTTGATATAATCTGAAGTTGCATATACCATTTAGTTATTTGATAAAACATTTATATATGGATGAATGACTTTAATTTATAACGGTCAATTTTTCTTTGGAAAGTTTGGATTTCCTGGCACATAATTTAGAATACCTGTCTATATGCTTAGAGCTTTATTTTACTCTTTATAGGGCCGAGGAGGCCACATTGACAAAATTGTACAAAATATGCTCATCTGCTTTCAAATATAGCCTATAAACGATTTCTTCTCAACAACTACTTATCAGAAATTGGCAAAGTTAGATAGAAGGTATTCTGACAAATGTCTTTCAGTTTTATGCAAATGGTGACGGTCTATCATCAAATATGGTTGTAGTTACAAAACATAGAAAAACCTTTAAACAACTTCGTCTAAAAACCGCTCGAAAGAATTAGAGTAAAATTGATAGAAACGTTCAGGTGTAAAGGCCTTTCAAACTTGTATGAATAATTCTCATCCGCCATCAATTATGGCCGTTGTTAGTAAAAACAAAAACAAAACTTTAAACGACTATTTTTGTGAAAACATGTTAAACAGAATTTCACCAGATTTGATAGAAAATATCGTAGCATAAAAGCGCCCGTTATCAATTATGGCTCTAGTAACTGCAAATAGAAAAGCATTTAAACGATTTCTTTTCAAGAACCGCTGAACAGAATTTTAATTTGGCGAACATTTTTGTTTAGATAAAATTCTGTAAACGTTGTGTAAATGTTGAAAATACTGGCGGACCCGTTTGACACAAATAAGACAAAAGCATATGTACGCAGACTGAAGACACTTAGTTCCAATTTTGTCGTTGGTA
Organism: Margaritifera margaritifera; assembly: GCA_029931535.1. Lineage (NCBI taxonomy): Eukaryota > Metazoa > Mollusca > Bivalvia > Unionida > Margaritiferidae > Margaritifera > Margaritifera margaritifera. The sequence goes on along the minus strand of JAQPZY010001608.1, from coordinate 1,686,406 downwards.
AAAACGTTAACTGTAACTCCACACTTCTTGCCGTATTTAGAAAATTTGACAAGGCAGGTCAAGTCTGGTCAATACTTGCATTATGGGTTGACAAATCAAATAAAGAGATACGTTTGTCTTTTTTCCTGATAACTGAGCTTCTAAATGATTGGTAGGAAGTTTATCTTTATCAGTATTCCAAGTATGAAGACATATTAACTTTTCATATGATTTGTCACATAACCAAAATAATGCTGCGCGTCGGATGAGCAAGGGTAGCTTGAAATAATCTAACTATTTGCGCTAATGCAGTTGTCATTTATTGTTAAAACCTAAGTCGGTACAATATAACCTACTGTGTATTTTGTTTTTGAAAGCGATATGCATTGAACATTACAATTTTTATACATATGATAGAGTTCTGAATTGTTCCATCTGTACTCGTTTTTATTCGAAGAATCATCACAGAAAATTTCCAGCGAAGGTATCTTTTTGAAATATCACTTTAGCTGGCATAGATGGAGAATAAATTATCAGTAGTAAAAAAAAATATTTAAATCTTCCAAATCTGGAGCCTTTAAATATAGAATGTTACTAAACGCTTCGGACTGAGCGTAGCATTGTCTACGCTTATCATATGAGAAATGGATAACTCATGAAAACTATTACCAACCACCTGATGACCATAAGGCGTCTCAGACAGGGCAAGCCCATGACTTTTTGTCACAGCTCCAGAGAATTGAGAGGAACAGTACATAAGCCGTCTCTGGGATCAAGCAGGTGACTGTCAATATACTACATTTATTTTGACTAATTTCTGCATCAGGCTACAACGTACGTGCGAGCCCTCACGAGTGCATAATAGAAGCTTCTTTCTTTCCTCGGCATAGTGGATGGAAACGCTACGCTCATTCCGATTTCATATTATAAGATGCTTCAAGTTTGATTCAATTTTGGCCTGATAATCTTAATCTAATTAATCTTAATCTAATTAATCTTAATCTAATTAATCTTAATCTAATTAAGCGTGTTGCGCCTCACAGACCTCGTGCTTTTAATTCTATGATTTTCATATATTTTATTTGTCTTTAAAAGGTGGGAATTCTATAACATGACGCTTTGCAATTTCTTTTATTCCAGGCAAGTGTATCAATTATAATCCGAAGACTCCTTCTCAGTGTGAATTTGAAGACAACAAAGGTAAGCTTATCATAAGTTTTCTTTTTAGAAATATCTCATCGTAAATATTCGGGGCTTTAGATGCTGTGCTTCCATAATTATGACACGAGACCGGGTAGCGATTACCGTATATACTCGCATAAAAAAGGATCCAAATGCAAACAACATAGACCCTGATCTGCTGTCGCATAATGAGCCGGTAGATCAGGGTATATGTTGTTTGTTCGACTGATTAGTCCTTACAAACTGCATAGACCCAGATATGCAGTTTGCGGTTGGTATCGGATGATACGCGAGTATATACGGTGCATTAAGCTGAACAATACCTTTTCAATGTCCTAGGACTTTTTTTTACATCCAACAATTTGTTTTGATAATGCAGTTAATCTTAAACAATCGGAGCTAAAAGATGCCGATACTACCAGACTGCCACTATTGGCACCACTACCATACATCCACTGACGCCACCATCTCCACAACTACCACCACTACTACTACTACCAGCATCTCATTAATTTTTGTTCGTTTTCTCTTCCACATTTGTACAATACGTATACATTCTTACAGAGTTGTTTATAACTGTAATTTCTAATGTAAGCCACCGCCTTGTTTACTCGCAATTGAACATTGCCTTGGTTTTTGAATGACCTACGTCATCATTACAGGCATACACTGTGCGGTACCGTAAAAAGTCTTTAATTTTCTCCTCCTACCCTAAATAAAACATGCATGTTCCTTTGAGTCCGAACGAGTGGTCGAATAATAGAAATCTATGAAATATTTCTTTCTCATTTTCAAGGTACTACGGCCTGGGGGCAAATTCCAAGCCATTTTGTAGTGTTGTATTTGCTGACGTCGTGGTGTCTGAGTGAATGTCTCTACTAGAACACCTGACATGCAGTTGAAAGTCAATGCGAAACAAACTTTACCATTCGTCTCGGAGATCAGCATACATCACCCTATGTACCTGTGAATTGCACCGATGCCTTGTTTTGAAGTTTAGGAGTGTGGTATATCACTGATGTCCTTCTCCCGCGCCCCATGTTTTTCCTTTCATAAACACATACACTCTCGGCTATTGACGTAATTTTCTTAATAACGAAGAACGACATTTTGTGACATTGTTCTGACACAATGCCGAGAGTGACTTTTTTTTTAAATGTGGCCTGTGAAATTTACAGAATATAAAGAATAAATTTTTCCGAATTTTCGCTTGTGTCTTCATTTAATAATGAACATAAAAAGATCTGTACCTGGAGTTAAAGAGCAATTATTGAAAATGTGCTTCAATGTAAATGTTAATATCGATATTATCGTTGCATTGTTACAGTTCTAGTCCTGAGTGATGGAATAATGAAGACTTTGACAAGAATCAAAATCATTACTATCGCCAAGTAATCTAATTTGACTTTATAGTAGTACTGAGAAGAATTCCACATGACCAAAAAATGCACGTCGATGTGTCTGGTGTTTCATCATATTTCGAACCAACACTTTCTTTGTACAAACACGAATGCGAAAACCATATAGAGGATATCTACGTTTTATGAGCAAATATTAGGAAAAATTTTCCCGAGTGAGTTGTAAACATTGTTTCCATTTCGCGACTGAAATATTTCGTTATATCTACTCAAAAAAGGTAGATTTTCTTTTTAATGTAAATTTTTTAAGGCAAAACCGTCGATTTGCATGCATTGTCTCCTCCATTATGTGCCCTTGTGATTAACGGCTGCATTACTACATCGATAAAAAGAAGTTCCTCAATTTACAATAATTATAGGACAGCGACCTTTTACAAATTTAGCTTGTATATATAATACTTCAAATTGTGTATTTTGTCAAATTAATGACTGTTTTCATACGAAAATGAAGAGCTTTTTATTTTCGTTAACACACAGTGAGGGATGGTGATACTGTAGACAGAGAGGTCGTATCGGACAGACTTCAGAGCGTAACATCTATAAACAAAAGATTTTAATGATTATGGGTTTACTTGTAAGAATTTAATTCTTCATTTTGTTTATTTCTGCCTTCAAATGTGAATTTCTGTGTGGCCTTGGCAAGCTTGCAGTCAAGTTGCGTAACAGATGCCTCACCCAAATTTCGATTGTCACTTAATTTCGGTTTGCAATCAACAGTCATCAACGCCCGATTTCTCCATCGTGCCAGACATGATTATGATTGTGATGAGAGCTGAAATCGCAATTTAAACAACTCCATCGTTTTTCCTAAAAAGGTGTACCGTTTGATGTAGAGTGTAACAGGTATACGATACTTTATGGTTGACCTAGAATATCGAGTAACAACAAATCATGTAACTTCAGTCACTGACAATTTGCATGATTAATGTGGAAAACTAATTATAAAAAAGTTAATGCTTTAAGCCTATTTTGTTGTTGTTTGGAGTTTATTTTTAGGCATTTTTTGATTTCATAAATGTACACTAGAGGGTCCACAGTCTTGATACAATTTAAGATCTGTTCATCCTCATGGAGAGAGAGAGAGAGAGAGAGAGAGAGAGAGAGAGAGAGAGAGAGAGAGAGAGAGAGAGAGAGAGAGAGAGAGAGAGAGAAGCAGAAGACGAAAAATGAAATAGGCCTACATATGGACATACAGGTTTGAGTAACATACATAAGGAGATATATTTCCTAAATGGGAAAAAAGTAATTTCAAGAGTGATATCACCATTGTGGCGATATCATTTTTCTGCCACTGATATATTTCAATATCTCAAGACGAAATATATAATAAAAAGCTATATCTAATGTCATATAGCATATGTGTACCTTGACGTAGCGCACCATTTTTACCAACTGAAATAGTTCTGGAAAGAAAAACAAAATTAGAAAAACAAGCAAAGTAATCAAGAATAATTTATTTCAGCCATATATGGAAAAATGGTGTTGTTTTTCACAATTTATCTCTTATTTTCATTCTCTCTCTCTCTCTCTCTCTCTCTCTCTCTCTCTCTCTCTCTCTCTCGGCCTTTTTCAGGAAATAAATAAATTTAATAAACAAATAAGCTGCATCAGAAACTAAGTCTGAGAAACTTGTTGTTCAAAAAAATGTACTATTAGTTATTAGTTATTAGTTATTAGTTATTCTCTCTAGGCTTCCAGTTTCTCTTCTTCCTGACTGCGTAGCATTTCGGAAAACTCCATAGTTTAGGTAAATTATCTTGGTCACTCCTCCATACAAGCGGTTTTGCTTTCAAGTTGACACTGAACCACAAGTCAAATCCAGTTCGAATAATGTAGTAGACTACAAAGATACTGACAGTGACCGATATTTTCTGGAAATTAAATTTTCAATCTGCAAACAAGAAATGTATGTCACCATAGACACACAAGTAAAGTTTCTAAATTTTGGAGACCTGTCCTTAGAAATATACATATACAGTGAGAAACTTAGTTAAATGGACAACATGTTCATCAAAAGCGGAAAGAGCCAACGATAATATACGGTTAATTTGTACTCCTACTGCTGTATGTAACGGATTGCAGAGCAAGTAGATAAAATTCATATATCAAGTTAATTTTCTTCCACGATGACTTCCTGTTAGGATTTTTATGGTATTTTTATTTGGCAAACCATTTCAGTCATTTAACTTAGTTCTAAATTATATACGAGTAGTATTTAAAAAGTTCTGAATATTAGTGTGCTGTATTAGTTAACAGCGGTGCATCCACTCATAGTGCTCTCCATGCACCTATTCACACTTTCTCAGTATGATTATGCAAATATTAAATGCCACTTTGTATTTACTTTTGGATATGTCATTACACTGGAGAACTGCACTTCGAACCACATGATCGCTTTCAAATCGTACGCCCGTCAGCGAATGTTTGATTTAGCCAAAAATTACTTGGAGATAAAACTGGGCTGTATGGAGGATGTGGCAAAGTTTGGATTCTGTGCTCCATCAGGAAGTCTGTCACGACGTCGGATTTAGGCGAAGGTGCGTTGTCATGGAGAAATGGATACCTCAGATATCGGTAGGCGGATGATTGATTCGGTGTGTTTCAAAACTTTTGGTAGCACTCTGTAGACATCCAAATGTCCAGTGACACCAGCACAGTCAGGCACATGTACCGGGAAGACCGGGCCTTTTGCAGCAAAAAAATAATGTGTATAAAAATCTCTTGACAGTCCGACTACGTAGAGCGATTTGTTGTCTCTGCTCGTTTTCTCCGATCCAAACATTATTATTTTCTCTTGAGTTGGGTTAAAAAAAAAGTAAATCCATGTTTCATCACCTGTGACAATCTCATTTGAACGTCTCTGGTGACTCTTTTCGTTTTTAGGTTGCCGATTTCACCCTGAGTCTCTTTTTGATCAGCCGTCAACAAATGCGGGACCCATTTTGAAAAAACCTTTGTGAGCTTCAAATCATTCTTCGGTATGTTAAAAACGGCTGGCGAATTAATGAATGTGATAATAGAAATATCTTCCACTGTGTATCGAGCATTTTCATCAACTGACCGCATCACAGCAGCCACTTACCGCTCACCAATCGCAGACAATGGTCTTCCAGAACGTGGGTCATCTTCCATAGATTCGCGACCATCTTCAGAACCATGAAATCATCTCAAAATTGTAGTTACCGTATAATGCGCCGGCAGATCTGGGTCTATGCAGTTTGTAAGGACCAATCATTAGAACAAACAACATAGACCCTGATCTGCCGGCGCATTTTGCGACGGCAGATCAGGGTCTATGTTGTTTGCTGTTGGAGCCGAATTATACGCGAGTGTAGACGGTAGCCTTTAACTGCGTTACTGTGACGATGTGATGGCTTGACCTGCACTTTATGGAGGTGTAACTAATAATACATGTCCTTGTGTATTTTGATCAGCTTTTGAATTATATGAGAATGCATCAACTTGATTTATAAAGGTTTTTAATTATTTTGGTAGGCAAGAATTTCCTCAGAGTCCTAAACCTGAAAACATGTGATTTACTCCTTGATAAAGAAAACAGGAATTATCTTTAGTCTAACCTAAATCGAATGAAAAATGACCACTCGCCTTCTGATAGCTATTTGGTGGGCTCTCTCTAAGTGACGTGGAGATACGAGGAGCCTCTGTCGGATTAGGCAAGATATCACCTGATGACCGAAATGATAATATGTTGATGCGTTGGATTACTAATTCCAAATCTCAGTAATATCACATGTCAGATTTGGAAGTAGTAATTCAACGGGTATAGATATAATGTGGAGTCTAGAGTTTATAGAATCAATGACGATTGGCATACGTTGAAAAGAAGTAATGTCATGAGCAGGTCCCGTCATGGTTCCAGAGCTTTGTTGAAATCACGGGAGACGACTACCTGATTTGAGATAATGTGATCCAACGAGTAGGTCTGATAGATTGCAACATAAACCATCAAGATCAGAAGCTTTAGATAGAGATTAGTAGCTATGATGAGCACTCTAGGTACAAATATTACACTCTGGGTACAAGGGGTACATTAATCAGCCATTTTGAAAATATGGCCCTTTGTGTACGAGGGGAATTTAATGTTAAAAACATCTACTGGATTAAAATTGTGGCGCATACTGGGTACAAGGGGAATTCACCCACACTTACTGACCAACACCTATATTTGCAGACGAACACCCCACATTATGACGAACACCCGACATCTACTTGCCTACATAAAGTCTTGCTGACCAGCACCTATCTCAACTGACCCACACAATTCTTATTTACCAACAGCCCGCACCTACTGACCGGTGCCAACAGCTAGTGACCAACACATTGTCTTACTCATCATCATCCAGATCCATTAATCAACACACAGTTTTACTGACCAGCACTCACACCTACTGACCAACATCCACACCTACTCAACAACACTCGCACCTACAGGCAGATGGGTAAGGGTAGGATGTAAAAATAAAGCTGTAAAGTGATGAGGACTAACAATTAATTTTCGACAGACAAGCACTAACTATCACCATCTGAAACTTACCCTTTTGCAAATCAAACAGAAGAAGGGACATCCCAAGGACAGAATGATGACTAGTGGATATATGAATATATCCTAGAGTTATGTACAAGGCATTACCTGTATATCAGATTATGTTGGCGGTGTAGTTAAATTTGCATTTATTGTACTGATGTCATAAATAGGTGAAATTAAGGGAACTAACTCCTAATAATAATAAAATTCAGACACTGACTCGGAGTTTATATGAGACAAAAAACATCCGGAAAAAATTTTTTAAAATTATGGCTTAGACTTAAAGTATACCACATTCCGAAACTGATACGGAATTTACATGAGAATTAAAAAAAGTCTTGAATATTATATTACAAATTATGACAGACTGAAAGTAATACTAAAATTCCGAAACAGATACCGAATTTAGCGGAGAGTAAATATAACTCAAACAAGATTAAAAAATATAGCCGAGACTAAAGCAATACTTAAATTTAGAAACCAGTACAAAATGTAAGTGAGACTGAAAATAAAATCCGGAATATTATATTAAATAAGTATGCCTTAGACTAAAAGTAGTACCAAACTTTTATAACTGACGCTGAATTTAGAAGAGACAGAAGGAGAAAAAAAACAAACATCAGGAATATTGTATGAAAATGGCCGAGATTAAAAGTAATAGTAAATTTCGGAAACTAATACGGAACTTAGCGGAGACTAGAAAAATCCGGTTAAAATGTAAAAATATAGCCAAGACTAAACGTAATAAAAAAAATTCCGAACCAATATGGAATTGAGCGGAGACTAAAAAGATATTCCCAAAAGTATCTAAAAATCTTTACAAGAATTCAAAATTTGTAAAATGTTTTTTTTTTTAAAACGTAAGAAATGTAACTAAAACATTTAACAAAATTAAACATTAAGAAAATTACAAAATTGTTTTTTGGGTTGGCAATATTGAGTATTATTTCTCTGTCTAGAAACTTCGGTGGCCCTAAAAAGCGCCGTTGGGGCTTAACAAAGGTATAAGTAGCTAAGACATGCCCTACTCTTTGGATGGAACCTTTATAGTGATGAGGATTAATACCTAATGACCATCCAACACCCGCACATACAAACAAAACAGACGAGTGAAAGGGGAGTTATGCGATTGTCACTGATACACAAATTACAATCCAACACCCACCCTTACAAACAAAGCAGATGATGGAATGGGGATAGTTACAGGTCTCTCACACCTCCGTATGGAGAAACAAACACACTCTTACAAACACACGTGCAAACAAAACTGAAAAGGGAATGTGAATAGTTGAGTGTCACTCACACCTACTTATACAAGCACACCCGCGATTGCTATTTAACACCACATATAAAAACAAAAACAAAAAAAAAAAAAAAAAAGAGAAGGGAACGGGGATAGGTCAGGATCACTCACACATTTTTATGGACAAACAGACACACACTCTCATGATCAAACACACTCTTAAAAATAGAGAAGGGAACGGGAATAGTTGGGGGCCACTCACAAGTACTTATGGACAAACAAACACACTTACCCATGCTATACAACATCACAATTACAAACGAAACGGAGAAGAGAACGGGGATAAGTGAGGGTCACTCACACCCACTTATTGACAAACAAGCCCACACCCTTACTAGAAAACAAGCACAACACATGCATACAAACTCATTTGAAAGGGAACTTAAGATATGTAGTTACTATCACACATAATTACAATTAAATTATTTACTATACATCACCCCCACACATATACAAACTCATGTGAGAGGGGATGTATGATATTCAAAGGGTAGGATCACAAACACATGTCCTTACAAACAAATGCCTATTTTTATCATCCAACACTCACCCTTATAAACAAAACTGATGAGTGTTGAATATGGCTCTGTGTGATGATTACAAACTCACATTCTTACATACAGACTGGGACGAGAAAAATGTTCAAGATAGTTTCAGCTGATGATGGAAGATTCATGATTTTTGTTGACTTTATGTTTTTCAAACCAAAGACCCTTTTCATTGCCACCCATATAACATAGAAAATAGATATTACTCAATTACATCATTGCAAAAACAAAACCAAAAAAAAAATTAACAAACGAATCCCCCAAAAACTATATGTATCTATATCCCGTTATTATTATTATTATTATTATTATTATTATTATTATTATTATTATTATTATTATTATTATTATTATTATTATTATTATTATCATCATCATTATTATCATTATTATTATTATTATTATTATTATTATTATTATTATTATTATTATTATTATTATTATTATTATTATTATTATCATTATTATTATTATTATTATTATTATTATTATTATTATTATTATTATTATTATTATTATTATTATTATTATTATTATTATTATTACCACTACTACTACTACTTTTACTACTACTACTACTACTACTACTACTACTACTACTAATAATAATAATAATAATAATAATAATAATAAGAAGAAGAATAACAAACAAATCAAAACTGTTTTGATGTTCACTTACGTTTGGTATATTCTCGTGATAAGAATCATCAAACATTTTACACAAGTCCATTTTTTTTCTTGTTAGTGTCTTGCCCAAGGCCTTTCGTTTGACAGATATAACAGGTATCTTCATATTTCTCTCGAGAGGAGCTGCGGTTTTAAAGAGGGTCCAAAGAGTTATTTTCCTGTCTGGATTAACACATTTTTTCCAGAACTCAATAACAATCCCCTTGGGTGACAATAGGTTGTAAGACGGGTGCCATATTACAAAAGAGCAATTTGAACATACTTCCCAAATCATGTCCTCGTTGTGAGCTACTCCTCGGTACACGGGATACGTGATTTAAATGCGGGTTTTGTTGGCAAGTATGTGTATGATTGTAAGTGTGTGCGATTATCATCCCGTCCTAACATAGACCCTTAGGTATCAGTTTCATTTGCAAGAGTTAGAATTGAATAGTAACAAAGTGTGTTTGTTTGTAAGATCACTCACCATCACATATCATACAACTCATTCACAAAAGTTTGTATGCTCGCGCGCGCGTGTGTGTGTGTGTGTGTACGTGTGTGTGTGTGGGGGTAGTAATGTTTGGAGTTGGTTCCCTTGGTTAGAGCTATTTATAACATCAGTAAAGAATATGCAAATTTACCTACACGGCCAACATACTCTGATGTACAGGTAATTATTTACGTATAATTTAGGATATATGTATGTATCCACTAGGCAGTATTTTGTACTTGGGACTTCCTTTTCTCTGTTTGGTTTGTGAAAGGGTGAGTGTTAGATTGTGATAATGAGTGATTATCTGTATATACTTAAGTGATAGTCCTCATACCTTTACCCCCTTGCTGTACATCCAACCCTGACAAATCTGTAGGTGTGGGTGATGGTCAGTAGGTGTGGGTGTTGGTCAATAGTTGTGTGTTCTGGTCAGTAAGACTGTCGTTGTCTGTAGGTATGGGTGTTAGTCAGTAGGTGGAAGTGTTGGTCTGTAGGTGTTGGTCCTGCTCATTAAGACTGTTTCTGTCAGTATGTGTGAGTGTTGGTCAGTTATTGTTAGTGATTGTCGGTAGGTGTCGCTGCTTCTCAGTAAGACTATGTTGGTTGGTAGGTGAGGGTGCTCGTCAATAAGACTGTGTCTGTCAGTGCTTATGGATGTCGGTCGGTAAATGTTGGCGCTTGCATCTAGAGAAAGACCCACAATGTTAAATTCCCATGACCAATGTTAATTCTATGGAGGTCTTTCACATTATATTCCCCTTGGACCTAGAATCCCCTCAATGTTAATCGTGTAAACGTTTTAACATTAAATTCCTTTTGTACCCAGAGCGCTCCAATGCTAATCCTACAGAAATTCCGTTTGTACACAGGGGGATATATTTTCAAAATGGTGGTGCAATGTTATATTTTCATTGTACCCAGAGTGCCATTTTTGTAGTTGTTTTAGACTCCACCTGAAAGGAAACGTGGGAAAATCTAGTGCCAATTGAACGCCATTATATTTCTGACCCCATATAATCGAATTGTCGCTGATCGCAACTATAATATGTTGATTAATCTATCTAAGCTTAGACCTTTCAAAAATGTCACTCTGGATACAATATAAATTTAACATCACACCATCATTTTGAAAATATAGCCCCCTGGGTACAAGCGGAATTTTATTAGGATTAACATTGGTGCGCTCTGGGTACAAAAGGAATTTACTGTTAAAACTTCTACAAGATGAACATTGTGGGGATTCTAGGTCCAAGGGGAATATAATGTGAAAAACATCAAGTCGTTTGTCACCCAAATGCTCCGAATTACTGACTGGACCTTTTCAGGGTTGCCACATCAGTAGTTGGGGGGGGGGGGGCACTCTGGGCACAGCTAATTCTTCGTTAATCAAGACCACCGTCTGGAATTGAGGCTGTCCCCACTCGTACTTTACAATTTGTTTCTTCACTAACAACCAAACATTCCACTTCAATTAGAGTAGGAAGAACTATATCATCGGTGTCCTTTTGTTTTGTTTTTCATTCCAGTAGACTAACTTACTCCTTGTGGACGAATCAGCTCTACATATCTGCGAAAACGTGATCTGTCTGGTTCTTGACGTAAGAGTTTTATATAGCAAGTAGGGCGACTGATTGAATGGTTAAAAGGGGCTTCATGAGGTGATTCAGACATGGTGGAATGTAGGAAATGGACATTTACAACATTTCGGACATAGAAATCAGTCTTTGTGATTATTCTAGTTCTACGTCAATGCAAATTATAGCCTCCATCTAAGTCATGCAGGTGTTGTTTTATGGCGTCAACAACTTCTAGTCTTATGTACTTTAGACCCAAGCCAGTGCACCTGTTTCAAACCAGGTCATTCAAGGTCACTTCCAACCACAGATGGCCTATGAGGTCAACAACGTAAAAACTCATGTACTTCACACCGGGTGTTCTATTCAAACTAGTTCATTAAAGATCACTCCCAACCACAGGTATTCAAGGTCAATCCCAATCACAGGCCCGACTTATGACATAAATAACACCAGAAGCTCATGTACTTTATGAACCAGGTCATTGACCCAAATCCAAACTAGGTCATTCAAGGTCACTCATTAAAACAAGCGCGACCTATGACGTCAACAGCCCGAAAAGCTCGTGTACTTTAGGAACCAAGTCATTGCCCATATTAAAACTGGGTCGTTTAAGGTCACTCACAACCATAGGCATTCAAGGTCACTCAAAACCACATGTGTGACTTATGACGTCATCCAACTGTACTCGGTGACTGCGCTATATAAGCCCATCTCCATCAGTTAGAAAGTGGAAGAATCGTGATAACAATAGACTTAGGCTTGGGGATTTGAGTCAGTTAATTTTCCTTTTACCGTCGCAGATAACCGTTTTACCAGCGACACGTAAATCAATTTTGCGACACAAAAAGCACAAATTTTCGAATTTTTCTATCTTTAAACATTGAAATCATTATATTGTCATATTTTTAATCATGTTATTATATATTTATTTAATACTTGTTTTCAAGCAATGGTTACAACTGTCTTGTGCCGCGTTATGTGTGTTCCTAATGTAAGGGAGAGGACTCTTGATATGTTGTTGTAACAGATCACAATGCAACATCTATAATACTGGTAATAACATTCTTGAAACCAAACCATTAATGGTCTGATATCTTCAAATACAAAACGGTCATCCACTGATTCGTCAGACGAAGTTGTCTGCTTCAAAATGCCAAGTAAGGATATTACTGCAGATTATATTCATAAATACTGAAGTATATTGGGACAACTTGATGTTCATGAAATTGAAAATGATGACAAATTTCCTTGTGTTTTATTATTCATATTTACAGAAATTAGATTTTAGTCTGTTATCACAGATCGGGATATCATCATAATCATATTTTAAAACAGATCATATTATTTGCATGCCATGTGAAAAATTTCAATATTCTTCCCGTGTTTTGAGATTACGATTTTGTTCGCGGCATTATGACTCTGGCGCTAATTTAAATTAAGCGTGTCCATTCGTTTCATCTTAGCAGTTTCTTTAATATGTGAATAGGTTACTGGATCGGACAATAAGTTTTGATCAGATCATCTAAATTATTCTCTGAATCAAATAAGCATTGTGTCTACCTTAGAGATATAGTCAACTAATATTTATGTAGCATTTGATTTCGCGTTGTTTTAGTACGAAATATGTCCGCACCAACTTGATTTCGCGGATCTATCAATGAGCATTGTTCGTTGTAACATTTCTTAAAATGTGTTTCTGCATCTACAAAAGCTCGCAGATGCAATTTTCGCAGCGAATTCTGTGAATATGAATAGGACACAAAAATATATGTTCACAGTTTGATACTATTACTGACTGAACCACCGCAATAAAGTTTGGATAAGATTATTATGCATTCTTGAAATATACCGGTATATTTAATGTCTCAACTAACTTTTTTTTTTTAAATGGGTTCCTCAACTGATGCTGATAGACACGGACATAAGTAGTATACGGTGGGTATATAGCGTCAAACTTCCGGTGGGGCCCATTGAGCGTCAAAGTGCATTGTGGGTCTTTGACGCTCAATGGGCCCCACCGGAAGTTTGACGCTATATCTCCCACTGGGGTCAAGTGGGGAGCACTTGAGAGCTATAGTAGGGTCGCACCGTAATGTAGTGACGAAGACAACGTCCACTACCATCAAAAACTGGGGTGGGGGTGTTTTGATAGTAGTGGACGTTGTCTTCGTCACTACATTACGGGGTGTGGGTGTGGGAATAGAATTAATCTTTCTTGAAAAAGGGGTGGCCCTAAAGACCTCCCAGGTCTGGTCCGACAAGCGGGACAGCTCCTCCTTCTCTAGGAGTCTAGACTCCTCCTACATCGCTTCTTCAGGATAAATGTCGGATGGACCGCTTCTGGTTCCCAATTTTCTTCCTTCTTCTCCTCCTTCTCCTCCACTATCCTGTGATCTTCCTCCTCCATCATCGGATGACGCTGGATAGGCTCCTTCTTCTCCTTCTCCTCCACTATCCTGTGGGAAATTAACATGCGGGGGCCTCTATGGCCTCAAACGGGTACTCTACGAGAAATTAACATGCGGGGGCCTCTATGGCCTCAATGGGAAATTAACATTATGGGACCTCTATGGCCTCAGTGGGAAATTAACATTGTATGTCTCTATGGCCTCATACGGGAAATTAACATGGCGGTAAGAATGGTAGGCAATAATTGGAAAATAACCTTCTGCCTAGTGGCTATATCTATATAGCCTAGAGTTATATATAAAGCATTACCTATACCTCAGATCATATTGGAGGTGTCAGTAAATTTGCATATATTATACCTATGTTATAAATAGCTTTGATCAAGGGAACCAACTCATAATAACACTAAAATGGACGTGACTAAAAGTTGTATTAAACTTCGGGAACCGTCACGGACTTTGGCGTTGACTAGAAAAAATCCGGAACATTAGATTATAATGGCCTAGACTAAAAGTAACACTAAAATTCCGAAATTATACCGGACGTTAGCGGAGACTGAAAATAATCCGGAAAAAAAATGGAAAAAGTTGGCTGAGACTAAAAGTAACACTAAACTTCCGAAATTGTACCGGACGTTAGCGGAAACTGAAAAAAAAAATGGAAAAAATTGACTGAGACAAAAAATAGTACTAAAATTTCGTAACTCATTTGAAATTTTTTTGTTATTTTATATTTTTTTATATACAAACCCAAATAAACCCAAAACCCAAACCCAAACCTAACACACTATCACAAATGCCTTGTGTGCTGCCTAAAAACCCCAAAAACCTGTTATCAGACGAAAGGGTATGACAAAGGGATGAAATCACGCCTACATACTATCCAACATATACACCATCCATTTTTTTTATTTTTTAAATTTTTTTATCAAAACACACACACCACACAACCATTTTTTTACTTTTTAAATTTTTTATATCAAACACAAAACTTACACACACACCACACAACCATTTTTTTTACTTTTTTAAAATTTTTTTATATATCAAATTCAAACTTACACACACCACACAAATCATTTTTTAACTTTTTAAATTTTTTTATATCAAAACACACACCACAAATATACAAGGGAAAGTGTTTTTTTGGTTTGGTGGGTAAAAAACAAACCACACAACACCATTCAGAGATATACATCAATAATAATAATTATATTTTATTCAATGTATATACATTATGTTACTCGTGGTAATAAAACAATTTCATATAAATCCAATACAGTTCAATACACTTCCATATTTACCATTTCATTCTCTTATTGTTCTGACACTTCAGGAAGATTCTTGTCTACAATTCTCTCATAACTTTCTTCTGGACTCTCATTGATAAACTCCAACTTAATAAAATGTCCATTATCATCTCGAATCCACCGCTCTTTTTTTACAAATCTTGTAAACTTTACTATGATCTAATCCAAAACATCTTGCCACATCACAAATGGAATCCATCCGACTATATAATCCTGAATTCAAGTCAGTTAATTTCACAGGTCTCGCAAATCCACTAGTTCCTTGACTCTTCTTCTCTGGCTCTTCCCATCTAGCTTGAAATCTTTTCTGGAACTTCTTCGAAAAGACCGACTTACAAATCCCAGTACAGCAATAGTAGATACTTCCTGTATGACAATCAAAATATTGAATAGCGTTTCTCATACTTTCAAATCTTCTTTCCTCTGTCTCACCAACAAACTGGCACAACACACTTCTATCACTTCCAAAATTAATTCTCCTTTTTTCTTTATCATTCTTCACATGTTTATGCAAACATGTTCGTTCACTAGCAGTCATCACTTGAAGATTTTCTATTCTATCATCATCAAGTACATCATTGAGATGTACCACTTCACTCTGTCTTGGTAGATCCACTCCATTCACCGCTTCAAAGACAAATCTCCCTCGATTTGTATGTTTCTTCCTCTTTCCTTCCTTACCAGTAACCTTAATCTTTATCAATCCAAATGAATTCAAATTTTCTTTGACTTTCCTTCCATACTTCATATGATAGACATTACCAAGTATGTCAGCAGCATAATTATCATACACCTTATGAACATACTTATTCAATTCAATTCCAGTATCTTGACTTTTATCTCGAGCGCAGTACTTTTCCATCTTCACAGTTTGAAAGTTCAATCACGACTAGTGATTCTGAGGGTAAGAAAGTCTATATATATATATAGGTTCCCTGGGTGAAACTGAATCAGTTTCAAAGTAAACTTCAAGATGAAAAGATCACGCCGAAGCCATGAGAAACCAGAAGAAGAAGAAGAAGAAATAAAGAGGCCACGACGACGAAGACATTCCGTACCGCCTGAAACACCGCTAGATGAACTACTAGCTCAAGTCCATGCTAGTGACTTCGAAGAGGAGATGAGTGAACCTGAAACCCAAACTTCTAACCCACCCAAAACAAAATCCACCACCAGCACCACTACCAACACCAGAACCCCTGATCAAAAAACACTACCTACTACCTTGGCTCCTCCTGAAAATTACTATCGGATTCGAGAGACGGAAAAAATAACTTCTCGAAAATTTAAAACTACAGCTTACACTCACACGGTTCACTTTAAAGACTTCAAGTCCGAAGTACCTCCCGAGAAAGCGGCGGGGTTCATTAGCGATTTGTGGGATTCTGTCTTAATGAACTTGAAACGACAATGTGGAGCCAAAGAAGACGATCAATTGAGACTGGCCATTCATCATGACAATTTGAAGAGTCCTGCTTGGATCGAGTTCAGCACCCCGGCAGAATTAACGCCAGACAAAGTCATGTCCAAAATAGAACATGTTCAACAATCGAACGACAAGTTTACCATCACCGATGGAAAGGCCACACTTTACTTGACTCACGTTTCCCCTCCTTGAGGAAGTGAACGAAGTAGGAAACCGTTACTGGTGGACGATATTCGAAGTACCAAACGCAGTGTCGTCCAAATCGACAATACTCAAGACCAGATGTGCTTGGCTCGGGCTATTGTGGTGGGGCGAACGTATGCCAACAAGAATGAGAGCAAAGAATGGAAAAGAGCCTGGAATAACATTCGACAGTCGGACAGAGCCAAACAACGAAACGAAGCAGAACTCCTGTTGCAACAAGCAGGCATCCCTAACCAGCCAAGTGGTTAACTTTGAGGTTTTGAAAAATGCTTTACTGTCTGGACAAGTGGAAGACTTTCAAGTACCCACGTTAGAACCTCACAAGATTGTACGACTACCTAATCATCAAATCGTGACTCGACCTGTTCAAAAAATGTATCGTATTGTGTACCAAAAACGAGTGAGACTTTCAGATCACACGACTTTACCTTACGGACACGCTGATTTGGAGTATAAAAAAAGGAAACCGTCTTGAAATAGAAAAAAAAAGACAACACCAAAAGATGACTTCAACATTGGCCTTGCCTGACTATTGTGAGTGTGCTAGTCGCTTGAAAACGTTCAAAAATTGGTCTAAACACATGCCTGACTATTGTTATTGTCCTCATCGATGGAGCACATCCAAAAAAGGAAAAAATGGATTACCTACTTCCTACTCTTTAGCCAGAGCAGGATTTGTTTACTTTGGACAGGGAAACAAAGTACAGTGTTTTAGTTGTGGTGCCACTATTCGTATGGATTGTAAGAATTCAGCTCTCCTGGAACATGTCAGATGGTCACCAAACTGTGCTTACCTTTCTTTAGCGTTTCCACGGATGACATTACAATACTTTTCGGATGGTACAGTGGACAGGTATAAAAAAGGGACCCTTTCCAAGTTAAACCATTCATTGCAAATTCAGACGTCAGTCTAGAAAGAAGATGAGTCATTTTGTCATCCTTTCACCAAACTACAATAAGAGTACTCAAACTGCCACCCACCCACCACCACCACCACTAAGGGAGAAATTAAGTGGTAGTGTGAACTCCAAGGACTATCATCACGACTTGGAGTGTGATGCAGTACCATGCGATGAAACGGATTCTGTACGGTTTGGCATTCCCGATTCACACGTTCAAAAGGATTCCGTAGCTTGTAACATTATTGGATTCAGGACCCTCTCCAAGTCTCACCACTCATCGGCCACCCTCTAAAGAGGCAGTACGGCCTTTATGTTTTACTGGAAATACTAAAGGAACTGGTATTGACGTTAACGACAACAAGGTCAATGTTGGTCAATATTCGCATGTCAGAATACCTGTGAGTTTACCTGGTTATTCCAAGTATGAAAGTCGACTCGAGTCATTCAAAGACAAGTGGCCAAAATTTCTAGAAGGACCTAAACCCGAAGATTTAGCTAGATCTGGATTTAAATTCACGGGAGAAGGAGATAAAGTTAAATGTTTCAGTTGTGGTGTGAAACTTCACCAATGGGAGCCTACCGACTCAGCTGACATTGAACATGCCAGATGGTTTCCGCACTGTCAGTTCTTACCTTTAGTGGCTTTAGAACAGTACGGGTACGATGAACCAGATGCCAAACAGAAGAAGAAGTAAAAAAAATTCCATGTCGGAGGAGAATACTTCTTCTTTAGAAGAATACATTAGTGGTTTACCCTTAGAGTTGCGAGAACACATTTTTCAGTATATACCTCCTAGCTTAGAAGAGCGTATTTGTGCCTTGCCTTTGAAGTTGAGAAAACGCATTTACGATGAGTTTGTCCAGATTCAAGTGAAACGCAAACTTCAATTCATTTCTCGATTTGCGTACTATCGTGACTTTCGACATATCAGAAATCTGATTTTGAAGAAAAACTATCACGAGTATCGTGCAGAATACAAAAGAGAGTTACTTCATTCCAAGTCGAAAACTTTACCAGAGTACATTCGTGGCTTGCCTTTGGAAGTGCGCGAAAAGATTTACCAAGAGTTTGTCAAGATCCAAGTGAAACGTAAACTCAAAGTCATTTCTCGAGCTGTACACTATACCCTCTTCCATGGTCATAGAAGAATGATTATGGGAAACGTCTATCACAATAGCTACGTTCACGGAGACTTTCTCAAAAGGTACCAACCTTGGGAGCCTGGCTATAAAAACATGCCACCCAAGATACCTACCTTTGCCATCGACCCCTATAAAGAGTTGGCATGCCTGCGCTGTACACGTCACTCGTGAAACGGATTCCGTGGAAGGAAGTCAACGATCGTGTTCAGACCTTAGAGGATTATAATGACTTGATACAAGAACTGTTACCATTGAATTTTGGACGTTATGCAGTGTGTGTCTTAGTGACTACTTATCTTGGAATTCGTTTTCCAGGACATTCGTTGTGGACTATTTTTGAGGACAAGTGTTTGCCTTGGATTATTTTGGAGGATCCGTGGTTGTTTTGGACTCAATTGTTGAGTTCAAAAAAACAATATGACCCTTTGTTCTTCTTCTGACTTAGTAGAAGAAGAAGACTATAAATATTTGATTTTATCAGTACAAGAAAGAAACATTGTACGTAAAGCGTTGAGAGTGGTAATGAAAATCAGTGAGGAACCTCCATGTGAAGAAGACATTCGTCACACTTTATCTGTCTATAAAACATTTCAAGAAGTGTGTATTGCTAGTGAGTTACACCAACAACTTTTCAATTGGAAAAATGTACGACCCTGGAGAAACCTTGGTTTCCAATATTGGCTACAAGAAGTGGCTCAGTTTGCCAAAGATTTGGCAACATGTCCATAAGGGTCCAAAAGTGAAAAAATGGGAACCTCAATGGGAAATCCTGAAAGAAGAAAAAGAAGAAGAACCTGACACCACAAAAAAAAGAGGACCACACCGTTGTCCAAATACAACCACCACCCCCTGAGGAACACAACCCTTCCTTGCCGCCGTCGTCAGAGCATTCTTCTACCAAAACAAAGATGACCAGAAGAATGCCATCCCAAGCAGCAGTGCCTGTGTTTTTCATTCCTAGGAGGCCAGAATGTTGTACATTGACTTGTTTATACATAACTTTAAATGTTGTAGTGGTAGTCTTAATCTTGTACGTGATCATTTTAATTTGTTATTTTCTCACTAGTTCGCTTCTTCGTGTTCGTGTAAAGCTGTAAAATATGTTTTTTGTTGTGTTGGTTATTTTTTTAAAAAAAATAAAAATAAACGTGTATGAAAATGTATAAAATGTCTTGGGTCTTTTGTCTTCTTCTCAAAAATCTTCTTACCTCAGTCATGGCTACATCATCTTTTTCTTCTACCTCGTCTGCCTCTTCTGCTTTTGTCGTCAAAGTGATTGACGAAAAGTTAGATCGTTCCAGTTGGGACGCTTTGTATCTGCGCCATCCATTTAACATGTTGATTGCTGGACCGAGTGGTTCAGGTAAAACCGAATTTGTCAAACGTTTGATCGAACATAAAGGTGATTTGTTCGATCATCCACCTCAACGTATCGTGTGGTGTTACAAAGAGTGGCAACCGTCTTACACACTACTCCAAGAAAGTCAAGGAGAAACCATTTCGTTTGTAGAAGGCATCCCTCACGAAGACGATGGAATCGTGTCTGACGTGACTCAAACCCATTTGGTTATTTTTGATGACATGTTAGGAGAAGACGAAGAAGAAATTAAACTTTGGTTTACACGAAAAGGACACCATCGTAATGCTAGTATTGTCTACATTACTCAAAATTTATTTCAACAACGTAAAGCCCATCGAACCATTAGTCTGAACGCTCATTACGTGGTCTTGTTTAAAAGCCCCAGAGACAAATCTCAAGTACAAGTGTTAGCCAAACAGTCAGGCATGTCTTGGTTGAATTATGCGTACGACGATGCCACTCAAACCCCTCACGAGTATTTACTCATCGACTTAAAACCCACCACTCCTGACTATTTGAGATTTCGTGCCCAATTGTTTCACCCTTGGGGTCAAGAAGGTGGTCCTGTCATTTACACGTCCCCTTCAGCCAATTTTTGAAAAAAAACTATAAAAACAACCTACTACGTCATTTCTGTCTCACCCTCTTTCGAGATGACTTCCTTTCAAGCTCATCCTTCGGCTAAATTGATTCGTGCCTTGTATGGTATCAGTCGTGAAAAAATGCGCAAGTCCGTGCTCCTTTGTTAGAAGCGAGTCTTAAAGAAGTGTTACGATGGTTTACTTTGACAGCACGTCAATTACTGCAAGGCATCATTCACATCCCTCATCAAACTCAACGTTTTTTTCAAAAACATAAAGCGGCATTGTCACAACTGGCTGATCCTAGAATCGATTCACGGACTAAAAAACAAATCATTTTTACTCCTGGTGGAAGCGGTTCTTTAGGAGGGGTTATGATTCGTTCCCTTTTGAAATGGGATCCTAATGCCCAAGCCAAAAAACCCAAATCACCCAAAAAGAAGAAAAGTCCTAAAAAGAAGAAAGCCACAAAGAAAAGTCGTGCCAAGAAGAAGAAAACAACACCTACCACTAGCACCCGCCGTAAGAGAGGAACTGCTGTAGCCAGGAAAACGTACACCCGCAAGACACCACGACAAACAACCGTGACGAGGTCTCCTTCTCCTTCGTCCCCATCATCTTCACCACCCTTCACGATGATGCCTGCCAAAACAGACTTAAGTCCCGTGTTTCCTAATTTGATGCAAAAATGGAAACCTATTTCAAAAGTCACCACTTCGGGACCCTCGACGACATCGGCTGATTTGGCCATGGCAGCAGCCACCAACAAAGTACCTTCCACTAAAACCAAAGTCCAAGAAAGAACTGGTATCTTACAAAGTTTACTGGATTTATCCAAAGAAGAATTGACTCGATTTAGTCCTTTGAAAAGACCTCAACGTCGAGTGAGGCCTGTCATTAAGTTGGTACGTCGTGCAGATAATCAGTGGAGACGTATTCCAGTATAAAATAGAAGGGTACCCTGCCAGAGACTTCAGACTTACTCCTCACCTCTAAGATGGCTCCCAAACGTGCACACCACAACCACCTACACCAAAAAAAGAAGAAAAGTAAAACCACCAAAAAAGGACGACTTCCACCTCGTCTAGCCAAACATTGGGATGCCTTGTCTGTCCTAACCAAATCCAATACTCCCATGCAAAAACAACTCATTCAAACAGCTCCTAAAGAAATCATCGATACCGTGTGTGAATGTTGTTTGAACGTGTTGAAAGGAACGGTACCTTTGTCCAAGATACAGAAACAAAAATTAGGGAAACATCGGAACGTTCTTCGTCAAATGGTAAAAAAGAAAATACCTCTTCAACAAAAGAAAAAAATGTTGGTACAACGAGAAGGATTTCTACCTATGTTGATAGGACCGTTGTTAAAAATAGCTGCTCCTTTGTTAGGAACGATTGCTGGACCGCTTTTAGTAGGGGTCATGCGATAACCAAAAAAAGAAGATAAAAAGGACCACCCATCTCTGAAAAGACCACACCTTTTTGGTACCTTTGAATGAAATGGAAGGACGAAAACTGACTTTAGTACCTTACAAACGATGGATGGAATTTCATCGTTGGAACGAACAACGGATACCTCATTTACCACCCAATCCTAATCTCAACGAGATGTCTCAGTTACAACAAGAAATACAATCCCTGATGGAACGAAGCGATTTGTCCGAAACAGAAAAATCCCAACGGTACGGTCAACTTTTACAGCGTCTGCAACTCTTTCGCCAAAAAGCAGTCGACGAAACAGCTCCACCCACTCTGAGAGATTTCAAAACCCTGATGAAAAGCGAACCTAAAGTGACCACCACCACCACTAAAAGAGACACCGGTACGGGGACGACAGAAGACAACGAGCTTCGAGAAGTTTTTCAAACTCCATCTGCTGGCATACCTAGTCAAATTGCAGCTTCCTTCTTGACACCCTGACCTACTCCACATCGAGAAGCCATGAAAGCTTGGGTTCATAAGAAGATGTCCACTCCTTCTTCAGCAGAAGAAAAAAAGAAAGACAGCAAGACTGAAGTGAAAAAAGACACCACCAAGAAGAAACCTACCATCATTACCCCTTTTTCACTACCCACTCCTTTGGCTCGTCGAACGCGTCAAGCCGCTTCGTCCAAACCTCACGACACTCAAAGTAGTAGCATCGAACAGTGGGTAACTTATTGAGGAATCATGGAGAAACTTTTAGCTACCATTTATTACAATCCTGGTCATGCTGCTGGTTACGGAGGAGTTCAAAAATTATATCGAGCTGCTAAAAGTAAATTGAAAAGTGTTCGTTTGCCCGAAGTACGACGATGGTTACAAGAACAATCGACGTACACGTTACACAAACCCATTCGACGTAAATTTTCTAGAAGTACAACTCAAGTGGAAGGTATCTATCATCAATGGCAAGCCGATTTAGCCGACGTCTCTCATTTAGCCACTTACAATCGTGGCCACAAATATTTGTTTTGTGTCATCGACGTGTTTAGCAAATTTGCTTGGGTCGTGCCTTTGACCTCTAAAAGCAGTACCGAATTGGTACGTGCCTTAAAATTGGTCTTGAAACAAAGTGGACGCCAACCTTTACGATGGCAAACTGACAAAGGCAGTGAATTTCTAAATCAAGCTTTTCAAAAAGAATTGAAACAAAGACAAATTCATTTTTTTACTACCGAAAATCCTGAAACCAAAGCCAGTATCGTGGAACGATTTCAAAGAACTTTGAAAGAACGCATGTGGAAATATTTTACACATCAACATACTCTCAAGTACATCGACGTGTTACCCCGTTTGGTCAAAGCGTACAATCAATCGTACCATCGTAGCATCGGATGTGCCCCCGAAGAGGTCAGCCCTGAAAACGAAGTGACCGTGTTTGATAAATTATTTGGTTCACCCCAGAAGAAAAAAAGTAGAAGAAAAACCTTGTTGGAGTTAAAGACGGGAGATTGGGTTCGCATCGGAAAAACCAAACGTACTTTTGACAAAGGTTATTTACCCAACTGGACCACCGAATTGTTTCGTGTCACTACCCCCGTCCGTGGACGTAATCCTCCCGTCTATAAATTGGAAGACATGCACGGTGAAGTACTCAAAGGAACATTTTACTTGCCTGAGTTACAACGAGTGACCAAAAAAGAAGACACCTTGTACGACATCGAAAGCATTCCCGAACAAAGAACACGCAAAGTAGGCAAACGTCGAGTAGAAGAAGTCAAAGTACGTTGGAAAGGATATCCACCTAGTTTTGATTCTTGGATTGCTGCTTCTCAAGTCGAGAAAAAGAAGTAACTCAACAACATGCCATTCAACACAGCAGAAACCCAGACTTCAACGACTCCTTCGCAGAGTTCTTCTCTTCAAGAATTACAAAAACAACCGCTTTGGGTGTGGTGCGGAGAACGTGTGCCTAAAAATCAAATCGTCTTTTTCTGCCAAATGTTTGTAGTGTATTGTGTCATCGGAGCAGCTATTGCCAATTTGAGTTTACAACAAGGAGACAAACAATTGTGGACCATTTTACTTAGCAGTTGCATCAGTTATCTTTTACCCAGTCCCTCTTTGAAATTTACGACGGACAACAGCAGCCATAGCAACAACCACGCTAGTTCGACCAACGCCAGTTCACCTTCTTCTTCGTCCAGTCACCACCACAATACCAATTCTCTTTTGGAACCTTTT
Organism: Margaritifera margaritifera; assembly: GCA_029931535.1. Classification (NCBI taxonomy): domain Eukaryota; kingdom Metazoa; phylum Mollusca; class Bivalvia; order Unionida; family Margaritiferidae; genus Margaritifera; species Margaritifera margaritifera. The sequence continues at coordinate 1,661,689 of JAQPZY010001608.1, read as the reverse complement.
GAACATCATTCTTCTGTTCACTTGAGTGACTCCTCGGACACCAGAACCACCTTAGAACTATGAATGACCAATTTTATTTAACTTTACCCAGTGACAGTTCCATGGATGTGTTTCCCAACAACAAATTATGTTGTTTCACGGCCAAATTACCTCAGGCCTTCCAATTGGATCACGACGCTCATTGGGAAGTGGCTTTGGTAGAAATCATTCATCCTACGCAAATCAAGAATGTGTCTGGAAATCAAACCATTTTTGACGTAGCAATCTATAACGAAAAAGTGCAAAAAGAGTTGGACGCTCATGATCCTGAAATTGGGAAAAAAATGAGTTCAAAAACTGACAATACTCCCTACTCGACCTATCGCATGAGAATTCCTGAAGGGTATTATTTTAGTGCTCAACATTTGGTGGAGACGATTGCGGCCGTCTTCGAAGCCCAATTTGGCAAAGCCTTGGAAAAAAACCAAAAATGGGTAGAGATCAAATACCATCCTGTGGCACGCCGTTTCCTCTTGCAATTTTTGAAAGGGCATGAGGGAAAGCCATTCGACGAGAAAGAAGACAAACACTTACCCGCGCACGAAAGAAAATTCATGACCATCGGTTTTTCTGCTGGGTTGTTTGATATTTTGGGTGGAAATAAAAAGTATCATGGTGAACGAACAATCCACACCAACACAGATTTCGGAGAGGCTTTTCGCACCCCTATCGAATTGAATCTTGGACTGAATTTAATGTTTGTGTACTCCGATGTGGTGGAGTACAACGTGGTGGGCCACACAGCTGCTCCCTTACTGAGAGTCATTCCTTTCAAAGTGGATACTGCTGCTGGTGCGTACGAAGAAGGTGGAAACACGTTTCACGTTCACCGTGAATTTGTACATCCTCATTATCTTCCAGTCAGTAAATCGTATTTTGACAGTGTCAACATTAGTATAAAAGGAGATTTGGGACAAGATGTGCCATTCATTGACAAAGGAAAAGTCACGCTGAAACTACATTTTCGAAAAAAACAAGTTCTCTAACGAATTGTAACTGACCCAAACAAAAAAATGTATCCAGTGTACCAAGGAGTGACTCGACAACGAGGACATGGTTTAGGAGATATGTTAAAATCAGCATTTCGGACGGTAGCTCCTATTTTGAAACCGATGGTGACTCGAGGATTTCATGCCTTAAAAGATGCTGCTTTGACACAAGGAAAAGAATTTTTGCAAAATGTCCTCATCGACAAACAAAATCCAAAAGAAGCCTTTATGAGAGCAGGCAAAAATGTGTTGATGACCACTGGTAAAGATCTTTTAGGTCTCCAAGAAAATGATATAAATACGCTTCACGCTTCAGACCCTGGCATTACTTCTTCCTCCACTTCACAGCAAGGACAAGGTAGAAAGAGACGACGATATCGAAATCCCTTCAAAGTTCATAAAAGAACACACGGCAGTAGTTCCAGAAAGAATAAGAAAAGAAGAAGAACCGTCAGAGAATTAGACGTGTTTGATTATTAACTGTGAAAAAAAAATGATGCACCGAGATTCTTGCGAATGTACCAAGTCAGAACTGGATATGTTTTCTATGCCTCCCACCATGATGACGATGCAAGAATCCCGATGGGTGGAATTTCATCCTGTATCGTCTTTGACGGAATCAGCTCCTATCGAATTTGAAATCAAAGGACAAACCGAAGATTACATCGATCTGAATAACAGTTACTTGTACCTGAAACTTCAAGTACAAAAAAATGACAACACCCTTCCTGGGGAAGCTGCCCGAGTGGCACCCGTCAATAATTTCATGCATTCCTTGTTCAGCGGAGTAGATTTGTACTTGAATAACAAACTGGTCAGCAGCAGTTTGGATACTTACCCTTACCGTGCTTATTTGGAAAATCTCTTAACGTACGGAAAAGAAGCCAAGAACACTCATCTGGATGCTTCGGTGGTCTGGAAACCTGACACCTCGGAAAAGTTCAACGACACATAGCTGTCAGTACCGGCGAAGACTTCTGCTATTGATGGTGATCCTATAATTCCAGCAGTCCCTCACAATGTGGGATTTAACGACCGTCGAAAGAAAATCAGACGAAGTTTAGAACTGATGGATCGTTTGCATTTGGACATGTGGTTGCAAGACAAGTATTTGTTGAACGGAGTAAATGTACGCCTGAGACTGAATCGCAGTAGTGCCGCCTTCCATTTGATGGCTCATGCTAACGAGTGGAAAACCAAAATCCAAGAAGCCAAACTTTACGTGCGACGTGTAGAAGTCTTACCAAAAGTAGCCAGTGACATCAGTCAATCCTTGAGCAGAACCACTGCTAAGTATCCTGTGCGACGAGTGGAAGTGAAAACCTTTACCATAGCTGCTGGACTCCGATCCAAAGTCGAAGATCACATCTTCCAAGGACAGCTCCCCAAACGTTTGCTCATTGGCATCGTCAGTAATGCAGCCCTCAACGGAGTCCACGATCAGAATCCGTTCGAGTTTAAACACTACAACGTCTCCGAGATAGAAGTCAGTCGAGATGGCAAGACCTTGTGTACCAGACCTTTTGAACCTAACTTTAGCGACGGCCATAAAAATTACTTGCGATCTTACCTGAGCCTGTTTAAAGCCACAGGACAGTTAGGTACCAACACCAGCCACGGCATTTCGTACGAGGATTATGCAGGATGGTATGCCTTGTGGGGATTTGATTTCACTCCTGACCAAGGCAGCTATGAAGGACATTTCCACCCTATAAAATCAGGCCCACTTTGTGTGGAACTTCAGTTTGCAGATCCTCTACCCGACACAGTGAACGTCGTCTTGTATGCAGAATTTGATAATACTCTAGAGATCAACAGTTTGAGAGAAGTGATTCTAGACTATTAGAAGAAGAAAAAAAAGATGCAACACGTAGAAGAAGAACCTATGGAAATAGATTAGGAATTTTGTGAGAAGTCACAAACTACCACAAATGATGATGATGACGAAGTCATTCATTCAGAACCTAAAACCGAGTTTACTGGATTTATTTCTCGATGGCCAGAACAAGAAAAACAGTTAGTGTCCTGTTATGCTCAGGAATTGAGTAAAATAATTAACAGTCTAGTCCAAGAACAATGTCATGGATGTCAAATCGATCATCCTAGTCAGATACAACACGACCAACGTATGATGTTGACAGGTGAAGAACAATTGGACAACTATTTGGAAACGGCTTGGTCCCAGAACTCGGACGAAAAAGTGTTGAGTCAATGGTATAAAGACTTGGTGAATTCTTCTTTTCCTCCACTTACTCTTCTGGAGATCAGACGCATCGAAGGGCTCATTCAACAGAGTGCAGAACCTATCCGACGTGAATATTCGTGGAATTACAAGACAGATCAATTCAAGTTTAAAGTCAGGTGTGAATTGGTGACCTATTATTTCCATTGAAGAAAAAAAAAAAGAAGAAGAAAAAAATGGATACTAGAGAACTTTATTACCTATTGACTCGTAGTTCCTACACTTCTTCTTGGAATCCTGTGGTATGTGCTAAAGATGAACTACCTCATCGTAAACCGAAAGATGTTCATGCCTATATCATCAATACCGACGACAATCATTTACCAGGAACCCATTGGGTTGCCGTGTACTTTTCCAACGATCACTGTGTGGAATATTTTGATTCTTATGGATTACCTCCTTTGGAAAAGGACATCATTGACTTTATCAGAAGAAATGCCGTCTCGACTCGATTCAATAATGTTCAATTACAAGGATCAGATTCCATGGTGTGTGGACAATATTGTGTACATTTTCTTCATCACCGCAGTCTTGGATATTCCTTAGAACATTTACTGACTTTTTTTAATAGTGACTATGCTAGAAACGATGCTAAAGTGCAACGATGGTTTTGTGAACATTTTGGTTATCTCTTGTCTTTAGCTCAAAAGCGTAATGTCAATCTGAATGATGTCGATGTAGAAAGGTGGAAGTTTAGTTTACCACCCCAACGTTGTCAAAATTGTAAATATGTTCCTGTTTAAAAAATTTTATTGTTGAATTGTTAGTATTTTTATGTTAGAATGGTTATTGTTAATTAAAAAAATGGTTATTGTTGAAAAAAAATATGGTGTTGTGTGGTTTTTTATTGAATTTGAAATAATAATGATTATGTTCTATCTCTCTCTTTCTATCGATCTGAAGTCACCCCCTCTATCTATTATCTCACTGTCGATCTGAACCCTATTTTTAGGTCAGCGCAATGGATGGTGTGGTGTATGTGTTGGATAAAAAATAAAAAATTTAAAATAAAAAATGGATGTGTGGAGTGTGCTTGTACAGAGTGTGTTTGTGTTTTTTTTTTTTATAAAAAAATAAAAATAAAAAAATTAAAATTAAAAAGGTGTTGTGTGTGTGTGTGTGTGTGTGTGTGTGTGTGTTTGATTTAAAAATAAAAAATAAAAAAATTAAAATGGTTGCGTGGAGTGTGTTTGTATAGAGTGTGTTTGTGTTTTTTTTATAAAAAAATAAAAAATAAAAAATTTTAAAATGGTTGTGTGGTGTGTGTTTGTATAGAGTGTTTGTGTTTTTGTTTTTTTTTAAAAAACAATCAAAAATAAAAAAAAAGGATTTGTCAAAGAAGGCAGTGGATTAGATTTTGGGTTTATTTAGGTTTGTATATAAAAAAATATAAAATAACAAAAAAATTTAAAATGAGTTACGAAATTTTAGTACTATTTTTTGTCTCAGTCAATTTTTTCCATTTTTTTTCCGGATTATTTTCAGTCTCCGCTAACGTCCGGTACAATTTCGGAAGTTTGGTGTTACTTTTAGTCTCAGCCAATTTTTTCCATCTTTTTTCCGGATTATTTTCAGTCTCCGCTAACGTCCGGTACAATTTCGGAATTTTAGTGTTACTTTTAGTCTAGGCCATTATAATCTAATGTTCCGGATTTTTTCTAGTCAACGCCAAAGTCCGTGACGGTTCCCGAAGTTTAATACAACTTTTAGTCACGTCCATTTTAGTGTTATTATGAGTTGGTTCCCTTGATCAAAGCTATTTATAACATAGGTATAATATATGCAAATTTACTGACACCTCCAACATGATCTGAGGTATATGTAATGCTTTATATATAACTCTAGGCCATATAGATATAGCCACTAGGCAGAAGGTTATTTTCCAATTATTGCCTACCATTCTTACCGCCATGTTAATTTCCCGTATGAGGCCATAGAGACATACAATGTTAATTTCCCATTGAGGCCATAGAGGTCCCATAATGTTAATTTCCCATTGAGGCCATAGAGGCCCCCGCATGTTAATTTCTCGTAGAGTACCCGTTTGAGGCCATAGAGGCCCCCGCATGTTAATTTCCCACAGGATAGTGGAGGAGAAGGAGAAGAAGGAGCCTATCCAGCGTCATCCGATGATGGAGGAGGAAGATCACAGGATAGTGGAGGAGAAGGAGGAGAAGAAGGAAGAAAATTGGGAACCAGAAGCGGTCCATCCGACATTTATCCTGAAGAAGCGATGTAGGAGGAGTCTAGACTCCTAGAGGAGGAGGAGCTGTCCCGCTTGTCGGACCAGACCTGGGAGGTCTTTAGGGCCACCCCTTTTTCAAGAAAGATTAATTCTATTCCCACACCCACACCCCGTAATGTAGTGACGAAGACAACGTCCACTACTATCAAAACACCCCCACCCCAGTTTTTGATGGTAGTGGACGTTGTCTTCGTCACTACATTACGGTGCGACCCTACTATGGCTCTCAAGTGCTCCCCACTTGACCCCGGTGGGAGATATAGCGTCAAACTTCCGGTGGGGCTCATTGAGCGTCAAAGACCCACAATGCACTTTGACGCTCAATGGGCCCCACCGGAAGTTTGACGCTATATACCCACCGTATACTACTGACATATTCAAGTATGGACTACTCATAAAAGTGTGGCAATAGCTTGGGCAATTGCTTGATCTCGTCCATGCGCAGTACGGTGGCTTGAACACTGCGAAATTATGCCGTCACTTTTACGATGTCCATCTCAGCTTCTTCGTTGCAAATGTTTTGCTGGCTTGGCGCGGCTTTATCCAGTTTGTGCCGCTGAGACGAGGTTAAACCTGAGCCTATTCAGTTCCTAAGTTCCCTGGAAAGGACCTCACGTGCCTTTGGCGCCATGGCATTAAAGAAATGTTAAAGCGTCGTATTCGAGCTCGTGATTTTCCGACACAGTGGCGCGATAGTCTTTAATAACCGCATCGGCTCTGCCTTAAAGATCTACAAAGTCGGGTAGAAGCGAAGCATAGGGCTCAGCCCTACGCCTAGGAGCAGGAACTGGCCGTGGGGCTGGTGCTGGAACAGCGGGAGGCTCAACTCTACGCCTAGGAGCAGGAACTGGCCGTGGGACCGGAACAGGAGGCTCAACCATGAGTCTAGGAGCCGCAGTGGGTCGCAGGTCAGGCTGAAGATCCCCGGTCTCATATAGCTCGGCCAGCGCATCGTATTCACTACGCATTATCTGCCCTCTCTGTAGCAGCTCGCTCAAACGCATCACAGCGGGCATACTGTTGTTATGTCAGGCGTTATACACATCATCCGAATTTTCTAAATGGATTTTGTTTCCTGTGCTTGTGTAAAACTTTATATATGTTATCCCAATTCTCTAAATTGATCTTTGTTTTGCTTGTAGTTCGCATATAACTTTATTAAAATGTATTCTTG